>CAJQZP010001271.1:0-600000 GCA_907164705.1 Parnassius apollo
TATGGGCATCCCAAGTTAATTTATTATCAATTATCACTCCTAGATATCTCATAGAATCAGTGTTGGTTAAATTACTACATGTACATGGTGTAGAGTTTATAGTACGATTGCACGGATACGTGTGTAGAGTAATTTTAAAGTTGTTAGTTGGAAGAGTAGCATTGGTCTTAACGAAACATAGGTATTTGGTCTTAGAAACATTAAGTGATAGTAAATTGTCTTCAAGCCAACTAGTCACTAACCTCAGACCATTTTCTGTGCATTTTGCAACTTTATCCCAAGTGTCACCATGAAAAAATCAATGCAGTATCGTCAGCAAACATAGTTAAATCGGCATTTTTGATATTGGTTTTACACAATTAATTTACATAAATAATAAAGAGCGAAGGTCCTACGGTACTCCCCTGTGGTACACCGTAAGAGCAAGTGGAAGTGTTGCTTGCATACTTGTCAATCCTGACTCGTTGTCGCCTATCAGATAGATAGTCCCTAAACCAGTTGTAGACAAGACCTCTTATACCCATGTTTTCCAAACGGCTAAGCAATATAGGAATCGACACTGTATCAAAAGCTTTTTGTAGGTCCAAGAAAACACCTACACATTTTTTACCACCTCAAACCAGTTTAAATACACCTCAAGTTATTTTGTTGACTTAGGCACATTAACTCAACAAATGTACACGCAGGTGCTGGGATTCGGGCGCACTGAGAAGACAGTGCTGGGTGAGGAGCTGTGTGGAGCGCGCCTGCGTCTGACCGCGTGCATGCGCGAAAATTGGTACCACGTGGTGTGCGGTATCGGCAGCCCACACGGCGGCGTCTGCACCGGAGACTCCGGCGGTCCACTGCTCTTTGCCGGCACTCAGTTCGCCGTCACCTCTATGGGCCCTGTGGTCTGTGTGACTTCTGCAGTACCAGCGCTCGGCACCGTCAGTGTATTCACGACACTGCGGCCGTATATTGACATGCTAAACGCGACCATCACAGATGCTGATGTAGCGTTGCGCATGCGTATGATCTCCGCCGCGGCACCATCCTATCAAGTATCGGGTAAAATTATTAATTTACATGTTTTTAGTTTTTGTTTGCTTTTGCATGATGTTCTGACTCGGGGCCGGGTTTCATTAAGTTGTAGTTAATTATTTATCATTTATTAATAAATTTTGTTTCATATTCGAAAAATATTTGGCCTTTCTTCACTTTTTACGTCTAACTTTTTTCCTCATTGTTAAGAAGTTCTTTGTATATTTGTACAGAGAACAAGAACTTCTTAAGAATGATTTTGAATCTTTACGTAGCTCTGTAGCACAATACCAATGTTTTTTTAGAATAAGACTGATACTATGTGGATACTGTGGCCCGTAGTAGTTGTATATCTACATCTTTCTTTAATTAAGAATCAAAATGCACATGTTTGGTTACTCCTGAGGACTACGATAGGATGCTCATATTCAGAAAAAACAGGGTCTCTGTTAGAGAAACATTGATCACACGAAACACGGCAGCATCGAGCTTCTATTTTACGCTGGTATTCTGTAAGAGCGTAGTCCTTCCACGGTCAAGCCGACCCATTTGTGCCATGACCATAATATAGCTGCAACGTGGCTTTACCACGTAGCAATATAACTAATTCCTTAATTTTTTATTAATCATCATATGAATTAAGAATATAAATTTTACCTATTGAAGCCAAACATTTTGAAAAGAAAATACTTTCAAAGAATAAAATGTCAAAACCGTTACTATGATCCGGTTTTTCTTTTGACCTTGATTTCGGTGATGAGAACCTAAGTAGTATCTGGGCGGACTTTAATTATTAAGGAATTCTGCTTATGAAAAAATATTTAAAATCTTTAAATGAAAAATAATATGCACGTTTAAAATTAGTATGCTACGGCAAATGTAGTATAGGGATTTAACACGTGTTATTTATATTGTGGTCTTAACACAAATGAGGCCGTTACATATTTCTCTACACTCTACGTTATCTACGCTCTAAATACAAAACACAGCAGCATAAAGCTGTTGCTGCTCTGTGAGAGCGCAGTACTTTACCCTGCTTAAAGCTGGAATGTTATTACCGTTATCGTTACAGTCTATTAAAGTCCACTGCTGAACTATTTGCCATAGTTGCCACGCCTGGCTAGCGGATTGGCAACTGCAGTTTTTTATTTTTAGTCTTTATTAGGAAGACGCTTCTGTCCATTTTCAAATTTGTTTCACTAATTTTATTAGTGAAATAAAAATGAAATATCCTCATAACGCCCTATTATTATATTACTATTACTGTGATGCGTCTATTTATTTATTAATGATTTTAAAAATATGTTTTTTCGATTGGCCCTACATTTGAGTATCTAACTCTCGCGCAAATGACCCTCATCCCTCCATCGCGTGGCCACTTTTTCACTAAAGAGGCTATAAATCTTGACCAGCGCTAGTCTTCGGCGATGGAGAAGAATAAATTAGTTTTAATTTTCATATTTTTTAATTGGCTTAATACTTATCGATAATATTGTGTTATCAATATTAAACTACTTGTATAATACATGATCATTGCTTATATTTATCTCATTACTAGCGTTCCGCCCCGGCTCCGCGCGGGTGTCTGGAGTTCGACAACAGCGCCACCTATATGTCATGTGTAAAATTAATCAATCGTCATATTGATTTTTAAGCCATCCAGGAACCTACTCAAATACACACAAAAAATTCATCAAAATAGTTCGAGGCCTTTTCGAGTTTTACCGACGTTAAAGGACAGCAATTAATTATATATAAGAAGATCTTTTTACCCAGAAAAGAGAAAATAATACATATTTCCTGATACATATTATGTATAAGCGAAACACCACGATCTCTAAAACTATACCTAATATTGACTCATTGCGCAATGTAAACGCTCATTAAGAACGAATTTTACGATAGTTTCATCAAAAACAATCTTGATATTTTATATCTAGATTCCGCTATAAAATATTATCGTGTGCCCAGCAAAGCGGGAAGGTATTAGCTAGTAATGAATAATTGTGGATTTATTAATGCACGGGATTTGACTATGGAATAATGACAAGACCTTCGGGATAATTGAAATATTCCGAAACCAACAGCAGGTTGAGTTGTGGCAGCGTGAGAAAATTCGTTTCCCTATT
Organism: Parnassius apollo; assembly: GCA_907164705.1. Taxonomy (NCBI): domain Eukaryota; kingdom Metazoa; phylum Arthropoda; class Insecta; order Lepidoptera; family Papilionidae; genus Parnassius; species Parnassius apollo. Next base: position 3,153 of record CAJQZP010001271.1, read on the forward strand.
TTCATTCCATAGTTGTCGTAGGAGACGACCATATGAGTCGCTGGAAAAATCTTTTATCATCCGATTGATAGTTTAAACACTCAGTCGTTCGTCGGGCAGGAACGTCGCAAGTGTGAGGCGTCTGCAATCGTCAGTTCACTTGGCAAGCGTCACGACTAAGGAAACTTTAAAGGTCGTTGCATACAGGACGGAATCATAACGTGCACGGGACGGGGACGGGACGTGGTTGTTTGTTAACATGGACGGGAGTTTAATGCATACGCACCGTGACATTGATTCGAAAGTAACGTGTTAGTGTTATGAAAGATTGATTTTACATTTGAAAAATTGGCATTGATTGCTATTTCTCTACAAAGTTTTTCTCAATTCTCAATCGGCATTTTTAGCATGAATTCCATAAACGCTCTACAAACATATTTTAACCAATACTCTGTCAAAAAGTTGAATATATCTTTTTTATAGAGATTTACTTGAATTCTATTGTATTTAATTCTAATGATGTAATAAATGTCGACATTGTAAAACATGAGTCTACTTTATTATGTACCTGTCTTTTGATTTGAGCATAAATAAGGTTAACTGTTATTGTTACCTATTAATCTATTCATCTATTCTAAAACTACGAAAACAATAAATGACAAATAAAATTTATACTAACCGTTTGCAGTAAGTCATAATTCGACTTAAATTTTCCTTCGCAGAGTTTTTTTATATTTTGTGTCCAAATAATTTGGGTGTGCAAGATTATACAAACATTCAATTAGTTTTTCGTCGTCTATGTTGTTTAGTACGGCACGCGTATCACTACGGAGCCAACGGAGCGACTGTGCACACGCAGCGGAACCACGGACGGGACGTGGTACGCACCGGGCGGGACGGGGTAAAGTTTTTCCCGTCCCGTTCATGCCACGTCCCCGTCCCGTCCGCGCATCCGTAACGTATGTATTATCACGTACACTTTCTATGAAACGATATTTCTAAAATTTCACGTCCCGTTCCGTCCGGAATAAAACACGTTACGTATGCAGCGACCTTTAATTTACTGATTAATAATAATAGTTCCATTACATTATAGTTCCATTTTAACGTTTTGTGCATTGCTTATCAGATTTATCTTTCCTTTTTTGTAGTATAATGGTGATAAGCGAGCACACAGTCCACCTGATGGTAAGAGGATGTTGTGGTCCATATACATCTACATCTACCTTCGATTAAGAATCAAAATGCAGATGCATTGTTACCCCTGAGTATTAAGATGAAATGCCTCGTTTCCAGTAAAACGGGTCTCCGGTTCTACACTAACCAAAACAAATACATCAGTGTCAAGCTGCTTTCACGCTATAATTCTGTGCGAGCGTAGTCCTTCCCTGGTCGAACCAAACCATTTATGTTACAACTAAAGGGTTCTTCAACTGGCGCGGGTAGATTTCAGCGGCCCGTGGCAGTCACTTTGTAGTGGTGAAATCTATCAAAACTTTCGTTTGTTATTCTATTCCTTATGTCAAGTCACTATGGCAAGTTACAAGATTGACCAGCACGTTCAAATGATAAAACTTTATTCTCAAAATGAGTGTTATTTAGTGCAAACGTTGCGTGCATTGCGTCCTTTTTACGGTATACGTGGTGGCCCTTCACAATCCGCTTTTTTTGACAAACGTTTCGTGGCTAAATTTGAAACAATCGGTTTGGTCAGCAATTAACCAACACCATACGTTCAAGGAATGAAAATCAGCCGAGAACATCATCGCGGTTCGTGAAAGTGTACAGCAGAAGCCGAGGCAGTCGATTCATCGCCGTCCACAAGAACTCGGCCTTTCGCAGACTTCAACTTGATGAATTTTGCTTCAAGGCTTAAGCCCACACCCGTACAAGATCCAATAACCCAAGAACTCAAAGTTATTGACCATAAACAACGCCGTTTTTTCGCTGACTGGGCTTTTAACCGTTTAGAAGAGGACCACAATTTTGGCCGAAAAATCGTCTTTAGCAACGGGGCGCATTTTTGGATGAACAGTTGTGGAATGGTGTTAACAAGTAGAATTGTCGTATATAGGACGACACCAACCCATGCGAGGTTCACCAGCAGGTGATAATGCATCCTCAAAAAGTAACCGTTTGCTGTGGATTTTGGCGTTATAATCCGTACTTTTTTGAAAACGACACTGGTGAGGCGGTCACCGTCAACGGCGGTCGCTACAGAACGATGATAACTTATTTCTTATAGCCTAAATTAAACTATATGGACTTAGACTACATGTGGTTCTAGCAGGAAGGTTCTACGTGCCACACAGCGGACGCCACTATTGACATTCTCCATGAGCGATTTAAGGGAAAAGGTTATCTCTCGCAGTGGGATGTGAATTGGCCACCAAGACCACGTGATTTGACCCCGCTAGACTTTTCTTGTGCGGTTTCTTGAAGTCTCAAGTCTATGCAAATAAACCAAAATCGACCGAAGATGAACCTAAAGATGAACATAACACCTCGCTCAAATTCAGCCGGATCTATGCAGAAGAGTCATTGAAAATTGGAACACTCGGATCCGTGCCACTGTAAAAAGCCAAGGCGGGCATTTCAATAATGTCACATTCCACACTTAATGCACAGCATTTCAAATAAAAACATAATTTTGTTTATACCTCACACACAGCTTGTTTTATTTCATTTCAACCTGTACGCGCCCTTATTGAAAAAACCCTTTATTACATAGCTACAGCGATGCTCTACCACGTATAAATATTGCAATTCAATGTAATTATTACAATTGCATGTTAACATTACATTTCGATAGTTGAAGATTTCATTCGTTCACTTGCATGTAGCATAGGCTAAGTAACTAAATTTGTCGTGGAATCAAAGAAAATTTAGTACCCAAAAATTAAAGTCCGAAAAGCACATATATTCACATTGAATCATTGTAAGATTACTAAAGTTTCTTTAAATCCGACCAAAATGTAATAAAAACGTAAAGATAATATATAAAAGTTCATGTAATTAGATTTAAATTTGACTTTTCCTCTGACTAGAATGTTTAAAAAAAATTAAACGTGAAATTATCATTTAAATTAAAAGTTTAATGCAAGCCACGTCTTCAGCGTTGGAAACCTCGAGAAACAATTAAGATTAGACAAAGATTTATGTAAGATAACACAGCAGCACGTCACAGGGAGAATATATTATTTAGGCTGTGTAATAGATTATGGAACAAGGTGGAGTATACGTCTCGTCTAGAGAGATTTATTAAAATGCTATGGGTATTAGAGTACTAGAGGTTACTAAAGGTGAGTTTTCAAGGAACCGTTCACGTAAGTAAATTGGTTTTAGGTACCTATTTTAAGGTATCTGTTTGATGGCGGATAACGTTTAAAAACTCGCACAGTATTTCAATATAGAGGTTGTTGATCAACAGCACCGTGCAGCACACACGACTTTTTCTCCCACCAGGGCGGCACCACTGAGTAATGAGGTGAAGTATTTGACATTATTCATAGCGGGGAAGTAAATTTGTTACAAAAGTATGCAGATTAAAGTTTCTTTCTGAAATATTTGTCATAAATATTATATTAATTACATTAGAAATAAATGAGCCCTTGTAGCTCAAGGGCTTAGCGCTCGCTGTAAATTTCTTATTATGCGTAACCCGGGTTCGTTTCCTGCCGTCAGTAACGAAATTGTTGATTTCAATTTTAAGTGCTGATTTATTACTTGTTCGGTGGGAAGGAAAACATCGTGAGGAAACCTGCATGCCTGAGAATTAAAAAAATATTTCAAAAACATGTGCAGTCCGCCAAAATGCATTAGCGCAGCGCGGTAGACACTACCTTGTCCTAAAGCCCTCTCAGAAATGAGAGGAGGCCTGCGACCAGCAGTAGGGCGTACATAGGCTGTGATTTTAATATAAGAATAAATAAACCAAACCGCGGATATTCCTAACAGTGGATGATTAAAAAAAGTTATGTGTAAAAAATAAAGAATAGGGTCGGCTCGACCGGGGAAGGACCACGCTCTCACAGTACTAGTATACCAGCGTGAAATAGTAGCTTAATGCTAATGTGTTGAGTGTAGAGAACCGGAGACCCTTTTTACTGGAAACGAGGCATTCCATCTTAGTTCTCACGGGTGACAACGCATCTGCATTTTGATTTGTAATCGAGGACAGATGGGATGATGTCTATGGGTCGCAGCAACCACTTACCATCAGGTGGACTGTGTACTCGTTTGTTACCCTATCCTATAAAAAAAACTATTCGAGCCGGACTTCGCTGGATGCGGTCAAGCGGAAGGAGCTGGCAATGAGATGCCCAGAAATGAGAACAATATTCCATGTGAGGTTGAACCTGTGTCTAGTAAATTTACAAGCGGTGTGCCGGCATGTAATACTGTTCCGCTCTGCTGAGCACGCCAAGCTTTATAGAAGCCAATTTAGATTTCCCTTACAATTGATTGCGGAAATGTACGTCATTCGATAAGTCGACGCCAATAATGAAGAAGTCCTGAAATTGAAGAGATACAACATAGGAGTTTATTTCAGCGGTGAAAACGCAAATCTGTGTCTTCTGAGACGAACCCAAGATTTGATTTAACAATGACTCGACTTCAGACACAAGTTTGTTCTGGTACTCGACAACGTGTTCCCGAGAAATATTGGTACGGCAGGTGTAAGTATATCACCTGTGCTTTCATCCGTATATTGATGACGGTTACTGGTTTGCAACATATGATTTATTTGCAAAATAAACAGCGGAGGTGTTATCACGCAGCCTTGTGGACCTCTATGCTCCGATTTTCAAGAGAACTGGTGATCCAATAGCACAATTTTTTGGGAAGCCCATACGAACGAAGCTTCGAAAGAAGCGCTTAGTGCCAAACCCGATCGAAGGCCTTCGATGTGTCCAAACTAACAGCCAAGGTCTTCCTCTAAGACTCTAATGCATCCATCATCTTGAAGTCAGGTACAGTAGACGATCACCAGCTGAATGACTTCAACGAAAAAAGTATTGACGTTTATCATGGTTTCCATGGTTTTGGAGTACAAGGAGATATAAATCAACTAATAGGCTTGTAGTTGAACGGTTCTAAACTGTCGCCATTTTAGGTATCGGGTACACCATAGCTGTCGCTCATGACTTCGGGACTACGCTTACTCCTAGTAGGAGTACCAGAGAAGCCTCGTTAGAACCGGTGCCCACTCCGGAGTACATGTCTTCAGCATATGAGGAACTCCATCGCTCGACTTGTTGACGTATAGGGAAAAGTGCTTTGCGCACTGGGCACTGATTTTTTTAAGGAACCGGAAGCGGAATTATACTTATTGTCTTCTTGGTGTTTGCATTCCGAGACATCGATGCATCAGACCAGGCCCGGTAGCACTCCTGCTTGTGGCGTGATGCAATTTTATAGGAGCGATCAAACCATAGCTGGGTTCGGTAGATCGGAAGTATCCGATGGGCACTACAGATGATGGAAAAAGGTCCATTACTTGAAGTTCCACATCAGTGACAACGTTGGAATAATCCGGCCAAAAGCAACTTTGAAATACTTCAAAATAATCAAATATTTTTCTTAAAATTACACGACTTTATAATTTTCAGAAACATGTATGGGTTAGGTGACCTACAAAGAAAAATAAAATTATATAATCATCAAAATAAAAGTTCATTATATTATTATCTTTACCTAATAATAATTAACCCTTGGTATATTATCTTTTACCGAGGTACTCATTATATTATACCCGCATTAATTTGAGCTAGGTCTATTCATTTCGAAATACGCAGTTCCTTTTGATCCATAATTCTAAAATATAGATTAATATTTGTAAAATACGAGTAACTCAAACATTATCACTACAACAGAAGAATAAGTAAAACTTAAATGAAAATAATTACCACTTCTCTTGACCAAGCGGCGAGTCACTGGGACGCGCGGTCACACACGTATTCAATAAGCGCCAGCTTGCAGAGCAGTGATTCAAATTTTTAGTTCCTAACAACCACTCCAATATTAAACCACAGCCTAGTTACACGACAGTTTAAGATCAACGTGACTCAACTGACGTTTTATTACGTAAATATTCCTGGAAGAGATATATTAACCCAAAAATAGTATTAGAAAACGCAGGTCACTTTCATCTAAGCAACAAAATTGCAAAAAGGAAAAATACATTGATTTATATATTACACTAGTATCGGCGCCATCTAGTTATTTCATATAATGCATTTTTTCCAAATTTACCCTCCTTTAAATTCGTATTTCGGGCGTTTGTTTCCCCCTCAACCGCACGCCTAGTATATATATATATATATATATATATCGGACCGCTGAGAACTGCCTTATAAATCAAACCGTAATCGAAGAAGAAACCGCGCCGCGTACTAATATATTAAAGTAGTGAAGTTTTGTGTCCGAGAAGGAAAGGAAGGGGCGTTAGCTCTTTTACGACTTAGCAAAACCTGTCTCCTGAGCGTGGAAGACCTGCAACGACGGCGGTGATAAGGTAGGCGTGCCATTTATTTTACGAACGCCCTTCCTTCTCAACCAGCATTCCTTTACAGTCCAGGATCGAAAGCCACAAGCTTTGCTATTCTTCAATTCTCTTTCTCTCCGCAACATATTATTTATGGTTCATTGCGAGCCGGATTTTACCGCATTTCTATACTACCTATATTCTTTCTACCAATGTGGTGGTAACCCCTATGCATACTTCACAAGTTGGTTTATTAATTCAATAAGAATTTAATTTCGAACAACCTCCCAACACCCTTATAAATAGTGTTGCCTATATAATAATACATTTACCGCTTAGGCATACTATTAATTGCATTTCTATACTTATATATACATATAACCTCAACATTTATCTCTCACATATATATTTTATACTTACTCAATTTATTGGTGTATTTACGCTAACAATTTTACATTACGTTAACAATTTATGCAAGTCATTATTAACGTTTGAACTCGCGTTACAATTCACCTCGCGTATTATCTACCCTCTTGATTTCATATATTTGATTCGTTAATTTTATAAACCTTTCATAGTTATATTTAATTTAAATAAGTTGAGATGGCAACTAAAGCGCATATTAATGACAATAAACAATTGGCCATTATTTTAGCAAAGCGTGACGCGTTGTTCGAACGTGATCAAAGTATTTATGAAAATGCTAAGATGGCGCACTTATCTCAAGCTAAATTTCTGAGTTCATGTATAACGTTGGACAATATTCGAGTAGATTTCCTTTCCATTCTGTACGAGTATAATAAGCAATTGTTAATTAATGAGCCTAATGCTCAACCCAGCTATCAAGCTTATGCATCGTTCGAGGATTTGTACTGTTATATTAAAAGCGTTATGATGAAGTTGTCGAATTCATTCTCGTCAGATAGCACCAATACCACGACTCTTAGGTCTAAGCCTAGACTCCCACCTATAGAATTAGTTGCGTTTGACGGAGAAATACAGAACTGGCCATTGTTCTACGCCAGTTTTAAATCGACAGTTCATGACAACCATTCACTCACCGATGCCGATAAGCTTCATTATTTATTAGGAAATCTGTCGCTAAAAGCTCAGGCTGTGTTTTCAGGCGTAACTCCTAGCGCTGATAACTACAATATTATATTCCAGTCTCTTCTAGATAGATATCAGGACACTCGTATCCTAGCATCGACCTATTTGGATCAAGCTCTTAATCTAAAACTAACAGGCCAAGCTTCCGCTGCTAATTTTGAATTATTCATGGATGGATGTAACGGCGATAAACTCTTTAAAAAATTTAAACATCGAGAACCTGTTAGACTATACCTTTTTACAGATAGCTTTAAAGAAATTCGACACTGAAAACGTACGCTCCTTTGAGATGTATTCTCGTGAACAGAAAATACCTTCATTTGAACAATTTATTAATTTTTTTAGAGATCAAAACCGTATATATCGTACCACTCAAACTAATTCTGCTGCGTCGTCTAACTTTAATTCTTCTAGACAAAGGTATGAGAAGAAATCTCGCAATTCTTCGGTTCCTAATCCACAAACGTATATCTTATGTTCGCAATCGGTCAAGTGCCTATGTGATAATGTTATTCATGATCATTTTTACAAGTGTCCCTCTTTTAGCAAAATGACATCTATTGAACGTTTTAAATGTGTAAAGGATAACAACGCTTGTGTAAATTGTCTAAGTGTAAAGCATAAAACGGGCGCTTGTTCTTCAAAAATGAAATGTCGATCGTGTACCATACTATGTTGAATTTTGATAAAATTTCGAATAACAACAACAATACTCGCGATGACGCGCGACCTAATAACGAATCACACAATCTCACGAACCTAAGCCCGAGTATGACAATGGCGCCGACTACACATACGCAGTCACTGTGCGCAACATCAGTAAGCAAGCCACGTTATGTCAGGCAGAGCGAAGCGAGCAAACGTTACATTGAATGTTACCAGCGCAGCGTCAGTGCAACGTTAACACAGTATTACTTGCGACCGCTCAAGTTATTGTCCACGATGCACACGGTAAACCATTTATTATTTGATGTTTTACTAGACAGCGCTTCTCAAAGTAACTTCGTAACTTTTAATTGTTTGCAGCGTCTTAAACTCTCTAATAAATGTGAAAATTCACACATAATAATAAAGGGAATCGGTGGATCGGAAAAATCCGTTAAAGGTTCGATAAATATCAAAATATATTTTCGTTTTAAAAATGACATACATTTTGATGTTAATATGCTTGTTGTCGATCGTATTACGAATATTATGCCTTCACCTCCTGTGGACTTAAGCGCGACTTCGCACCTAAAGTCATTGCAACTTGCGGTCTCAGAATTTAGAGTTCCAGGTTCCGTAGATATAATAATGGGTGCATCTATTTTTCCGCATTTGTTACTACCTAATGTAGTGCATAGCAGTAGTCGTAATATATCTCCCGCAATTGAGACGGTACTGGGTTATGTGATCATGGGCTCTGTACCTTACTTCACATATTTCCAAATCTACAACCTCTTGTTGTTCTGTCGTTCAAGACCCTATGGATTCACTCCTGAAACGATTCTGGGAGCTAGAAGAGGTCACCGCGCCGCCCACTCTGAGTCAGTCTGACCTTGAGTGTGAAGAACATTTTCGCGCTACTACTGTTCGTGATGACAGTGGTAGATATATAGTGTCATTACCGTTTAATGATTACCCCTTCTCTTTGGGTGACTCATATATCATGGCAATGAAGCGTCTTTATTATTTAGAGAAAAGGTTCAAGGCTTCTCCTGAGTTACATACCGCATAAAATGATGTTATTCAAGAATATATAAATAAAGATTATTTGAGTCCGGTCGATTTAAGCAAAGATGATACGACTCGTCCTACATAATTCATTCCCCATCATGGTGTAGTCCGCCATGACAAATCGACTACTAAATTAAGAGTGGTTTTGGACGCGAGTTCTAAGTCCACATCTGGAAAATCGATTAATGACATCCTGCACGCGGGTCCCAACTTACAAGGCGATTTATTTAATATAATAATTAATTTTCGATTATTTAAAATTGCATTAACTGCTGAATATAAGCAGATGTTTATGCAAATAGGCTTGTCAGAATATGACCGTGATTTTCATCGCATTTTGTATAGGTTTGATGTAAATAAGCAAATACAAGCATACCGCTTCAACCGCGTTTGCTTTGGTCTAAAATCCCGTCCATATCATGCCTTACGCGTAATTCAACAGATTTTGACTGACGACGATGATAAATTAATATCCCGCGGCAGCGTCCGCTGTCTCTTCCGCTCTGTATATGGACGATCTGGCCATATGTGTGATGACAACATCCCAAGCGGAAGAGATTTCAAAAGAACTTATTCAGCTCTTTAAGCTAGGGCTATTCGATCTTGTAAAATTGACAAGCAATTATAATGATGTTCTCGCGCACATACCTGATTCTCACAAGGCTCCCCATGAGGTGGAATTTGAGAAGTCTGTATCGCAGAAAATTCTTGGCTTGTATTGGGATAGGTCGAATGATTGCTTTTACTTTAAAGTCATCGAACCAGGAGAAAAATGTACTAAGCGTGCAATTTTGTCAACGGTGGCTAGATGGACATAAGGACTCCATTTTATAGCCAAACTCTTAATAAAGAGCTAATACTGGGATGATACACCACCACAGATGAGGACTTTTTTACCTCACTAATCTTCAACTCCTCGTCACCTTGGGGTACGAGATGTGAAGTTCACCTCATTGGCTTCGCTGCCGCTAGCCAGCGTGCTTACGGTGGGGTTGTCTACCTACAAGTACACAGTGGTTCTGGATACTCGGTGCAACTCGTATGCGCCAAACCTAAAGTCGCACCGATGAAAATTATTCCAGTCGCAAGATTGGAACTCTGCTTCGTAAGGTGCTAGACAGAATATCTCCGCACTATAATTTAAAAGATGTATTCGCTTTCAGCGATTCTAAGACGTGCTTGCATGGATAAATTCATCTTCGCATCGTTGGCAGACTTTCGTCGCCAATCGTGTCGTGGCACTTACCGAACTTATACCCGCTAGTTCGTTCTATCACGTAGCAGGCTCCGAGAATCTCGCAGATGGCTTGTCACGTGGTCTGACTCCAGCTAGTCTCGACAAAAACCATTTATGGTACAAAAGTCCTCCATGGGCTTCTTGTAATCCCTCTGAGTGGCCTATCAATAACTTTGATCGCAATAAGCCGACCGAAGATATGCCGAAACAAAGGTCCGCCGTGCTTGTACTTACCACAGACTTGTCTGAATCGCCGCTGTGTGGACTCATTCAACGCGTATCTTCGTGGCCCAAGTTATTGCGAATAGTAGTGTACGTACATGAATTTATGAAAAAACTTCCTATTTGTAAATTTATTTCGAGTTCAGATTTGCAATTTACCGAAAATACACTTATATGCCACGTGCAATATTCGCATTTCGCTGAAGATTTAGAAAACTTAAAAAAATAATAAACCTTGTTCCTCAGCGCTCGTTAAACTTACACCTTTTATTGATGAAAATGGTATTATTCGCGTCGGAGGCAGACTTTCAAACTCTAGCGAGCACTACGACTACAAATATCCACATATCCTACCTCGTCACGGTCGGGTTGTTGAATTGCTTATTGAACATTATCTTAAGAAGCATTTACATGCGGGCCCGGAATTGCTTATGTCACTACTTAGAAATAGATATTGGATACTTGCAGCTAGACGAATAATTCATAACATTATACATAAGTGCAACACTTGTTTTAAACCTAAACCACGTGCAGTTTTACCGCTCATGTCTGATCTACCTAGTCAGCGGGTAAATCAAGCATTACGCAGGCCCATTGCAGTACACTCCTCTTCGTGGTCGCGGTATAAGAAGCCGCAAGGCATGGCTTTGCGTTTTCACGTGCTTGACAACCCGCGCCACGCATATAGAGGTAGCGACAGATTTGAGTACAGTGTCATTTCTGGCCGCCTTGAAACGATTTCTTTCTCGTCGAGGGCCAATAAAATGTCTTTATACAGATAACGGGACGTGTTTCGTGGGCACGCATTCTTATTTACGAGATTTTATCGACTTCATGAGGAGCTGGCTGAAAACCGCATTGAATGGAAATTTATACCACCCATGTCTCCCATTTCGGTGGATGAAGGGAGAGTATGATAAAAGTAATCAAATCGCACCTCTTTAAGGTACATAATAGGTCAACAAATTCTGTCTTACGAAGAGCTCTTAACGGTTTTAACTCAAGTTGAGGCACTCCTTAACTCACGTCCATTGACAGCTATGAGTAGTGATCCTGCAGAACCATCTGCACTCACGCCTGCTCATTTTCTTAACACATTCCCATTGTCATCACGATTTTTTCCCGGTTATCCCACTGACTCTACTAGTATAATCCAGCGGCATTCTCTTTTAAACAGCCTCGTACAGTCTTTCTAGTAACGATGGCGCAGTGATTACTTGCACAAACTACAGGTTAGGGCTAAATGGAATTCACCTGCGGCTCCCATACTCGTGGGGACTGTGGTAGTTATTATGACGGATAATGCACCACCTTTATCTTGGCCTGTAGGAGTCGTGGAGAAGGTGCACCTATTTAAAGATGGGATAGTCCGCGTTGTAACCGTTAAGACTGCTAAGGGCAGTTTCATACGTCCAGTGGTGCGTTTATGCCCATTACCAAATCAATAACGACTAGCTTAACATTTAAATACATACCTATATTATATATTTTGATACCAATTATAGTGCTATCTTAAACTGATAATAAATAATTGTTATACTTTATATGCATAGTTTTATTTTATAACCAGTCTTTAATACTTGTTTCATTATTTCATGTATATGTTATAAAGGTATTGTTTATCTCATTTATTTTATAACTATTTATTTATAAAGGCAACCCTTTATAGCCGGGGAGATGGCGCCATCTAGTTATTTCATATAATGCATTTTTACCAAATTTACCCTACTTTAAATTCATATTTCGGGCGTTCGTTTCCCCCTCAATCGCACGCCTAGTATATATATCGGACCGCTGAGAACTGCCTTACAAATCAAACCGTAATCGAAGAAGAAACCGCGCCGCGTACTAATATATTAAAGTAGTGAAGTTTTGTGTCCGAGAAGGAAAGGAAGGGGCGTTAGCTCGTCTACGACTTAGCAAAACCTGTCTCCTGAGCGTGGAAGACCTGCGACGACGACGGTGATAAGGTAGGCGTGCCATTTGTGCCACGACAACTTCTTTGGACAGTAAAAAATAATCTTAAACCGAAAGGTTTTCAATACATATGGGTGAAGAATTGTAGTATCCTGGTGAAAAAGAATAGTGATGAAAAAAAGATTTACATTAGGTCGGAGGAGGATTTGAAAAAGTTCGATGAATATAAATAAACACGCGTACTATAACGCGGCGAGTAAACACGAGGTGATTTCGAACAGCAAAAGGCGAAGGATACGGATATCTTCTCCGGTAATTTTAATTTTAAAAGATATTATGATATAATGGCTCTAAATAATGATCAATTCCAAAATATATGGAATACCCACATATTACATCTGAACATAAGATCTCCTCGGAAAAACTTTAACGAGTTATTAATACTACTTGATAAAAATACATATAAAATAGATATATTAATATTAAGCGATATAAATATTAAGAAGGAAGAACTTCCCTTGTATCCCAATTGTAGGATATAATACATTTATATATACTAGAGAAACGAGAAGAGGAGGAGGAATATTAATGTACGCTAAGAATGGATTGAATTTTGAAGCTGAAATGGTAAACACAGAAGCAGTGGAAACACTTCATGGTCAAATGAAGCATGGGAAAACTATAACACATATAATTGCGATATATAGACCAGCTGCCAATAATAAACTGACATTTATCCAGCACATAGAGACACTAGTGAAATCCGTACCAGCAACCGATAATGTTATAGTGATTGGCGACACCAATATAAACATATTAAATGACACGGTTAATCCTATTGTAACAAGGTACAAAAACGCCCTGTGTGAATGCGGTCTGCTGTGTGTAATACCAAGCAAAGAGATAACGCGCGAAGCGATCGCGGAGGGCCGGCTCGAGGCATCGTGCTTGGATCATATCTGGTTGCGAGCGGGACAGAGCGAGCATGACGCGTGCGCGTATGTGCTTGAGTCACGCGTCACCGATCATCATGGATTCGGATTAATGTTAAATTTATGTGTTAGTGGAAGCGTAAATCAATGTGAGAGTGGTAATATAAAAAAACAATAGTATGCGCGAAGTGTTAAGTGACAAAATTGTTAAACAAAAGCTGGAAGAATATGATTGGTCCCAGTTACTTACAATAACGTGTCCGTTATTATTGTATCAGACAATGTGTAGTGTATTTCATAGCATTTATAAAGATAGTACAATTAAGGTTAAGATAGATACAAAGAAAGTAATTAGAAGTCCATGGATAGATAGATATTTATATAAAATGTTATTGCGACGGGATTATATATTCAGAGTTTGGAAAACGGATTCAAAGAATATGAACAAGAGATTAGTCTATACAAAATTTAGAAATAAAGTAAATAAATTAATAAATATGGCAAAAAATAAATATAGACAGAAACAAATTATAAAATGCAATGGAGAAATTTCAGGAAAATATGGACAAAAATAAACATATGGTTGGGTCGAAATAAAACTAGCTTGGATGATGTTATTTTAAAGCACTTAGGAAAAACAGATAGTATAAAACAGATTTGTACCAATTTTTCTAAAACATTTACGGAGGAAATAAAGGCAATTAAACACGTATGTAATTTGAAGTTTTTAGATAGAAATAATTATGTAAAGCCGAGTGAGGTAAGCTAAAGATATAGTAGGGTGACTTCGTCAGATGTAGATAAGGTCATAAGAACATTGTCCTGTGAGAAAGACATTGTATATTTACGTAAGCAAATAAGTCCTGTTCTAGCTTCACTAATAAATATGTCCTTATCTAATGGTATTTACCCTGATCAATTAAAAAATGCAATTATACGTCCCATATACAAATCAGGAAGTCATTTAGAATATGCTAATTATAGGCCCATTGCAATATTATCTGTTATAGATAAAATAACCGAAAAAATTATAGTAGGACAGATAAGCGCGTTCTTAGAACAACATAACATACTGTGTGACTCACAACACGGTTTTCGGAAAGGGCGCAACACGGTCACTGCGTTGTTAAGATTTTCAGATTTTATTAATGACTCCTTAGATTCTGGCAAACAAATAACAGTACTTTTTATTGATTTTAAAAAGGCGTTTGACACTTTAGACCACGATATCTTATTACAGGCAATGGACGAATGCGGAATACGCGGTCCCATAAATAATTGGTTTAAAAACTACCTCACTAATAGAAAAATAAGCACAATTGTCTCTAAAGTGGTTGGGGAAGAGGCGGATGTCGATTTGGGTGTGCCTACTGGATCGGTGTACGGTCCTGTAGGATATATATTGCATGTGAACAGTGTGCAAATGTCGTACATAATTGCAAGGTGTTCATGTACGCTGATGATATGTGTCTTGTCTATGCCTCCAAGGACATAGCTGAGGCACAAAAGTGTATACAAAGTGATTTTGAAAACATTAGAAAATGGACGCACGACAATGGCATTATATTAAATCTTACAAAAACCAAATGTATGCATATACACTCGCCATATAATCGAAATGCTAAATCTGTAAGAAATGATTATCTAACACTGATAGGACATACATACGAATGTATGCATAGAAATAAATTTAATTGTAACTGTAAGAGATTGGAATATGTGGATAAATTTAAATATTTAAGTCTAACAATAGATATGAATTTTAACTGGAGAATACACGTAAATGACATTTGCAATAGGCTAAGATTAGTGCTAAGTAAGTTTTACCAATTAAAAAATGTATTGAGCAAACAAACGTTAAGAATAGTATACTTTGCACTTGCCGACTCGCTAATGAGTTATGGACTTCTTGTATATGGGCGAACCTTTATTACATATCTGAAAAATATCAAAGACATACAAATAAGACTGATTAAGTTTCTAGTTAGTAAAAATGTTAAAGAAAAATGCAACAAAGACTATAATAAGTTATTTCCCATTTGTAAAATTATTCCCATAGATAAAAAAAATAGAATTATTTGGTAGGTTTGGAATATTATTATAATGATGAATATAAAGTTAATGTTGAAAACAAGTACAACACACATAGGGCTAGAGAAAACAAACTGGTTCAACCAAAAATAACAAACTATTATGGTAAGAGAACAACTAAGTATTTGGTATCTAAAGTGTTTAACAAAATAGATCTATTAAGAGATAAAGTTAAAGTTAGTAAAAGATCACTTAAGAGAAAATTAAAAAACATTATACAGGATGGCTAATAGAACTAAATACGACAGTATATTAATAAACCATAACAATATAATATATAACTATCAGGTAATTAATTTATATAAATAAAGTTAAATATGTATGCAGCTTGTAACATAATTAACGCACTTTGAGAAAGTAGTTTGTTCGGAATCGTTTACTGAATCGATTTCTATAATTTTTAGTATAGGTAATTTTTTATCCCAAAGGTAATTGAAACTGCGTAAATTGCAGTCGCACTAAATCTGTACAGTCGGGGCAAACTGAAATGGACCGTAACTTAAGGCAATAAGACTTTTAAGAGTGCAGTTTTATTTGTATTATTACTAATACTGTCATTCAATAAAATTAAAGAAAAATGAACTTTATTTCAAGCACGTTAAAGTCTTTGCGTTCGTGGATTTGTACTGTGACCACAGCATTCTTCCGGAATTAGTATAACTAATTTGATAAATAACCAGTGCATAAAAATGTTTAACTAAAAATACAGTGTATTATTACGATTATAACATAATATACTAATTGGGGTGTCTGAGGGTGTGTATTAGTTACGTTACATATTGTATATATGTATATATATGTATGTGTATGTGCATGTATGTGTATATATTATATATATATATATATATATATATATATATATATATATATATATATATATATATATATATATATATATATATAGGATCATAAAGTTAACATAACAACAAGATGTCATAGGTTTATATATTACTGTGTTAACTATATAATTGTGTATTATTGTGTCCAATATTAGGAGTACATAAGGTGGTTCATTGCTATGTAAAAGAGCGCCTCTCGCCATCAAACGTAAAAGTTTGGCGGGTTTAGAATTAAGTAACACCACTGTCTTATAAATTCATTAATAAATAATAAATAAAAAAAAATATTTTACGAACGCCCTTCCTTCTCAACCAGCATTCCTTTACAATCCAGGATTGAAATCCACAATCTTTGCTATTCTTCAATTCTCTCTCTCCGCAACAACTAGATTAGTAATTACCGCGCCAAAGCGTTGCCAAGGCACATATGGCCACAGCCATATGTCTAGCTCACGTCAATTTAGTGTTCAATGTGAGCCGACAGAGCTGAGCCGAACGATCCGCGACAAAAAATGGGTGAGTAGTACTGTATTTGGTTATTACTAATACTATACATAGTATAGTAGGTAAGTAGTGGGTAAGTAAACGCGTAGTAAAAGAATGCGATTCAAGGTTCATCATCATCATTACAGCCCTTCACAAGTCCACTGCTGAACATAGGCCTCCCCCAAGTAATGCCACAAACCACGGTCCTGAGGCACCTGCATCCATCGATTTCCTGCATGTCTTACCAGGTCGTCACTCCATCTAGTGGGGGGTCGCCCTACACTACGCCTACCGGTACGAGGCTGCCACTCAAGAACCTTTCTTCCCCATCGGTTATCGGTTCTTCGAGATATATGGCTGGCGAATTGCTACTTCAGCTTACTAATCCGTTGGGATATGTCAGTCAATCTGGTTTTACTGTGGATGTCCTCATTTCTGAGTCTATCACGCAGAGAAACTCCGAGCATAGCCCTCTCCATAGCTCGCTGAGCGACCTTGAGCGTCCTCATACGGCCAGCAGTGACGCACAGCAGCACGTCTCAGATCCGTAAGTCATCACTGGCAACACGCCATTCAAGGTTACTAAACACGTTTTAGTTCATGTTTTCATATAAACGTATAAACCTCAATTAATGAAATAAAATTATCGAATATTGCGATTTAGGTTAAATGTTGCCACTTTTTCGCCTTTGTGATTATCGCACATTAACGGGAGACTATATAATTAATGGAGTAATTTAATTTGTTACCTCTGATTTTTACTATTGTGGAAATTATAATAAAAACTACGTTTTAACTTTCATACAAAATAATTAATTATATTTATTTTTGTTTATGCATGAATTATCTATTAAGTATATTTTATTACCTATTTTATATTAATAATTTTATATTGATTATAATTTTATTTTTATATAAATTTTATATTTTATACTAATTCTTTACGTGGTAGAGCCACGCTGCAGCTATTATGGTTGTAGCATGAATGGGTCGGCTCGACCGGGGAAGGACCACGCTCTCACAGGAAACCAGCGTAAAATAGCAGCTTAAGGGGAAATATAACCTCAAATGGCTTAGCAAGATCCACCGTTATGCCGAAAATATTGCAGCATTGATTTTGAAATAAATATATGGTAAAGTTGAGGATTAATGTTAAGTACTATATTAGACGAAAACACGATTACGTAAAATTTTCTCGATAGAAAAAAAATCAAAGTTACCTCCAAACTGAACAATAAACCGCTGCTACTCATAAAATACTCTAAATTAGATCATAAAACTTTCCATACTAACTGAACTAACTATAAATCAGGGCTTATGCTTTTTTTTAAATTACCATTATTTTCACTGTAAACAGAAATTACCTAAACTATCGGCGTCTCAAAGTTTGTTTCCTGCCGCCCGCCCGGTCAGTGTCGCTTCGGCCTTTGAAGGGGGAAGATGTGTCTTTTACGACCAGGATACACATTACGTAATAGGACGACGTTAAAATCTTAAAATGGGAAATAACCGTAATGAAAATAAGAAGCGACTGGGTCGGCGTAAAGAAACAGGCATAAATATGATAAATCTAATGAAATAAGTATTTAACGACCTATCTACTTACAGTATTAGAGATTACAAACATGTCGGTACATAGCATACGACACGCGGGGAAGTGAGGGCGAAATTAGAATTTGAGCTGAATTACTATATCCTCTTAATGCTGCTGTGTTTCGTATGGTGAATGTAGAGAACCGGAGACCCGTTTTACTGGGATCGAGGCATTCTATCTTAGTCCTCAGGGGTGACAACGCATCTACATTTTGATTCTTAATCGAATGGTATCAGGTGGACTGTGTGCTCGCTTGTCATCCTTATCCCGTAAAAAAATTATATTTTATTACCTATTTTATATTGTTCGATTTATTAGTACAATAAAAATACTTCACAAAATATGTTTTATTTCATCAGTTATGCTAACTTTTATTTACCAGATAAGAAAATTTACTTTTTTTTAAATAAAAACATTAACTGCAGCTTAGAAAAAACTCCTTTTTATTGCGTATTTTGGGTTAAATTTCATATAGTAATCCACACCAACACGCCATTGAATGTTTGGTGTCCCTATCTTTATTTAATCTTAGCGACGGTATTGTTTTCGTAACTTGTGTAAGTGAGACAGATATATGATTATTTAAAATGTTTAGTAATTTCAAAGCTATGTCGTCGCGGTTGGATAGTGGTTACACTTTTTTCGACGCACGGTAATGTGGTTTGCTCCTCTAGTTTTGTTTAACTCAATGGAAAAATATCACTAAACGACATCGTTTAGTTAATCACACCTGGTAAAAAATATCTAAATGAAAAAAGCTAATATTAAGGACAAGTAAAAAGATTACAGGCTACAAAAAAATAAAATTATTAGAGAGGAAAAATAACCAAATACGTTGTTAGTTTTTCATGAGTTCGGGAAAAACTATCTTAACCCTTCAATCCCCAGCTAAAACGTTAATAACGCTAGCGCGTTTCTCTATTTCATAGAAGTAGTCTTTAAAAATAAGTATTTAAGGGTTATATTGATGTGGGTGGGTGCGGTCGGATCCGACCGCTTGGGATTTGACGGAACATCGCCTCGGTCGGATCCGACCGTGTGCCTATTGAAGGGTAGCCAAAATAATTTGTACCAAAAATAGGATAAATTTACTAAGTAGAAATACGGTATATTAAAATTGTCCTAAACGAATTATTTTTTAAAATGACGAACATTGTCGTCGATTGATCGCGAAAACTCGAAGAAAACCTCGAATTATAAAATTACTAAGTGACATTAACTTCATCGTAGGAGCATGAAAATAGAACAAATCGACCCAGAAAAAAAATCTGATTCCAATGATCGCTTGGCAATTTTTCCTTTCCAGCGTCGACCGTCGATATGCAATAAAAGAAATCGAAAAACGTATAATTATTTCGCAACTTTTCATTGATGATGACATTGTGATCTCCCGCCAGGCAAGATGTTCTGCCCGGGGTGCGGCCAACGCTTCGTGTGATAGTTTGGAGCTTTCTATATATACTCGTACTGTTTTTGATTTGGAACTTTGATAGCACGATTTAGGCTTCGATGACCACATGAGCGTAACGAATAATTTCACCTTAGTCGTTAGCGACACCTGGTGAGTGTAACATTTATCGGCCCTCGTTGATGATGCAAGGTATTCTGTGATCGGAAACTAGCTCGCTAAGCTTGAAGCCGACTGCCGACTGTGGACCCGAGATACTTACAGCACGGTAATTTTATCTATAAATGTAATTTTATTGAATAAAACTATTATTTACGGATTTATCCCGTTTAATTACTTTAATTTATTTTCATTTTTATTATTTCGGGTGCTTTACAGCACCCATGGTCCCGGGGGGGGACTGAGATATTTGACGTCCCAATGTCATAGTCCAGCTACCTTCAGTTTTTGAATATTAATTTTTGCTCCGATTTACGCAAAACGAGCTTGTAGTATCATGAAGTCTTGCAGTGGTATTCTTGGGTCTGGGTTTAATTTTGTTAATTATAGGATCCCAAGTAGCTGGCAGCACCCATCCATCTTCTCTATTGAAATTTGGATGTTTTTTTTAATTTCAATAGCCTCGCGTATCATCCATGGTAGGAATCGGTGTTCGTTTGCGAGGATTTGTGGTTTGTCAAATCGAATGTAATTGTGGGGACGATCTTGAACATGTTCACAGACTGCAGACTTCCTAGAGCATCGGTGCTTCACGTCAGCTATATTATGTTCCTTCACGCGGGTTTTTATAGATCTTTTTATTTGACCTATGTAAGAGAGAACCACATTCACAATCTAGCTTGTACACACCTGCATCCTGTAGAGGAATATTACATTTGATGGATGGTAAAAATTGACTAATCTTTTTCGGCGGCTTGTAGTATGTTTTAATGGAAGCTCGCATCAAGATGTAGTCAACTTTGTCTGTAACTTCTCTGACATACGGTAGTACGGGAGGCGCGCGCTCGACTGTTGCTGCGCTGGCTTCACTCGTTCACTGTGACCTGAAGCTTATTGTCT
This sequence comes from Parnassius apollo, assembly GCA_907164705.1. Lineage (NCBI taxonomy): Eukaryota > Metazoa > Arthropoda > Insecta > Lepidoptera > Papilionidae > Parnassius > Parnassius apollo. The sequence continues at coordinate 24,230 of CAJQZP010001271.1, forward strand.
TGCAATACTTGTTTGACGTGCTGAAGCTCGGCGGACAGATGTTTTCTGTCACAGATCCCTCGTGCTCTCTGAAACAAAGATTTACCCACGGTAGCTAACTGTGAAGGATGGTGGTGAGATTCACCATTTAAATATCGGTTGGTATGGGTCTTTTTCTATACACAGTGTGACCAATAGTGTTATCAGGATTTCGGATGACTAAAACATCTAGGAAGACTAAAGAATTATTTGCCTCTCACTCCAATGTGAATTGTATTTTTGAGTTTATGGAGTTAAGGTGGTCTAAAATGCAGTTACTTTGTCAGATGGTAAAATTGTGAAAGTGTCGTATACCTACCGCTTGTGGAATCTTGGATTTACAGGAGCAGTAAGAAGGGCTTTCTCATCAAAGTCCTCCATGAATATGTCGGCGACTATGGAAGACACAGGTGAGCCCATCGCCACACCATCTACTTGCTTTTAGAACTCCTCCTTCCACAATAGATAGCTAGATGTGAGGCAGTGTTCAAGTAATATTGCATATTCTTGAGGCATGTTATTTTCTTCTCGCTTCCTAGTTACAATTGAGATGCAGTCAACAATAGATAGGCATGTAAATAGTGACTGAACATCAAAACTGACCATAGTTTCATTGTTAGGGAGATGTAAGTCTTTTATCTCACTCACAAAATGGTATGAATCCTTTGTGTGTGCTCTGGTATGTCCTCTCAGTGGTGATAGTATTTTTGCTAAGTGTTGTACCATCTTACAAGTTGGTGAATCGATCTGGCTCACTATGGGACGTAGTGGAGCGTTTGCTTTGTGTATCTTCGGTAACCCATACAACCTCGGTGGTTTGGTTCATGATGGTATTAGCGAATTCACGTCGAGATTTAATTTTTCGGAGTATTTCTTTATTAAATCGCTAGTTGTTTTAAGCGTGTTAGTTGTGGGGTCTGTTTTGACCTTTTTATATATACTTTCGTCCGATTACAGTTGTTGTATTTTAAAACTATATTCCGACGTGTCCATTATTAACGTAGCATTTTCTTTATCCACGCGGAGAATCGTGATCTCTGGTCTGTTTCGTAAGTTACTCAGTGCTGTAAATTCGTCTTTAGGAAGGTTTGGTTTCGGCACTACATTTCATAAATAATACCATAGACAATTTGTCCAGTGAACTAAAGACAATTTTAACTACATTTGATTTTAATAATTGCATCGAATCGCAGCAGGAAGAACAGGCCCGCCGACAGGAAGAGCAGATGCTCCTCGTGAAGGACATTCGCGCTAGCTTCGAAAAAGAGTTAAGGAAGGTGAAGGATAGGGTTGCTCAATATGACAACCGCCTGTCGGTAGCTGAAACCCAAATCGAGGAAGCTAACACCCGAATCGACCAAGTGAATCATCGGGTTGACAACGTAATGGCTGACAAGAAGAAATCACTGGACGAACTCAAACTTGGGGATGGAACTACAGCTCTCGTAGTAGGTACTACACCTTAGCTACGTGGGTTCAAAGTGACGCCGTTCAACGGGATCTCTTCCTGGTTGGCCTACAAAATCCAGTTCGAGGCTGTTATGAAGGCGAACGGATGGAATAAAAGTCAGGCCATAACTGTTCTAGAAGCTCTCGGTAAGGAAGTGACTTATGAGGAGATCCTTGAGGCTTTGGAGGCGAGATATGGTGACGCTCACCTTGAACACGTCTTTCGTGCGCGGCGTAGAGATCGCGTGCAACGAATCAATGACAACCTGCAGCAGAGGGCTCTTGAGGTGGAGAAGCTGGTGCGAAAAGCATACCAGTCTGTACCTGCACTCATTGAAGGGAGCCTGGTGCAGATATTCATCGACGGCATCCGCGACCTGGAAGTCAGAGCTGCTATGAGGTTCGGGCACCACGTGAAGAAAGCCTTGGCCCATGCACTGGAGGTTGAAGCCATGCAGCAGGATCATCGTTCTTATTGCATCAGGGAGATTACAGCAGCTACAGTTCACGACCACAATAATGGATACAGCCCAAGGTGCTACGGCTGTCATGGTCAAATGGGCCATCTTCTATCCAGCTATCCTAAGCGGACTTTAGAATGGGAAGTTGATCGATCTCGAAAGGGTAGTGTGGCTAACGGCACCGCCCAGCAGCCGCAGGCTCATCATTCAACTCACGTTAGGGAGGTTGTAGCACCTACAGACCGCGGCCAAAATAAAAGTTACAGCCCAAGGTGCTACGGCTGTGGGAAAAGGGGCCGTATTCCACCCAGCTGCCCTAAGCGATCTGTAAAAAGGGAAGGTGATTGATCTCGGAAGGGTAGTGTGGCTTACAGCACCACCCAGCAGCAGGAATACGACTTTGTGATTAAACACCGTAGCGGGAAATCGCATGGCAACGCAGATATTTGTTTGTATTGTCAAGGAGACCTTGTGCTGAAGATTGCAAGCACTGTACTGGGCAAGAGAGGAAGGAAGTGGTATCCGTGAGGATGCTCAGGACAGACCACCTCAGCAACGAGTGGAAGGACTGCTTTCAACATGCACAGCAGGAAGATCCGGACATCAAGCCGATTCTGGAATGGATGAAGGCCCGTGCTACCAAGCCTAAGTGGAGCGACGTCTCAGCGATGAGTTCGACCACTAAAAGCTATTGGGCCCAATGGGACAGCTTGCTGATTCAGGATGGAGTCCTGTGCCGTAAATGGGAAAATGGTAGAGGAGACAGCTGTCGTTTGCAAATGGTTGTCACTAAATCTAAAGTGCCGGATGTTCTACAGCTGTACCATAATGGTTGTTCAGGAGTCCATCTGGGAGTTAAACTAACTCTACTGAAGATCCGAGAACGATTTTACTGGGTCCATTATCGTGACAATGTCGAGGATTGGTGTCGCAAATATACAAGTTGTGTGGTTGCGAAGGGACTTCAAACTCGTAGTAGAGATTGCACTAAAATTGTACAATGTTGGTGCACCATGGGAGAGGACAGCCCTAGAAGTTACGGAGCCGATTCAGAAAGGTACAAGAGGTATTCCTAAGATCGTCCATGTGGATTGACGGGCGCGTTACTATGAGGTCGATAATGCTCGGGACGAGCATGTCTTAGGAGAGAGTAGTGTAGCGCGCCTAAGTTAATGTTTGGTACCTGGCACTAACGCCATCTAGTGTCGGTAACAGAGCGAGGAGAGCTTTGCAGAAAATGCCATTACTTATCTTTCAACCAACATAGCCATCTAGTATCGAATTGAAGAACTAAGTTTCTGGAAAGCTACACACTCGAAGTTTCTGCACGTGGTCGATCGGGGCCCGTATTTGCTGGAATATTCTGGATGTTTCGGTGGAAGAGCCCTATATAAAGCCGTTGATAACCGCGATCGCAGCAGTATTGAATTCGGCGATACAAGCGAAACTTCGAAGCGAAATAAAGTGAACTAAAAGTGATTAGTGTGATTAATTATTAGTGTTTTTTTTAAGTTCTAATTGGTGTTCGGTAATAAGTGTTAATTTTGGTAATTCAATCGGCAGTTTTTATTGTCACGAACCGTAACCTCGTAACAATAATAAGTAACGTATTAGAAGTGGTAAAGCTGGCCATATACCTCAAAGAACTGACGACCGATGGGGAGGAAAGGTTTTCTCGAGTGGCAGCCCAGTACACGTAGGTGAAATGTCGGGTGGCCCCCCACTAAATGGAGGGACTACCTAGTAAGACATGCAGGAAGTCGATGGATGTAGGTGGCCCAGGACTGACTTTGTACAGCAGTGGACTTGTGAAGGACTGTACTGAAAGTTAGGACTGTACAGTAGTATTTTCAGTTTTTTTTTTTTAATTTTATTCTACGCAATTATATTTTCAAATTGTTTTCTTTTTAATAACGTATATTAACAACATTTACGACAGCAAGTAAATATTAAAATTCTCAGAATACCAAAGTTGCCCTGCGCTCAATGCTTATATTGAACTTAATTAATGTCAGATTAGACTAGGGGGCATTACGATATTGAGTTATGCGATAATGAACCTGTCTGAAAAATTCTATCTCGACTATTAAATCTAAATTGTCTAAGCAAAATGAAAAATCTTAATTAATAATAATTGCCAAAAGCGAATAAAAATCTTTGATCTATACTTAATACGATATCCGTTCGATGTAAAAATATTTTGAGGTTATTAGAATTTACATATTTCCAAGAAAGGCTCTGATCGCAATTTATTTCAAGTATTCTGTCTGACTGGAATTATAATATTAAAATGACTGATTTCTATGGAAAAGTATTATTATGCTCAGAATGAAGATTACAAATTTTAAATGATATGAAAACAGGTTCCATTCTATCCGGCACAGCCTATATAAAGTCCACTGTTGAACACAGGCTTTGTCAGATTGCCTCGTAGGGCATGTAGTATACCACGCTTGACTTCGGGTTGGCAAACGCAGTTTTTTTATTTTTTTTATAGAAGGGAGCAAACGAGCATGCGGCTCACCAGATGGTAAGTGTTGACCGTCGCCTATGAACAATTACAGCACCAGGGGAATTGCAGGTACGACTTATTTCCCTCTGTCTCTTTTTACGAAACCCTCTCGATGACGGAGGTGACTGGAAGCGGAGTGGGTACTGGATTCTCTAATGCCACTAAACGGTAATTTTTTTATTCTTTGATTGTAATTGCTTTATTTTAAATACGCTTTCGTTTCTTTTAACTATTATAAAAAGCTCTTACAAAAATATACATAACTTTATTATTTTTTTATAGGAAAAGGGTGAAAAGCGAGCACACAGTCCACCTGATGGTAAGTGGTTGCTGTGGTCCATAGACATCTACATTTATCCTCGTTTGTGAATCTTAATGCAGATGCGTTGTCAGCCTTGAGGACTAAGATGGAATGCCTCGTTTCCAGTAAAAAAGGGTCTCCGGTTCTCTACACTCACCATACGAAACACAGCAGCATTAAGCTGCTATTTGACGCTGGTATTCTGTGAGAGCGTGGTCCTTCCCCGGTCAAGCCAACCCATTTGTGCTACAACTATACAATTAATATAGCTGCAGCATGGCTCTACAACGTAAGAAATTATATATTTACTAGCTTGCCAGGCAGACGTTGTTCTGCCCTTTTCGACGACCCTGTCATGTCCTATTAAAAATATTTAAATTCGCAAAAAAATTGTGGGTCACTCATGGGCAAAAAAAAACTATCCTATCTCTCAAGTTGGACCAAACTGCACACGGTGTGCAAATTTGAATAAATTCGGTTTAGTAGTTAAGGAGTCCATCACAGACAAACAACGTGACACGTAATTTATATATACGTATTAAGATTTTAACTCATTAAGATAATCTTAAGTTTGATGGCCAACAGTGCGACTTTACTTTACTTTATTATCAGTCTAGACGCTTAAGAAAATAAAAACAATCGGAAAAGAATAAATATAAAAAGTTAAAGTTACATCCTATGTACGTGCTACTGCTGGGCACAGACCTCCGCTCATTTATGAGAAGGATATACTGCAAGAAAATATCCGCCGCGCTGTCCCAATGCATGTTGACGAATTTCACGTCTTTGAAATATTTTTTTTTCTTATTTTTAGACCTGCCGGTTTTCTCACGATGTTTTCCTTAACCATCGAGCACGCGGCACATCAGCACATAATTGCAATTAATAATTTCATTGTTGCCGGCGGGGTTCGGACCCGGACGGTATTGAATAAAAATGATTATATTCTTCAAAACTTTATCAACAAATTTTGTTTACAGCAACATTATAAAAAGTATGTTAAAGTAAAACAGTAAAGTTACAGCCTATATACGTCCAACTCTTGGGCACTAATCTGGGGAAAGATCTTTGAGAGGGTTTTAGGAAAAAGAAATGTCCGCTAAGCTGCCCCAATTCGTATTGATGGGCTCCATATGTCTATAATTTCTATTTCTTTTTAAATTTATTTTTTAAAATTACATGCTGGTTTTTACAAGATCTTTTTTCATTCACCGCCGAAGAATTGTTAAATCAACACTAAAAACTGCAAACAATTTTTTAATTAGGATAATAGACTCGCTTACTATTATTTCAATAACATAATATACTCTATACACTCTGCCATATTACAGGTATATTATTATTATAGCATAAATGGGTTGGCTTTACATGTTCCTGTTTCGCAATTCGCTTCAAACAACAGTTATTTGCGCAAAAGGGTTCTCTGGAAAAAAAGGCTTTCAGAGCGATAAGACCGTCCGTTATACTTTCTGTATATGTATATTACATTTTGTCTGGTTTTATTGTGTATTGGCGTACAATAAAGTAAATATTGATTGATTGATTGTCCGACAACGCTCTCATAGAAAACCAGCAACAAATAGCAACAACATACCATGTAAAGCAGCATTAACTACTTTGTTTGGTATAATCTGTGTGTGGAGAACCTGAGACCCCTTTTACTGGAAACGAGGCATTCCGTCTTAGTCCTCAGGGATCACAACGCATCTGCATTCTGATTCTTAATCGAAAGTAGATGTAGATCTCCATGAGCCACAACATCTACTTACCTAGTTTGGGTGCAGATGTTATGTTGCAAAATAACTTTATTAAGTAATACAACTGTATTACTTAATAAAGTTTAAGTATAGTAATACTACGTGAATACTACTGCTGCATTTCTTCGCTGATTACCTATACTTTAGCCATAAACAACAGCCCTTTAGTCTCCAGCAGCGACGACCACTCGCAGATATAGTTCTTTTGGAAATTTTACCGCGTATGACCCTACAATTCGATATTTTATAAAACCAATTTAATACAATTGGCACAAATACATAGGTAATTCTCAAGGATTCGTGCCATATAATCAGTTCAATCGCCCCGCTCTAAACGAGATGAGAAGCCGCCAAAATGTACGTGCGTAGGTTATCGCAACGCCTTAGTGTGGGATGATTGGTTTATTTAATTAGCCTAAATTAATTGTTTGCAAGTTAAACTAATTTATATTTTAAACACCAGGTACCATTATAATCTTTTCCTCCTTCTTTCTTCTGTTTCAGTCAGAAAGCTTCATCACTAAAACATAAACTTAAGCACTTCAAAACAAATCGGTGATCGGTGGTTTGGTGAAGTATTTCTGAAGTGAACATTTCTTTAGCGTCCTTGGGATTTGAAACTGGATGAAACCAAAAAGCGACACTAAAAAGGGACAATAGTTTATATTAACCATATTGAATAAAATAATTATATCCAATTTATTCATGATAATCCATGATTACATAGCTTATGAATTTATATTAAATTATTCTTGTTAACGCCATCTAGCCCCTATCTAATGTACCACTTTCAGAGTCAATCAATTTTTGTTCGATAAAATGACTTCACCTATAGAATGAATTAGATGGCGCTATTACAAAGCAATTTTACTTGAAAGAAAATATTATTTTGATTTATCACACTAAAATTTAGTCCTAAAATAAGGATTGGCACATTCATTCTATGGGCACATTTATTTGCTATAAAATTAAACTTTTACCTTATATTTTACGACGCACTTGTGATTGAAAATGATCATGTTAAATAAATAATTTGACAGAAGACAGGACGCGAATTTAGGCAATACGATTTTGCGACCGCTCGATATCCACTTGAGCTATTACGATCATTAACACAGTGTCAAAATTTCCCTTCTTATATTGTAGCAGTTTTTCATTGCCTGAAAACACGGACAAAAAAGACATTTTCTAACAATAAATCCTAGCTAGATCGATTTATTGCCCCCGAAGCTCCCTGGACACCAAATTTTATGAAAATCGTTAGAGCCGTTTCCGAGATTGCTCGTTTAAAAGTATAGGATTTGATGCGAAGGTTTCACTTCTACTGCTTGTAAATTGGACACATATTTTATTTTGCAGAAAAGGGCAAGAGAGCTGCGGCTCACCTGACGGTAAGGGTACGACCGCCGCTGCCCATGAACAACTGCAACGCCAGGGGAAATATGGCAGGTGTGTATGTGGTGCGTTTAATTTTATTAAATAAATATTAATTTAATTAAATAAATGTACTAAAATTAAATAATCATTCAACTAGTCTTGATTACGCGGCAAAATAACATTTTCAGAAAAAAAATGCTTTTTGCTGCAATTTTACTGTATCTTTAAAGACTTAGAACAATGTGAAAGAACACAAGGAAAGTTAAGTATTGCGTTATTATATTTAAACACATAAAATACGTTTAATAGTTGCCCACGACCTATGTATCTAAAGACTAATTTAAAAAAAAAGACATTAAACTTCACAAATAAATTCAATACTGCCCCGATCGCGGCTATCAACGGCTTTATATAGGGATCTTCTACCAAAACATCCAGATTATTCAAGCAAATTCGGGTCCCGACCGACTAAGTTCAGAAAGTTAAAAAGTTAGAAAGCTTAGTTCCCCTGTTCGATAATAGATGGCGCTAGTGGTTAAAATATCAGTCATGGCATTTTCTGGAAAGCTCTCCTCGCTCTGTTACCCGATACTAGATGGCGCTAGTACCAGACATCAACTTAGGCGCGCAACAATATTGTCAATTTCTATAATGTCGGTATCCTACATAAAATCATACACAACCCGGGGCAAAACATTCAACAAATAATTACGAAACTAATTTATTGGAATATGAATAGAACTCTGTAGAGAGCAGTTTCATGACTAACTGTGTTAGCAAGTGGAGTTAAGTGGCTGTGTGACAGCGCTAATAGTTTGCTAACTACTATTAGAAACTAACATGATAGAGCATTATATTTTGGTTGTTCTATTTACTAAAGTATACAGGAACAAAATTGTCATCGAGTTGTTTGGTTTATATAATGATTTTTTATATTTACGCGAACACTACACATAGATTAAAACTACTTTTACGGATTTTATCGCATTTATTTTACTTCACCATGGTCACGGGGGACTCTGGGGTGCTGGAAAGCGCCCGAAACGTCGGGAATTAAAAATAAAAGTAATTAAAAGTAAAATAAACGCGATAAAATCCGTAAAAGTAGTTTTAATCAATGTTTGGTTTATTTTTAATTACCGATTTTTTATTTCAAAAATAATGATAAGAATTCTTTGAAGAACTGAAAAAAATCGTCATGTCATCTCAAAACCACTAAACTGGGTCAGCAAGTACTTTTGAATACTCTTTAAAGAATTCTTTACCGTTATCATCAGCATCACTGCAACCTGTAAAAAGTCCACTATGAACAAAGATCTCCCTCATAAAGGGATACTTGCCACAGCTGCCCTTGCCACAGCTGCCCTTGCCACAGCTGCCCTTGCCACAGCTGCCTCACTTGGCAGGCTGGTTGACAACGGCAAATTTTTATTTTCTAGTTGTTAATTAGAAGACACTGCTGCACACCTCTTGATTTGTTTCCCTCTCTCGCTTTTTACGACGCCTGTGACACTATATGGAGTAGTGGAGGTCCCTACACACCCACTACACGATAATTAATATTTAGAGTTATTTGTTGTTGTGGTCGAAATCTAGTGAAAAAATCGATGAGTTTTTATTTGATTGCAATTAACCATACTGTTTTTAAGACGTTGCATGTGATTAGTCTATACTGTTTCTTTTTAGGTAAATACGATTTTTACACTATTGTATTTGACAATATTCTATTCTATTTTAAGCAAAGATTATTAAATTGCATCAAAAGAGCTACTCAAACTAATTTAATCGTTTATAGCTTAGAGATTTTGAATACTTGTTGCCAAACTTCGCGTCTTCGAAATATTTTTTTTTCTTAATTCTCAGATGTGCAGGTTTTCTCACGATGTTCCCTTAACCGCCGAGCAGTTATAAATCAACACTTAAAATTGTAATTAAAAATTTCATTAGCGCCGGCGGGGATCGAAACCGGGTTACTTGCGTACTGTGAAATTTAGCGCACTAAGCCCTTGAGCTACCACGGCTCAATAAAAATAAAAATATGCGTTGAGCTGAAGTGTTGTTGCAATATGGATAATCCAATTTCATTTGAGTGAGTTCGTGCGTTACATTCTTGACAATATTAACTACCACGTGTTCAGTTAGTAAGCGTTATTAATATTTAAATTAATAAAACAAATACACAAACAGAGATAGTTCAAAATTTTACACTTAAAATGTCAAAAACTCCTCTTAAAGTTTGCTTCTTACATTGAGTGACATATTTCGAAGGGTGCCATGCCTGGCGCGCTGCCAACTTCGATATCGCAGATGTGACATTGACCTACTGTTAACGTAGCATCACCAGATTTTACAAGTGCTTCAGTACATTTACTTAATAAATACTAGAATGTTGTACTAAGATGTTATTTGTTTTTACTTAATGCTTTCCGAGTTAACAATCCTCTTTTGATAAAAATCGAGATGAAATAAACTTGTTTTAAAAACTTTTATGTTCTTTGAATATACGTTAAGAGGATATCCAGACTAAAAGAAATTTGAAAATAGATTTCTTTACGATCTCTTTCTGTCATACTGTGCCTGAAGAACCAAGCTACTTTGAAACGATTAAGGCCTGGTCTGCATGTAACGGCTTGTGGACCCTGTAATATCCTCCAACACGGCGACCAGTATCAATAGATACTAGCCATCAGCACAGAACAAGGCAGTGTAGCCCAAAATCAGTCTTGGTCTTGCAGTCTTGGTCTTGTTCTTGCATTTTTGCAAGACCAAGACCAACACCAAGACCGCCTAATTTTAGCAAGACCAAGAACAAGACTAACCGTGCAAGATTAGAGCAAGAACAAAACTAAGCCTGCAAGACTCTTGCGTCTCGCAATTAGGACTAAGTGTCGTTTCAGGGAGTATAGGAGTTCGAGTATACGCTAAGACACTCTATGAGACGCAAAAAATTATATAAAAAATTTGGAAAATTGAACTTATGCGCATTACGAACAATACTATAAACATACTTACACCGGGAATTAAAATATCCATAAAAAAGAGTGTATCCCTAGTTTTGACCATCGGTACTTTGATTGGGCGCGGCTTCTTGTTGTCGGCATCATCAAAGGTTGTAAAAGAAATTTGTAAACTTGTAAAAGAAATTTGTAAACTTGTAAAAGAAATTTTGCAGTTATTCAAGAGTACAAGGTCAAGATACACGCGCCGGTGGCTTGTATTGATATCGCATACAATCATCACCGCCGCGCCGAACGCACAAAATTTGACATTTTCCAAAGATATTTATATAAACATTCATATACATATTCATAAGACACGAATACTTTATGCAGATCTCACAAGGAATATTGTAATTAGACAATGGCAAGGATAGGTAGATATCATAATAATTTATTCTAGTAAGTAATTATTATAGTATTAACTATATGGGCTTATAATAATTACTTACTATTATTATTTTTTAGGATATCTGTATAGTTTTATCATCTGGTTGAGTTCCATAATTAGTCTTCATAATTGTAGAATTTACAAAATTATACTTTTGACAAAAAGAAACATTAAAAAATGGAGCAAAATTTTATTGTGCGTGGATGTGCAAGTGGTTTAGCATCAGCATGATTGGAAAATAAACTGAAAATCACTTTTGTTGAGCGATTTTAGCGATCGCAACGCCTCACTTATGGTGTTCATATTTCTAGGACACTTTTTTCAATACAATATATAATATATAATTGTGAATGAGAATGATAAAGATACATAAATATCAATAAATGAGACCGTTAACAAAATAAATTCAGATATATTAAGCAAAGTAGCAGGAGAAATAACAGAGTATTTGTCAGTAGACACAGTTATGGATACAGAACAGAGAACTTCATATTCCGTAGAGTTTCTAAATTCTCTAGAGTTGTCAGGTGTGCCCTCACATAAGCTTCAATTAAAATTAGGCGTCCCAGTCATGCTAATGCGAAATTTAGATGCTCCTCGGTTATGTAACGGGACATGGCTGTGTGTGACACATCTTGGATGGAACATAATCGGTGCTACAATTTTGACAGGCGTAGGAAAAGGTGAAAATGTTATTATACCACGGATCCCTATAATTCCCACAGATCTTCCTTTTCAATTTAAAAGGTTGCAGTTCCCTATTAAGCTCAGTTTTGCAATGACAATTAATAAAGCGCAAGAGCAAACGTTACAGGTAGCGGGGGTCAACTTAGAAAAACCGTGCTTCTCTCATGGTCAGCTATATTATGTAGCATGTTCGCGTGTGTCAAATGCCCAGAATCTCCACATTCTTTCCCCGAATGGAAAAACATATAACATTGTGTACAGTAGAGTCTTTAAATAGTGTTCAGTTAGTTTTTTTTTTCCAAAATTCCCACAATAAATTAATCAGAATTCCCACAGATCTTCCCTTTCAATTCAAAATTTCCTATTTAGCTCAGTTTCTTTTCAATTCCAAATGCTGCACCTCTGACGGATCTATTAAGCTCAGTTTCCTTTCAAATCAAAAGGCTGCATCTCTGACGGATCTTTTATTTGGCTCAGTTTCCTTTCAATTCAGAAAACTGCATCTCTGACGAATCAATTTAGCTCAGTTTCTTTTCAAAAGTCTGCATCCCTGACGGATAATTATGCTCAGTTTTCTTTAATTAAAAAAATATCCCTTTTCAATTTGGAATAAACAGGCTATTTTCATGCTCTCCTATACGCTGCGTTTCAAAACATTTAAATAGGCTGACAAATCAATTTGCTCAGTTTCCTTTTAATGGCTGCATCTCTGACAAATCTATAAAACTCAGTTTTCTTTCAATTCAAAAAGCAATGGATAGTTCATTTCTCAAAGACCATGCGGGCGAAGCCACGGGTAACAGCTAGTACTTGTAATAAGGGGCTGCGACTGTGTGTGCTGGAGCAGTTGGAGATTTTAAAAAGTAATAATGATAATTATGCACTGCTGAATGAACAAACAAATGTTTCTAATTCACCTTTGTTAAACATCTTTAAGGCCAATCTTTAATAGTAATTTTAAAATTAATAATAATAAATACTATAATAATATCAATAAAAAACAATAATAATAATATTAATAATAATAGAGTCACCTGGAGCTAAACCAGGTGATGTCACGCGCTCAAAATGGATGTCGGAGCGGTGGTCGTGGAAATAAAGAACCACTCCTCATTGACGCGGTCATAGGCAAAGTGGTGAAACGCAACCGTCGGAACTTCTCTGCCGCCTGGATAGACTACAGAAAGGCGTTCGACTTTTCTTTTATACGTGAACTCTTTCCACAACTTAGGAAAATTTCTTTTATACATGAACTCCTTCCAAGACTTAAACAATTTCTAACAAATTTTCTAATTATCTTATAAACGTTATTTATCTTTATTTTATAGTATTTTCGACTTGTATTTCTATTATTTATCTTATTTTAAGTATTTCTTTCAGGTTTTTAATAAATTTATTTAGTCTGAAATGTATTTACATTAACTTTATGGTTATTAATATAATTTTATTGTTTATTATATATCTTTTAAGACTATTTTTGACGCCCCTTTATATTGAATTTAATTATTAATAATAATATTGGGCCGTCACAATAGGTACATTAACAAAAAATCATTAATTTATTTATTTATAATTTCAAAAACTCATTTTTTCATGACATGAAATTTATATAAAAAAAGAAAAAACTACTAGGTAGCTCAAGTTTGTTTTACGAAATATTTATTAATATTGAAAAAGGCTATTTTATTTCAAATAGATAACATAATTTTTGCTTCCGTTGTCTTTTCTAAAGAAAACACGTAAAAAGTATACTATTACATTAATAAATTTATAATAATAGTGTATTGATAGACTCTGGACTTTATTTTATAAGCAAAATATAAACCAAATATAGTTTAAAATGTACGAGTTTTACATAAAAAACATATGACAAAAAAAATCAACCAGATTTATTGTAAACATGAACTAATGTGTCTAAATATGAAAAAAATCTCGTAAATTCATATACAATTGTGGTAAAACAATTACGCGCACAATACATACATACATACAACATATTTTCGCGTAGTTGTGTAAATCGATCCCTATAGTTATTACATGTGTAACTTCTTAGTCGCATTTTGGGTAGCATTAATAGTCCTAATACAGAAATGGGAACTACACGCTTTTTGATTTGCTCTTTTACTTTCTTTTCTTTCTTCTTAATATTTTTGACCTTAAGCTAGCTCTCTTTCTCTCTATTCACTTATATATTTATTTATTTATTAGATACCGGGAATCGGAGTATTAATTAATTTCATTTATATTTTATTTCGTGATTTTTATCATGCGGGTTTATAAATATGGCCCCCCATTTATTTGGGTATTATATTACATTTTCGTAACATTCATTTCATTTTATTGGTAGGTACATAAACTTTTTTTTCTATATCAAGGTAAAATGTACCTTGGGTTGTGTGCACAACCTTGAGGTCTACGTTTAAGTCATTTTAAAAGGACTCTAACAATTGTCACGGAGGAAAACTAAGTTCACACTGTGATCCAATGAAGGATATGACCTCCATGTACCATTATTATAAAGGTAACAAATTTATGACTTCTATGGTCCCTAACAGTACTAATATGTGTAAACTCGTGCACATCACTTGTACTGAAGGTACTGTTCCCTAGTACCCGTTACGCCCGATTTTATCATCCAATCACGGAAACATACCCTGCTCGAGGACTATATGTTATACCAGTGATGGACGTTCCCGTATCTCTCCATTACCTATTTATTAAGGTCAATTATTTTCTTTTATATTTATTCCTTTTATGCTTTCATAATTCTCACTCTTAACGGATTCAATACTACTAGTGTAAGCATCATCAAATATTTGGGTGATCAGTCCAATATTGACGAAACTTAACCACTCATTCATTCGTATTCCCATTTTTGAACATTTCTTTCTTTCATACTCGCATTGATATAAAATAAATTCTCGCATCTCGGAGGCATACTCAAATAATTATTATTTCCCAAAATACCCATATGTAATGGTAAAGTTACTAATTCATTCATATTATGCAGTGTAATATTATTCAATTCAAAATTTATGCTACAATTAAACTTACGTAAAAAATTTATACCTAAAATTCCAGAAGTTTCATACGGATTGACAAATTAATGATTATACCAAGTATATGACATTGAGCAATATTAATAATCTAAAGTTGGTATTTCCTCTGACGCTGTTACACAATTAATTAGACAGTTACCATATCAATTAAAAAATATTGAATAATTTATATGTTGTTAAGATTTCGATAAATATTGTTATAGTTACTTGTCCATTAAAATATACACATTACTATGGTAGAATATGTAGAACTAAATTATACTTAAACACTATTGTTTAACCATATTGTTGCAAAAAAAAAAAACAAATATTATTATTATCATTATTAAGTAGTTATTTACCGATTAATTGTTGTGTTATAATACATAATTTTGAATTTTTCTATTAATAGTACTAATATTTTTCCTACTTTTTAATGAACGATTTAAAAATTTTCTTTCCCCAGTTATGTGTATAACATTATGTAAGTAATAATATAATTTTACAATAGACATCGACACCATTATTATATAATTAAACTTACATTCCGTGCTTTCGAGACGTCTTGTACCTGCTACAGAACTTGGCTAGTCGCTCGTTGTACCCCTGACTTCTTTCTGCTGCTCTGGTACTCGAAGATGTTGTTAGCTCACCGATGTGGTTGGGCCTGGACTTCCTCGTACGCTTCTTTTTTCTTAAGTTCTTTATTCTTCTCTTGAAGGAATTTTGATTAAGAAATTTTCTGTTCTTGGACTCTTCTTTCTTGGAACTTGTCAATATTGATTATGCTGTTAAAACAATGTTACTGGAGCTTCTTGTATAATTTGTTTTTCAGGTATTTTATTCATTTTTTCTATAACATTTTTTCTTTAAGTATATTATCGGCTTCGATTTGTCAAAAAAATTGTAGTCTTCTTATATTCGTATTTAAAAATTATTTGTCACGTCCGGTATTATGTTGATTTTATTGTTGTATTATTTTTATATATTTATTTTGATTGATTTATTTTGTTCAATAAATTACTTTATTTTTCTATGCAAGGCCCGGCGGTGCGCTTGCATTGTAGCAGCGCACCGCCTGGCAGGGTCGCCATGTAATGTCGGGAGGTTCGGGGAATAAATAATACATCTACTGGTCTTGAATGTAGATTTATTACTGTCCCTCTCCTATTCCATCCTACATATATATTATAACCACACACTACATAGGCATGTCATCTCCGGTTGTTCGGCGCTTTCTAACTCTGAGTACTTGCACAGACACAACCTAGTAGCCAGAAATCTACACCAGGAGCTCGCTCTGAAATACGGTCTCGTGGTCAGGAAATTGCCGTATTACATGTACTTGCCGGAAGCCGTGCTCGAAAATGACCGCTCCAGGCTCTACTGGGACCGGGCCATCATCACAGACAGGACTATTCTTGCGAATAAGCCTGATATTGTGCTGATGGACCGGGCACAGTCAAGGATATTCTTGATCGACATTACCATTCCGTATAACGAGAACCTCGTGAAAGCCGAAACAGATAAACGAACAAAATATCTGGACCTGGCTCACGAGGTAACCGACATGTGGGGTGGTCTGCCGGCCGAAATTATTCCTGTAGTCGTCTCTGCGAATGCGCTAATCCCAGTCAGCCTCTCGAGTCATCTGAGGCGACTGGGACTCCGTGACGGACCGCTCCGATCTCAAATGCAGAAGGCGGTGCTCCTTGATACTCCGCATCGTCCGCCGGTTTCTTTCCCTTTCCTCCTAACCCTCGGCCGTTTGGTCTCCCCTGCCGAGGGCTTCCATCTGGTTGGATCTTATTTATTAATTGTAATCCCGGTACCTAATAAATTTTTTGTATTTATTTTATTATATTGATATTTATGTATATTCATCTTTTCATTTTAACTTAAAATTATATATTTATAGAACCCAACCAGAGGAGAAAATTATATAGTTACCCCAAAAATAATAATATTTAAAAATAATAATAATAATTACCCTATTAATAACCCATTAAAATAATAATAATGATAATTATTAGTCGCAGGTTTGTTCTCGCCGGCGTGGTCACTCGCTACTTTGGTAGGGAGCGGTTGTGTCGGCGTGTATAAATAGCAGCTGTTTCGGCTTGCCGCTCATTTCCGTTTGCGCACCGCCCCCGAGCGGTCGCGCATACAGTTCATTCGCGCTCCAACCCCTCGGTAGTGCAACCTCTCGCTCGCGCGCCCCGCTCTCCCCGGCTAACACCAACCGAGCAGACGCCGTTCGTGAGTTCATTTGTTTCTCGCATCGTTCTTGCCGCTCGCTCCGGCGGGGAGGTTTGAGCGCGCTTTGCTTTGTTTTGTTTTATTTTTAATTTTTCTATTATTGTTTTATTGTTATACTGTTACTTTGTGTTGTTACTGTTCTTAGAAGATCGTCTCTTGCTCTTCTCAGAGCGAGCCCTTGTTCTTTTCAGAACATAGGGACCCCAGTTTCTCGGAATAGAGCGTCAGTCCTCCCTATCTGCCACCCAAGGCCCTGTTCTTCTGAGAACAGGGACCTCTAGATTCTTAGAATAAATCGTCACCCCCCCCCCGTCCACATTAACATGTCTTCTACAGACATGAGCAATCTCATGAGCCAACTTTCGGCCACGATCGTCCAAATCGCCCAAGCCACAGGACTACCCATTCACACCCAAATTGACGAGACCCTTCTCGCCAACGCCATTTTCCCCACTGCCCCCAAGGCATGTGTACCCCCGCCCGCCGTCGCGGCTTTGCTTGCGACTCAAGCGGCTGCCCTGCAGACCGACTCGCCTGCGTCCACCGACTCCGATATGGAACACTCGGACACCACGTCCGTTACCTCCTCCTCCCGAAAGAGGACCGCCCTCAGCTCCACCGGCTCCTTGGATTCATCCGACTCCGAAGGAACGATAAACGACTCAGCCCAATTCACGCTAGTGAAATCTAAGCGCGGCCCGAAACGCGCCGCGACTTCCCGCACTCCCCCCGCCCCGACGGCCGCCGCCGCCGCCGCCCGCACACCCTCCGCCGCTGCCTCTGCCTCCGCAGCTCCCATTGTTGCCCCCACTCCCGCAGTCTAGACAAGGCTAAATTCACTCAGCTATCCAAAACCATCTACGATAAGGGTTTCAAATATGACCAAGCCACCAATGTCGGAGAGGCCATCAAAATCATGCCGGCGTCTATAGAAGACTTCCGGAATATAACCCGTCTATTCACGGCCGAGCGTGTGTCCTATCACACATACGCCCTCGCCGAAGAATGGAAGGTTAAGGCAGTCCTCCGCGGAGTTCCTTATGAACTCGCAAACGAGGACATTCTGGAAGACCTTAAGTCCCCAGTCTTCCCCATAGAAGCTGTGCACAAAATGCACAGCAGCAGGGGCGAAAGATTTAACCTCGCCCTCCTCGTTCTCACCAATGTGCCGGAGGTGAAGGCCATCTTTCGCGAGGTACGCACTGTGTGCGGCCTGTCGCGCGTAAAGGTCGAAGCCCCACACCGGCGCGGTTACCCAGCGCAGTGTCATCGCTGCCAAATCTATGGGCACGCGGCAGCCAACTGCTCACTCCACCCAGGTCAAGTGCTAGAAACCCATCACTCGAAAGAGTGCCCTCGGCCCAAAAACGCCGAATCCCCACCCTTATGTGTCCTTTGTGGATAAACAGGCCACCCGGCCAATTTAGAGGTTGCCCTTGCGCTCCTCGCCCACCTCCGAGCCACAAAGCTCCACCCTAGGTCAATGACCGAACCTTCCCGGCTATTGTAAGCCGCAAGCCCCGCCAGTGCCAGCCCCTACCTCAGCCCCCTCAGGGCTCAACTCAGCCCACACAGGGCATCTATCGGCCCCCCTCAGGGCTCCTATCGGCCACCTCAGGCCCTCCTCGGCCCCTTATGAGTCTTCCGCTCTCCCAGCCTGCGCCGCTTCCAATAAACCCTTGATTCCCAAAGGCGTCAAATATCCCGCGGCCCTCCGCCGACCTACAAAAACAGGCAGACCCTGTAGTAGAAGATCTAAGCCTAGTGTATAACTCTTTGAATAAGATCAATTTAGAGGAAATCTTTATCCTTGCGCGTAAACTGCGCACCACTCAGTCCCCTCAGGACCGTCTCCTTGCTCTTACTGAGCACATCAACCTACTAAGGTCTTTGTAATAACATTATGCCGGAGCCCTCTGCTCCCGCAATATCGCACGGTCGTATCAAACCAAAGGGTTTGTCGCTTGTTTCATTCAATATCCGCGGTTTGCGAAATAACCTAAAAATATAAAATAATAAAATAAAAATGAGATCGCGAAGCCGACCTCCTCCTCCTTTCGCCTTTCTATTAAAAATTATTCACTTCTGCGAAATGACAGACCCGACCGCAAAGGCGGCGGTACTGCCATTTATTACAAAAAGTCCCTTCACTGCTCCCACATATCCACTCCGACGCTTACCAGTATGGAAGCCACAATCACTGGATTAGCCATGACTGGACACCAGTCAATCATTATAGCCTCTTGCTATATCCCTAGCGGAACCCTCCCCGTTAAGAGTGATTTCGAAGCCATCCTTGCATTAGGCGACTAAGTCATTATGTTTGGAGACTTTAACTCCAAGCATACTGAATGGACCTGCCGCACTACTACCAGTAGTGGCAGGGTGCTGCTCAATATCACTCAGTCTCTCGACCTGACTGTCTACAGCCCCTTCGCTGTCACCCACTATCCCGACAATGTTAACTACGCTCCTGACGTGTTAGACTTTGCTCTAGTTAAAGGAGTCTCCCTTAACCTCAGAGCAATCTAGTCTCTCGATGATCTAGGATCCGACCATCGTCCTGTATCCCTCATTCTTGGCCATCAGCCATCCCCAACTCCCACTTCCAGAACCTATACCAACTGGAAGGGCTCCAAGAAGTCTCTAGCCTCGGCTATAGACTCTCCGGACCCTCCTATAACCCTTTCTTCCGACGTCCTCGACAGTGCGAAGAAAATAGACATCGCGGTCGAAAATCTCACCTCACTTATAACATCCTCTCTTAAAGAGAATGAAAAGGTTGTCCCGGTTGCTAAAACTAGTCTTCCCCTAGATATTAGCAACCTGCTAAAAGCCAAAAAAGCCCTCCGTAGAGCTGCACGCTATCCCACTCCCGAATATAGATCGCGGCCCGCCTCCTTCAACGCAAACCCCGTTACCGCCTCCAAGATTACAGAGACCTCGAAAGGGGCAATCTCATGGAGAAAATCTCTCCCTCCCACACAGCGTACTACCAGATGGCGAGAGCCCTCCGGATAGACGCTATAACGCATACTCCCCCTCTGTCTCGTCCCGACGGCTCTATTGCCTTCGAGGAGGAAGAAAAGGCTGAGTGTTTCGCCGACAGCGTCGCCGCTCAATGCTCCCCCAGCTCACAACCCACTGACCCCATACACATCCAACTAGTGGAGGACGAGGTCCGTCGCCGGAACTCGCCCCCTACCGCCTCTGTCCCTATCACTGTGTCCAAAGATGAGATTTTATCTACCATCAAAAGACTTAAGCTCAAAAAAGCACCTGGTGCGGATGGCATCTCAAACCAAGCCCTCAAATACTTTCCGGAGCAGGTGATCGCCTTATTGGCCATAATCTTCAACGCCTGCTTCCGAAAGAGGCAACCGTCATTGGCATTCCCAAGCCAGGCAAACCCCACCAACTCCCCTCCAATCACCGTCCCATCAGCCTCCTCAAGGCCATGGGCAAATTTTTCGAACGAGTCACTCTCGTGCGCATGAGGCGCCATTTGTTTCCCACAGACGGCGACCCTCTTGTCATCCCACAACAATTCGGGTTTCGAGCCAAACACTCGTGCCCCCAGCAAGTTCACCGCATAGTGGAATATATCCTCATCGGTTTTTATCCTCGTCGTCAAAAAACCATCGCGGTCTTCTTCGACATTGCCAAGGCATTTGACAGAGTCTGGCACGAGGGCCTTATCTACAAATTGTATGACTTAGGCCTCCCAGACCGTCTCGTTCGCCTTGTAGCCTCCTATCTGAAGGATCGTACCTTTCGCTTTAGACACGAAGGCACGCTATCCTCTACTCTTCAAATCAAAGCTGGTGTCCCTCAAGGCTCTGTGCTTGCCCCCCTCCTATACATACTATTCACCAACGACATCCCTATCCCGTCGAATGGTGTTAAACTAGCCCTCTTTGCAGATGACACAGCCCTTTACTCTAAAGGCAACTCACTGCCACAGATTCGGAACAAGATCCAAAAGTCAGTAAGCGACTTAGGAGCTTGGTTTCAAAAATGGCGTATCGACGTAAACCCGGAGAAAATCCCCGCCGTTTGCTTCGAATATAAACGACGTCGTCTCACCACCACTGCGCCAATCAGGATGTTAGGAACCCCTGTCCCATGGCAAACTAAAGCCAAATACTTAGGCGTCAACCTTGATGCAAGGCTCACTTTCGAGCCCCATATCAAGAAGGTTACTCGCACCGCAAGACTTTAAATGGGTAGGCTCAACAGCATGTTGGGCAGACACAGTAAAATGTTCCTCCGCAATAAGCGAACCCTATATAAGGTCTGCATACGACCTGTCATGACCTACGCGGCCCCCATTTTCGCACATGCTAAGCCCAAAGCTATAAATGAACTTCAAATAGTCCAAAATCTATTTCGTCGTAGGGCCACTAACTCGCCCTATTATGTCCGTAATGCCGACTTACACCGAGACTTAGAGCTCCCAACAATCCAGCAGTTCCTTAAATCACTCCCTGAGAGATTTTTCAAAGCCTCAGAGTCCCACCCAAATCATCTCATTCGTGAGACAGCTGCCTATGCAGCCCCTATCTACACTCGCTATAGTGTGCGCAGACCAAGAAACTCTCTCTCGGACCCCCCCCCCCCAACAAGCTTTCGGCTGACCTGAACTGCCTCCTGGCGGCTCAGGCCAAGCCTACATAACACATCCCTTAATCTGCCTTAGTTAGGCAGTCGTCTAAGCGGCTTTTCGCCGCTTGCGCCCTCCTTTCTGCCAAGGAGGGTCGCGTTCGTATACGGCTTAGAGATCTCTAGTTAGACCGTTAAGCCAGTCCCTAAAAGGTGTTTAGTGGGTAAAAGTCTCCACATAACCACGCAGCCGGCTGCGTGGTATGCTATGAGCATTCACCGCCTCACTCCCCCGCTTTCCGGAGGGTTTTTGTTTCGGGAGCAAAAAAAAAAACTCGCCGCTCACTTAGCGGTCAGCCACCGTAGAGTCTACATCACCTGAGGATGCCTCGTGTAGAGGCGAAACACATGTATTATCGTCGATGGTGTGGCTTACCTGGAATAGTGGTGTTGTTAGAATAGTTGGTGGTTTGAATGAAAGGTATATATATGAATTATAGTGCTCCTAGTGTAAGAAGTAGCATTCTTAGTTTATTTTTCCTTGAATTCGATCAGAAGTATCATCACCAATGCACGCACCATACGCCGAAGAGTGAATGTGCAAGAGGATCCTCAATATCAACCCATGGGTGTCGCAAATGGGACAGAGATTATAATAACAAAAAACCGTAGTTGCCAACCCGCCTCCTATGCGTGGCAACTGTGGCAAATATTTCTATATCTACAAGAGAGGCCTTCGTTCAGCCGTGGACACTTGATAGGCTGTAATAAATGGATAAGAATAAAAAAGCAGCACACCTTGTTAACAATTGAACGTAGCTCTAACGATGGAAAATACCAAAGTAAAATTTCACGGACTCGTCATAAAGAGCAACATTACTGTTACGGCCTAACTAGACTGTTCAGTTACAATAAACAGACAGGCAGTTACAGTGGTGAATGCATAAAATAATTTTATTCCATTATTTTACTCGCAGACTCACGACCGAATACGAAAGATGTGCTCAAGTAACGCGAACTTATATGACATATGTTATTTACATGTGTTGAAGCCACGCTGTAGCTAGATTATGGTTACTAGTATATATTCTGTAAATTTAACTAACTTTTAAAAGAACGATAAGCAATATTTTAGCTATGATTTAATTTTGGCGAAACCGGCAGCCCCGAACGCTGTTTGCACCAAACTTGATCTCGTGCGAGACGATTCGTAATGACTCTCGAAAACAGCACGTAGACGCGGCTCAGAAGGGAAATCGGTCTGTAGTTCTTCAAGAGAGCGTTGTCGCCTTTCTGTCTAGAACAAGACCACCGCGCTTCTGCTCCACGCCTCCGGAGTAATGCCACCATGGAGGACGGAATTGAAGAGCCTCTGAAGGACTTCAAGTACCGGTGTTCCACCCGCTTTCAGAAGCTCCGCTGTAATTCCATCCTCGCCCGGGGCCTTGCCGTTTTTAAGGTGGTGGAGAGCCATTCTAATCTCGCTCAGACTGACGTCCAGGATATCATCGGAATAGTGTCGGATAAGACTTGCTCTTGGATCGTTACTCACACTTGCGTGTGGCTCCAACGATGATGTGTACAGCTGCCCATAGAACTTCTCAATCTCACTCAGAATCTCAGGTGTCCCGGAAACGATGCTGCCACACTCAGTCTTCAGCCTTGACAGTTGGCTCTTTCTGGCAGACAGATCTCTGACAAAGACTTTGGAGCCCTGGTTCCGCTCGATCGCTTCTTTAATACGAGCAGTATGCTACTCAATATCTTCGTCAATTGTGAACCGATTTTAATGATCATATTTTTTGACAATTGTTTGGAAAAAAATTCTGAATAAGGATGCAAAAATAGGGTGTGAAGTTTTAAATGTCCTTATATTGTGTGTTATGTATATTCGTATGTTAAAAATGGGTCCTTAAATATGAAATTGGCGTTTTGTACGAGAGGAATATAAAGTCATTCTTTTTGTACAATATATTTAATTAATCAAAGTATGCACCGTTATTATCTATGCACTTTTGCCATCTCATAGGTAGTTCATTGTTCCCTTTACTAAAAAAAACATGGGGGCGAAAATGAATAAACTCTTTGAAGGCGGTTTGGACTGCCGCATCGGAGTTGAATTTTTTTCCTTGTAGAAAGTTGTCCTAATTCCGAAAAAAATGGTAATTTGTTGGAGCAAGGTGCGGGGAGTATGGTGGATGTCGCAGACATTCCAGTTGTAGCTCATCTAACTTAGTGGTTATTTGTTGTGCAGTGTGTGGTCTTGCGTTGTCGTGAAGCAGCAGTGGCGAGTGATTGACCAATCTCGGTTGTTTAGCAGCTAGTTCTTCCTTCATGGTTTACAGTTGCTGACAATAGATATCTGCTGTAATCGTTTGCCTAGATTTTAGAAAACTGTATTGCTGTGTGTGTGTGTGTGTGTGTGTGTGTGTGTGTGTGTGTGTGTGTGTGTGTGTGTGTGTGTGTGCGTGTGTGCGTGTTGCGTGTGTGCGTGCGCGTGCGTGTGTGTGTACGCGTGTGCGTGTGCGTGTGCGTGTGCGTGTGCGTGTGCGTGTGTGCGTGTGCGCGTGTGCGTGCATGCGTGCGTGCGTGCGTGCGTGCGTGCGTGCGTGCGTGCGTGCGTGCGTGCGTGAATGCGTGCGTGCGTGTGTGCGTGTGTGTGTGTGCGTGTGTGCGTGTGAGCGTGTGCGCGTGTGCGCGTGTGCGCGTGTACGCATGTGCGTGCGCGCGCGCGTGAGTGCTCGCGCGTGCGTGCGTGGGTGCGCGTGCGTGTGCGCGTGTGCGCGTGTGCGTGCGTGCGTGTTGCGTGCGTGTGTGCGTGTGGTGTGTGTGTGTGTGTGCGCGTGTGCGCGTGTGCGCGTGTGTGCGTGTGCGCGTGTGCGCGTGTTCGTGTGCGCGTGTGCGCTGTGCGTGCGTGCGTGCGTGCGTGTGTGCGCGTGCGCGTGCGCGTGCGTGTGTGCGTGCGCGTGCGCGTACGTTTGCGCGTGTGCGTGTGCGTGTGCGTGTGCGTGTGCATGTGTGTGCGTATGTGTGCGTGTGTGTGTGTGTGTGTGTGTGTGGTGGTGTGTGCGTGCGTGCGTGCGTGCGTGTGTGCGTGCGTGCGTGCGTGTGTGCGCGCAAAATAGGAGATATTTCAGATCAAAGTGGTGAGTAGGACAAAACATTAATTTCATATGTAAGGACCCCATGTTTAGACAGCATTCGAGCTTTTGATGCTCCTTAGTTCACTCAAAGGGAGATTTTTGGAAAATTAGATTGTTACTTGCCAATACGTAATTACAAAAGCTAACTTTAGAATAAAATGATTTCTTATTAGACACGCAACAATTAAGTGTGTAAGTGTTTATTATAATATGAACTATATTATGTTGTGTGTTTCTAAAACAAAGTACGTCTGAAATTGTTAATAAAACGAATGCCGAGGCTCATTCCTCGAAAGGACCTGACCAAAACGACGCCTGGCGGCCTCTGGGGATGTGAAATGACATTTAGGATAGGTTACTTGGCATTTATTTAACAAATTCACTTGCTCTACAAAATGTTCGTTGTTGTATTATTTCATATTAGCGATCTGACCGGTTTTGTCTGGATAGGACTTTACGAATAAAAAAAAAAACATAAACATCTCCCAGCATTACTCTTGATATGTTCTGTTAGTTTCATCTCAAACAGTTCAGCCATTCTGCAGATTAGCCTGCACAGACAGACGGACAAACATTTTATATATGTTTGTTTATGTCTTAATAACATGCAAATAACTACGAACTTGTTATTTCAATATAAGATTATATTAAATATAATATGTCTCCTAGGTATTCTACTCCTAGCATAAACGAGATTATATCGCCATCTATCGGAAGCCGTTAGTTCCTTATGGCATATCCCATGGTCTGTTCATATCAAATATAGGTGACAGACGAGTACACAGCTCACCTTATGCGAACTGGATGTGGTCTATAGACATCTATATTGATCCTCGATTAGGGATTCGAATGCATATACCACCCCTAGAGACTAAGAGGAAAGGCTTCGTTTCCAGTGAAAGGGTCACCGATCCTCTACACTCACTTTACTTTATTACGCTTGTATTCTATGAGAGCGTGGTCCTATCCCTGTCAAGCTGACCCATTCTTGCTGCAATCATAATACACTGTATGCAATAAGAATGAAACTCAAGGCGTGAAGTAGGGCGCCAAAGTCTCTCACGCCGCCATGATAAGGCAAATCCACCGAATACATCCACCAAACTGAAAGATGAGGCTACATATTTGTGTCATTTCCTGTAAAGACCATCGGTCTGTAAAATTCACGTGCTGTGAAGTTGCTAACGGAACTCTATCAGCCACTTTTCGTTGCTGATGAATAAAGAACTAGTTTCTCTTTCATTCAGCGAAGAAAAATAGCCAGTGTTCTTGACCCTGAACCGTGTAGAGTAGGACTGTATACTAATTTAAGTTTTATCATTTTTTTTTCATTAAGATAATAAATATTGCATGTTTTGCATGCCGTTAACGCAAAGCGCGTTAAATGTTCTACTACGCGTTCATTTCAAGTTTGCCGTTGACGACTGTTATGATATTACAGCGACGGTACCGTAGACAAAATAAATATCATTTTTATCAATAATATCATAAACATGACGATAATTTTCTTGTTAAATTGAGCAAAACTATGTAAGTAGTTTGTTGTCCTATACACAGAAATTGAGAGCAAACAAGTAGATAAAATGCATATTAAAAAATAATTTTTTTTTTAGTGAAGTGAAATAATAAAATTGTTGAACATATTTTTTTAATCGATTAAATGACACGATAACTTTTCAAAATATCAATTGTTCAGCTCAATCTATTTTTTAATCTCTTCGTCTCTCATGTGTGAAGCCGTGAAATGTAAATGGCATTTTCATTTCGTTTTGTTCGTTACGATGAAACTTTACCCCCCGATTTGACGGCGTGACCAGAAGGAATATTCGGTAAATGCAACTGGAACTCGTTGAAGAGTAGTAATAGTAATAGTAATAGGTGTTGAATAAAACTAAATTTACGGATTTTATCGCGTTTAATTAACTACTTTTACTTATTTTTAATTCCCGACGTTTCGGGTGCTTTAGAGCACCCATGGTCACGGGGGGGGACTGAGATGTTTGACGTCCCAATGTCATTGTTAGCCCGGCTACCTTCAGTTTTTTAATATTAATTTACCGGTACGATCTACGCAAAAAAAATTTAATCATTGTTTTTGATTTTGTTACCTTACTTCCCGACAGTGGTGGATTAGGCAAATTTGGCACTTGCTGAGGAGCGCAAGGTCAAAAAAAAAAGCGCGGAATTTTTTAATCGAAAAAAAAAAATAGAATCGATCTATGAAGATAAGGTTTTTAGTTAAAACTTGTGTGCATTTACAATACTTTAAAAAATTAACGTATAACATGATTGTTTACGCATGCAATTTTTTTTAAGCAAAGGTTTTACCAAAACCAGCAACCGAACACAGGCCTCCATATAGATTTACTCTTATGAGGGATATTTGTCATAGCTGCCAGGCTTTTCAGCCGGGCAAACGTTGATTTTTTAATTTTATTGTTTTTATAAGAAAGTTGCTGCTGCCGCCCATCTTCTTGTTTCTTTACCGCTTTCGCCTCATGGAAAAAACTTTTCTTTGTATGTGCCTTAGGCGATTTTTTAAAAGTTTTTACATTATCTTTACATCCTAACGTAATCAAATGTAATCTTAAGGCGGACTTAAATGTATAAGGTTTTATCTGTTAGTTAAAGTTGTAAAAATTGGCTAATATGCGCATAAAAAACTAGAATGGTATTTCTTACCGTGTTCCAAGAGCACCTCCCCTCTCTCTCTGCATTTCATACAATTGCATGCACTATCACTGCCATCTCCTGTCACAACACCACAACACTTGTTAGAATACGACTGACAGACACACTATTTATAATAAGACTCACATTTCGCCGTGAGAGGCATTATTATAGACTCTGCGCTGGCTGGCTGTAAAAAATTGTATGTCACTTAGCGGTTTGCTAAGTGACTGGGGCTGACATACAATTTTTTTGCTTTTTCGTGGACAGCTAGTTAGTCCCCGCATCTTTTTATACGTGTTAGAGCCATGCTGCAGTTTTATTATGTTTATAGCATGAATGAGTCGACTCGACTAGCGTAGGACCAACCTCTCACAGAACACCAGTGTAAAATAGCAGATTATGCTGCTGTGTTTCATCCATACGAAACACAGCAGCATAATTGTATATATCTGGAGACCTTTTTTACTGAACACGAGGCATCGCGTCTTAGTCCTCAGGGGTAACTTCCCATCAGGTGGGCTGTGTGCTCGTTAATTACTCTTATTCTTTAAAAAATATATTTAACAGAATATTGTCGCAAAGTTATGTCAATCTAAGAAATAACATATTACACATAAACACTCACGCCTGTCACCCAGAGGGGTAGGCAGAGACTACAGACTTCCATTTGGCACGATCCTGACACACCTCTCTCGCCTCCTTCACATACATACCCCTACGCATGCATGCTCGTCGGTTAAGGGTACTCCTAATTTGGCCCGTTTTCAATAAATCACCAATTTGGTCGATAAATTTTCGCCTAGGACGTCCCCTTCCGACTCTGCCATTCACTTCTGCAACATAAATTTTCTTTGACACTCTTTCCTCATCCATTCTTTCCACATGACCAAACCACAGAAGCATTCCTTTCTTAATCCTGGTCACAACATCATCTTGCAAACCACACTCTTCTCTTATCACACAATTTTTCACCCTATCATTCAGATTCAGCCCTAACATACTCCTTAACGACCGCATTTCTACTGCATTTATTCTACTCTCGTGCTTCTTCTGCCATACCCAACTTTCACTACGATACGTTAAATTAGGGATCAACACAGCATTGTGAATTGCCATACGTGCCTTTTTTGACACATTTTGTCTCTTCACAATAGAGTGCAGGGCTCCATTTACTCTGTTTCCTGCGTTCACTCGTCGTTCTATATCCTTATCATATCTCCCATCCCTGCTAAATACGCAACCCAAATATACAAACTCATCTACTTGCTCGATCAACTCCCCTTCTATTCTTATTTCACATATCGTTTTACTTTCATCTCTTTCAAAAACCATAATTTTTGTCTTACTTGCGTTCACTTTCATACCCCTTTCTTTTAATGATCTGTTCATTAATGTAACCATCATTTGCCACTCAGCCGCCGACGACGCAAGAATAACTTGATCATAGGCGTACAAAAGGCATTTGATGGTTAACTCCCCCATTCTTAATCCGCATTCTTCAACTTTCAAATTTTGCAAACAACTGTCCATAAATAGGTTGAACAACCACGGGGAAGTCACACAGCCCTGTCTGACACCTTTATGGATGCCAAACCAGTCCGAGTAGATCCCGTTGATCCTAACACAAGCACTAGAGTCTCTATAAAGAGATTCCAATGCCTGTATCAAGCCAGCGCTCAACCCAAACGAGTTCAGTGTTTGCCATAGCACATTCCTATCCACTCTGTCATAGGCCTTCTCCAAGTCCATGAACGCACAAAAAACCTTTTGGTTTTTGGCCAAAAACTTCTCCGCGATCGTGCGCATGGAGAAGACTTGATCTGTACATCCCATTCCCTTTCTAAATCCCGCTTGCACATCCCAAATTCTTCCATCGGTTTCTTTCATGACCCTTTCAATTAGTACCTTGGCATACAGTTTTCCCACGATGCTAAGAAGGCTGATACCGCGGTAGTTTTTACAGTCCTGCTGCGACCCTTTTCCCTTATATACTGGGACTATCACGGCTTTGCACCAGTCTCCCGGTACCCGCTTCAGTTCCCAGCATAAATTAAACAAGGTGTGCAGCAGGCCTGCCACCATTTCCTCTCCAGCCCTTAGCATTTCGAGTGAAACTCTATCATATCCGGCAGCCTTACCTGCTTTCATGCTTTTCATTGCTTTCATTACTTCATCTATACTTATCTCACTACCTCCTTCCTCTTCTTTCGGAGTTCCTATTTCATTCAGTTCACTCATAAACATGCTTTCAAAATATTCCTTCCATCTCTTTAAACTCAAAACTTCGTCATTCAGAATATAGCCATTCTCATCTCTTATAGCATTCATTATAGGCTGTTTTGAACATCCCCTGGCAGTTCTTACGAGTTTCCAGAACATTTTAATATTTGCCTGGAAGTTATCCGATATTCTTCTATCATTCTTATCCGTTCTTTCTTGCTTTTTCCTTTCAACTACTTCTTTTACTCTTTTATTTAGATGTCTAAAGACTGCCTTTTTTCTTTCAAAATCATCATTCGTACCGCTAGAATTACCAGCCTTAGTTGCTGCTAAATCTAGCCATGCTCTCTTCTTTGCTTCAACTTCCGTACGTATCTCATCATCCCACCATAACGTATTATTTTTCCTTTCATTCTTTCTTTTACTAACACCACATACTTCGGTAGCTGCATCTACTAAACCTTTCTTAACATTTTGCCATACATTCTCCAAGTCTAACTCATTCATACATAATTCATCCAAACCACTTACGTTTTCTTTCAGTCTACATTTAAACTTGTTTTTCTCACCTTCATCTTGTAATCTTTCTGTTCTAATACGCTGTAACGCAGTGGTAGACACAGATGACCGATGGCGCCACCGCCTGAATAGACCATTAATTCGGCATAAAACCAAAAAATGATCCGTTCCTACGTTTGACCCCCGGTAAACCCTTGTATCCACCACTGCGCCCCTCAATCTTTCATCCACAATTATGAAATCTATCATGCTTCTATCATCACCTCTTTCCCAAGTGTACATGTGAATCCTCTTGTGGCGAAAGAAAGTGTTTGTCACAAAAAGATTCTTTTCCATACATACAGTGAGGAGGCTTTCAGCATTCTCATTTATACTTTCATCACCAAACGTTCCCAATATCCTTTCATAACCAAGCCTCCTCACCCCAACTCTTCCATTAAAATCTCCTAGCATAACAACATTTTCATTTCCCTTACATTTCATTAATATCATCCTTACCATTTCCCAAAACTGCTCTCGGATATGAGTGGGCTTAGACATGTCTGGGGCGTAGACCCCTAGCACAAACAACTTCTTTAAGCCCACTTTCAATCGTATCCATAGCAGTCTTGGGCTTACACATTCATACTCTTTCACACATTGCACCATTCTTTCTGATAGGATGATACCTACTCCCTGGCATGCCCGCTCGAGCTCATCTACACCAGACCAGTATGCGGTATACATGCTATGTGTAGTGACATCCATCCCCTTCCGTTTCGTCTCATTTACACAAAACAAATCTATTCCTCTATCATACATCACCTCGCATACTTCATCCATTTTATCATTCATTGCTTCACATACATTCAACGTAGCCAGACGGGCCTCTGCAATCCACTTTTCGCCCCTCCGGGAGACAGAACGTGACGGGTGGCGAGCCTCGTCGCCGGTTTTCCTCCCGGAGATTCTTCGCACCCCTGCCCCATTAAAGGGGCACCGGGAACTCGGGGCCATTTCTTTAATTTGATTCCTAATGGTGCGAATGGGGTGGTAGATTTAACGCCGCTACCACGGCGAGGAGCCGAGTCTGTGCTATCGGCTTGTCACTCATTTAGCACCACCCGGGGGACACGTGTAGGGTGGGCCTAGGATTAGGTGGTCAAAGCCTACGGACGCGAGCGACTTATCCCCCACTAAGAAATAACAATAGCAGATTTCCTGTACATATTCCGCTAGTTCTAGCTTCTGCCCCTAACTTTCTGGGTGTTTGGGATTACTATTATTACGTAATTATTTCTTATATTTACGTGAACAATTACACATTTAAATAAAACTAGAACATTATTAAAGTTCAACAATAAAAGTAATATCCAAGTTAGCTGCGCGGTTACCTTGACGACGTAACGAAGTTGTACGATCTAGAGCAAGTTGGATGCGGTGACCAGTTGCCCGATGCAATCAGTGTTACTGACGCAATTACCGAGCTGACCTCGTTATTAAATCATGTAGATATCTCTGCTACAAACATAATATGACAAATGTTTAACAAAAATTTAAACTTTATAATTAAATGACAAATATTGTTTTTATAACAATAAAGTAACATACATAAAGTAACGAATAAAGACAGGCTGCCTGTCGACTTTATTCGTTACTTTGACGTCTACAAGTGGCTACAGAAGCCTCTTATTATTATCATCACATACAGCTCGCTTACTTCTGCTCCCCACCTAACCTGCCCTTTTCAATACTATTCCCCACCTATAATGACCGTTGGACGAATGACATACTGTGCACCCCGGTCGTATGTATGGGAACGTTATGTCTGTAAATACACACGTGAATGTGATCTCGCACAGAATAGCTATATATAGGCCTACCCCAAAAATGCGTAAAAACAAGATCTGAGCCTCTCAAGAGCTATCCTAAGCCATCTGCTACACTGCGTTTGCTCGACAACCTACCTTCCCTCTCATTTGACGCTATTTCGAACTATATATTTTTTTATAGAAACGATACGTCCACACTAAAATTTTCTCCTGTATCGTAAGAGCAGTTGATATACATAAATTTCATAAGGATAAACTTCCAGACCTCGAGCAATTATTTGCAGGCTATAAAAATACTTGTTCCGTGCAAGATGCGAACCCGCGGCCTTCAGCGCTACAACTTATTGTTAAGCCACTGCGCCATGAAGCCGTCTGCTACTTCAGCTCACTAATCCGTTGGTCACTCATTCTGAATTCTATCTCGCCGAGTAAATTTGGACATAATGCACTCGCTGAGCGACCTTGAGCTTCCCCATACAACCCGCAGTGAAGCACCACGTCTCAGATCAATGTATCATCATATCACTTGGTGAACATACTCGTCAACAACTTTGAGCGTAGTGTTTCTAACAACTACTACTATAGGAATTAAGACATTGCGAGCTTTTTAAAACAATTTTTAATAAATAAGTCGTAGCCGTATGCCGTAGTCCACAGACACCTGCGTGCTCGTATATCTATTCTCAGAATAAAAATTCCGGCTGCTTTTGTTCTCACCCGAATAAGTATAATACCTACTTTCTTCCCAAGCAGCATGCATGCTGTATATGAGCTGTATTGAAGTTTGTTTCTGTGTAAGCGCTTATACAATTCTTATAAGTAAAACAATGGCACAAATTATACAACTTAGTAAGTAGTAGCGCTTTACAGTAGCTGTACACGCATAAAAAAGCCTGTATAAAGCATAAAAGAGCCTGTATTTGATACAATGAAATTATTACACTACAAATATTGTCTTATAAGTAACTTCTAAAGATATGCGTTCTAAATTGAGTTTATAACTTTGTTTTCGATGACCAGAATATATTTATAT
Source organism: Parnassius apollo (assembly GCA_907164705.1). Taxonomy (NCBI): domain Eukaryota; kingdom Metazoa; phylum Arthropoda; class Insecta; order Lepidoptera; family Papilionidae; genus Parnassius; species Parnassius apollo. Next base: position 57,477 of record CAJQZP010001271.1, read on the forward strand.
ACTTTATTGAATGATGGGGACATTTAATGTCAGAGTAAAAAGATATATTTAATATAATAATATTATACCCAATGATAATTATATATTAGTATCATATCCGAACTGGGTGATAGTTGGTTAATTCAAAGTGCAAAATTAGATTTACGATCAATTCGTATATGTTTTCTATCAAAAAATTGACGCACCAGCAAAAGAACCAAATAATATAAGCACAAAATACTAAATTCGGAAACTAAATAATAATTGTATAGGTTGAAATAAAAACTATATATAATTTATATATTTTGAAGGCACAATGGGGCACAGTGATCATTGGTCAAACTGAAAATAATGGTTTAGGCTAGAAATAATTTAAAATCATATTTTAAATTTTATTTCTATAAAAATGGCGACAATCTAATGTACGGATTCTATCTTACGACATTAGTTTTAGTTATTAGTTTTATCAGTTGTATAATAGTCATTTTTATTACTTACTTTCTTTAGCAGTTTTTTCAACATAAAATATAATTCTCAACATATATTATAACTCTTTAGCGATAAGTATAAAAGATGAAAACCCTTGCACTGGAAACAGTGGTGGAAAACTTTTTTTTATATTCAATATAGATTACAGGTTGTAATTCTTATTGAAAGTAATTTTTTACTTTATCACTGGTTCGAAAAAAACCTCTGTCCTAGGAAGGACCAGCAAGAATCGCAGCGGGACTTTCTTTTAAAATAATTTTACAATGTTTATGTTCACAAACTATTTACAAAATTTATTTTAGAAACAACTTAGAAGCGACCACCTCTTTCCCAGGGGTTATTATCAACCATGTATTCATTTATATTAAAATAACCCTTTTTATATAGTTTTTGTTTAATTAAATATTTGAACTTGTTAATAGAGAGACCTTGTATATTTTCTGGGACTTTGTTGTAATAGCGTACAGCTTCCCCAAGAATGAATTACTGACTATGGAGTAGATAAACTGGTATCACTAGCTTGTGTTTGTTCCTAGTGCTTACAGAGTGCATATCACTTTTTTTACTAAAACTACCTTCGTTTTTGTGAACATATTACATTAAATTTTCGTAGATATACTGAGAGGCCAAAGTTAATATTTATGTATATACGTATGTATATGTGTATCATATTTTTTTAATGTATTAGTTATTTACTTATATGTTATTTTATTGCATGTATTGATATTATATTAGGTATATTTATATTGCACCACATACCTAGTACTCACTATTTTATTCCTTTACACCTTTGGTTGCCTGGAAGAGATCGCTATGTAGCGATAAGGCCGCCAAATTGTACATGTAATCTGCTCTCTGTTATGTTCTTTGTAAATTTGTTTGTGGTGTGCAATAAAGTATATTCATTCATTCATTCATTCATTAATATATTCATTTCTTTAAATTTTTCTCTGAGAGACTCTCTCGGTTTAAGGTTGCAAATAGCTCTTATGGTCCTCTTCTGCAAAACAAAAATAGTTCCTAAATCAGCCGTATTTCCCCATAGCAAAATTCTATATGACATTATTCTATGGAAATAACTAAACTAATCTAGCTGTCTCGACACTAGTGACATCTCAAACTCTCTTAATGATCCCATGATCCCTTGATGTTATCACTCCCATTATCACTCCTTTGCTTAATGCTTGTGCATCTTCCTCTAAATTCACTCAAGCCTGGAAGAGTGCTTATGTTATATCCCTTCCGAAGAAATCTTATCCCGTCAACCTCACTGATTTCCGTCCCATTTCGATTTTACCTTTCCTTTCTAAAGTCCTTGAAAAACTAAAAAAGATGACCGCTCAGACCCGTCCAACTACCGGCCTACCGCCATTACCTCCTTGTTCTCCAAAACAATGGAGTCCATTGTAAACTGCCAGCTCATGAGGTACCTTTGAGTATCACCACTGATTAGTGACCGTCAATACGATTTTCGCCGTGGTCGGTCAGCTGGTGATCTTCTGGTCTACCTAACTCACAGATGGGCGGAGGCAGTAGAGTCCAAGGGGGAGCATTGGCCGTTAGTTATGTGTAGGACATTGCGAATTGGCCTTCGATCGGGTTTGGCACAAAGCGCTTCTTTTCGAAGCTCCCTTCCTATGACATCAAGGTCGTTGTAGACGGTGCAAGCTCCGATTGCAAGCCTTTAATGCTGGTGTACCACAAGGCTGCGTGCTATCGCCAACGCTGTTTCTTTTGCATATCAATGATATGTTGCAAACCCGTAACATTCATTGCTATGCAGATGACAGCACTGGTGATGCTCTTTACACCGGCCGAGCCAATGTTTCTCGGGAAAACGTCTCCGAGTGCCGGGACAAACTTGTGTCTGAACTCGAGTCTTTGCTGAACAGTCTCGGATTGGGGGCGTCTAAATCTAGTCCAGTTTAACCCCCAGAAGACACAAGTTTGCGCGTTAACCGCTAAAAAGAACCCCTTTGTCATATGGAGATACGACGAAGGGGTTCTTTTTAGGGGTTCTTTTTCAGTTTCAAGGCACTCCCCTTGTTGCCTCAGCCAGTATTGGAATCCTCGGCGCTGACATATCGAGTGACGTGCAGTTTCGTGGTCACTTGGAAGAGAAGGCCAAATTGGCCTCTAAAAAGCTTGGCGCGCTCAGCAGAGCGGGACAGTATTTTATGCCGGCACACCGCCTGCAACTTTACAAGGCGCAGGTTCGGCCGCACATGGAATACTGTTCCCTTCTCTAGGCTGGGGCTCCCCAGTACCAGCTCCTTCCACTTGACCGCATCCAACGGTCGGTAATGCCACTGGACTCGAGTGGAGTTGTGAAGAATGTATCATCAACACTTCAAGAAGGTCCTCTTATATGATACTGATGAAGAAGAATTACCTCCGAGCTTGAATAACAGGTCGTCAGTTAATTACAATATGTTGATCCATTATATTATTACAAAATATGATATGAGTCAAAAGCTCATTAGAGTTTCTGGGACATCAAGTTTAAGCAATTGAAGAATCAATAAATAATCAAAATGCGAAATAAAGAAGTTGGAAACCAAAAGTAATGATTCTCAGAACAAAAACAAACATTTTGAAATCCAAATTGCAGCCATCGAACCAGAAATTCGAGAAAAGGAACAACAGACTCTTTCATTTTCTCTAGAAATATCAGGTATTATTTCTAAATTAAAGCAAATGAGGTCACTATAATTCAAGAGATTGCAAAGAAGCTCGATCTCGACACTGGCTCAATAGTTTGTGCACGACGACTTCCCGCAGGGAAAATCTAGGCAACATTACAGTGGAAATGAGTTCTAAAGACGCCCGGGACCAGTGGATAGAAGCGGGTAAAAAAGCTCAGCTTAATCTAAGCATATTTGGTAAAAACGTACCGAGTGAGCAAGCTGACGACAGTAAAGTGCATACTATCCGTTCGAACCAAGATATATCGATACTCTCTGAATAATTAATATAGTTAAGATTTTTTTTCGTTTTTTAATCTTAGCATAAACAAAGTTTGTTGTTTTTTTCATTGTAGAAAGGAAGAAAAAAAACTTTGTATATATGAACTTAGATATACCTAAACCTAACGAATATCATATTTTTTTAAATGTAAACTCTTTCGTAAAACAAATATCTACGAATATCTGCTATGTAACGTAAAAAAAAACTTCTTTAAGCTATTACACATTATCAACGCTAGTACCCACCCGATATAATTGCAATTTCGGAGGCTGCCATTTCCGACAGTATTTGTAATTTGTTTCATATTCCTGGTTATGTAATATACACACAGCTGAGAACGCATAAAAGGGGAGGTGGAGTCGTTTTATTTGTTAAAAAATACCTAAAATTCTTAACATTATAACATTTACTTTCGAAAGTATTTCGGGAACAATTAAAACGGCTTCGAACCTCTCGTGGTAACGTTGGTAACGTGGTAGAGCCATGCTGCAATTATATTAGTTTTAGCACGAATGGGTCTGCTCGACCGGGGAAGGACCACGCTCTTACAGAATACCAGCGTAAAAAAGTAGCTTAATGCTGCTGTGTTTCGTATGGTGAGTGTAGAGAACCGGAGACCCATTTTATTGGAAGCGAGGCATTCCATCTTAGTCCTCACGAGTAACAACGCATCCGCATTTTGACTCGTAATTGAGGATAGATGTAGATATCTATGGACCACAGCAACCACTTACCATCAGGTGGACTGTGTGCCTGTTTGTCAACCTATCCTATAAAAAAAACTAAACTAAATGCTAAAAACTTACCTTTTATCTGGGAATGCAATCATACTAGGGTACATGACTATCGACTTAAAAACTGTAAATAGCAGCCGAGATGGTTACTAAGATATGCTATCCGAGAACGGCTACAGCTGTGGTATTACATATTACACCCGAATCGAGCGGAAATTAAACCAAATTAATATGTCGTGTATAGATCACATATTTGTTAAATACCACCAAACCGAGCCGTGCACGGCCGCACTAGACACTGTACTAGCCGATCACCAAATTTACTAAATCAAATATGGTTTAAGGAAAATATAAGTAATTTAAGTCTTGGAAGAATAATTATAGCTTTTCGCCAATGGAGAAAAGACCCAAATAACCATATTTTGTGTAGAAATTATAAAAAATTCGTAATAAATTAACTAAAGTTATTGGTTATTATAGAAATGCTTATTTGAGAAAATTAATTAAAGAAAACTATAAAAATCCTACGAAACTTTGGCAAATTATTAATGCACTATATAGTAGGAGTAGTCCATCAATAGATGGATTGATATTATCTGGTTTTTCAGCACTAAAATTGTCTCCACAGGCTATGGCTGATAAGTTTGCGAGTGACATTAAAGATACCGTTGAGAAAATCATCCCTAGTTGCCATACAAATTAATTAAAATGTAGTTCATATACCAAGCCTGCCCAAGCTAGCATGCGCTTCAAAAAAGCCACCCCTAAAAACATTTTTCATTTAATTAAAAAGCTTAATTCAAGGAAAGCTCCAGGTCTAGGCGAAATTAATGTATTAGGTATTAAAAACATAGGTGACAAATTATGCACAGCCATCGCTAACCTTATAAACGCAAGCTTTTTAGTTAGTAAGTACCCGGAAGAATTAAAGTCTGGCTGTGTGCGACCCATCTTTAAAAAGAGTTCTAGAGGAGTTGTATCAAATTATAAGCCCATAACTTTGTTTTGACAAAATAGTGGAGAGATAAATTTGTGAACAGATTCATAAATTTTATAAGCGAAATATATACTTAGTACGAATCAAAATGGGTTCCAATCCGGTAAAAGCACCACAACGTTGCTGCGATCATTTACTGATGAGATCAATAGTTATTTAAATGAAAAAGTCCACATCCTGGTAGTATTTATTGATTTTTCCCGCGCTTTTGATACGCTTGATCATAAAAAACTAACAACTCAACTAGAAAGTAGCGGAATCCGAGGTGTAATACCAAAACTGGGGCCAAGACTATTTGAAAGATAGAACTTATAGAGTAAAAATAGATGAATGCCTAAGTAAGCCCGTATCGGTCTCGACAGGTACGGCTCAGGGTTCGGTGATCGGTCCACTCCACTTTCTGGCTTATGTTAACGACATGACTAAAGTTCTTAAATACTGTACCTTTTATCAATTTGCGGATGGCACGTGTGTCATATCCGCAGCAAAAGATCCACAAGTAACATTAAATAACGTGCAATACGCCTTCAACAACTTAAATAAATGGTGCCACGACTTGGGCCTAGTGTTGAATGCAGCCAAAACTAAGATGTTATACATAAGATCTCCTTATATAAGAAAGAAAAGTATATCGAACAATCTTATAGCTCGATCACAGTTGCCTTTATAATTCGAGTTACCTTCCTTGTAGGTGTCCACCAATTAAAACAGTAGTTTCGCACGTGTACCTTAGATTAGTAATTGATAGCACATTTAACTGAGGTCCTCAAGTTGAGCGAGTATATGACAAATTACGAGTGTTCCTCGAAAACTTAACAATCATCAAAAAACAAATGACTTTTAAGACTCGATTAGAATTATATAACGCGTTTGCTAATTCTGTAGTCAGCTATGGCTTCTCCAGTTACGGGCGAACTTTCAAGACATATCTAGATAGGACATATAATCTTCAAATAAGAATATTAAAACAAGTGGTCTCATCTAACATAAAACAACAATTTTCGTCAAATGAAAGACAATTATTTAAATGTCGCAACGTACTACCCGTATACGACCAGTTCATACTCCAACTTCATAAGGAAGAATTTTTTAATAATTCTATAAAATAAAAGTGGAACATAATAAGGGTACTTGGGCGATTACTCACGGTGGTTTGGTCACGACAGTAGCGCGGAACACTTATGGTAGACGCACTGCTGTATACTTGATTCCAAGAATCATAAATAAATTGGATCCTGAGTTTAGGAACTCTATTAATGAAAAAATATAAAAAACGTATTTTGTTTTTTCTTATTTTCTTTTTTTTTACAAGCATAGCGAACTCAAGCACAGCAATAAACTTCAGTGGTTTGCGCTGTGTTCAATGTGTATTATTGATTGTAGATTTTTTATTGGAAATAAATATAAAAATGATCTACCAATTAATATTATACAAGTTTATGCACCTACTGAAGAGTCTGAAGAGTCGGGTATCGAAACCTTTTACAAAGATCTACATAGAGCTCATGAAGCTTCAAGAAAGAATGTAATAGTTATGGCTAACTTTAACGCGAAAGTAGGGAACTTGGAAGAAAGCAAACATCTAAGAAAGTACGGTTTTGTAAATAGAAGCCCTAGAGTTTAACAGTTAATATACTACGCGCAAGAATACCTATCCATTATGAACACTTTTTTCAGGAAAAGAGCAGTCAAAAGTAGACATGGAAGTCTCCTGACCAAACAATTAAAAATGAAATAGATTATATACTCACAAATTTTCCAAACCGATTCCAAGATGTGCATGTTTTAAATAACATTATGTTCCCGTCAGACCATAGAATGGTTAGATAAAAATATCTTTCAAATCAAACAAACAAAAATTCAAAACTCCTATCTGCACACTGAGAAACCAAAGTGAAACAAATTATTACCTAAAAAACTAGAGCAAAATTTAAAATTTACAAAACTAGAAGAAACATACACGGTTCAAATCTTATACAAAAATCTAGAAAAATGTCTATTAGAAAGCATGAAAACAGACAAGCAAGTAGAGAAACGCAAGCTATACAACATTCTTACTGAAGAAACGTTAAGTCTAATTAAACAACGCCACGAACTGAAACCTAAAAGACGTGAAGACAAAATAAAACTCAGCTTTATCTGTAAAATAACAAACAAAAATATCAGGAAAGTTTACAAGAGCCACAGATTAAAAACAATAGGAGTTCGTAAATGCACGTTATTGTGTACAGACGTGTCATATAGTAATTAAAATAATTAAATAAGTATGTGCTTAGCCGTGACCTCGTTATAACAATACTGGAAGTAACTGTGACATACTTTAGTTATATTTGTGTTAGTAATTTTGTTGAAATGTTTTATCTTTTTCTAGAATAGGAATACAAAATGGAGAACAGTCCCTTCAACCGGAGTGCCAGAACCACTCGCACCCCGCCTCCATCAACCCCGCCCATGCAGACACCCAATTCAAGCGAACCAATTAAAACACTTCCAACTCCTGAGTTGCAGCATTGGATGACAATCATTGACCTGTGCCTTAACGAGGTATGCTCCATCGCTACAGAGGGAAGACTTAACTCTGATCAAAAAATGCGCATTAGCTCGCTTTGTCGAAAAGTAAGCCACGGTACATCACAACTGGTAGTCCTGTACATGTCCCTCAAAATGGATGCCACTAAAGCCCAGACCTCCATCGTATCTCTGCAGAACCAACTTGACCTGTCCCAAAAGCTGCAGGAACTCAAGAATAGTATCGAAGAGTCATCAAAACCGGACTCTGGAACCACTATTGCGGACATGGTCAAAAAAGGTGGCCAAACCCTCATTCGCCCAAACAACCTTAGTACCCTAGAAATTTATCCGAGGGACAAGTCCAAATCCAGTGATGACACGAAGTGCCTCTTACAAAAAATAATATCCCCAGAAGAACTTAAACTACATGACCGAGGCATGAGGAAGGTCAAAAATGGGGGAGTTATAATTAGTGCTGAGACAAAAGGAGATATCGACAAATTAAAGAACGTCGAGAAGCTTGTATCTTCTGGCCTTACCATGAAAGAACCGACTAAACGACGTCCAAGGATTGCAATTGTTGGTGTCCCTGTAGCCCTCACGGATAAAGAAGTGTCCGAGTGCATTTTCGAACAAAATATTGCCGATAAGTTTCCCAATGCCACGCGTAAGTCCTTCCTGGCAACAGTCAAACTGAGCCATAAATCAGGTAAGAAAAACCTTCCTACCTGTAATTACATTGTCGAAGTGTCACCTAGCATCAGGAAGGCCCTTATCAATCAAGGACGAATTTATATTAATTGGACCTCATGCCCAGTCAGAGACTTTACAATAGTAACAAGATGCTTCAACTGCCAGCAGTTTGGTCATTCAGCCAAATTTTGTCGGGAAAGTAGCCCTACATGTAACTACTGTGGAGAGCTCGGGCATTCCTTTAAGGAATGTAATAACAAAGCCCATGCCCCCGTTTGCGCGACGTGTAAATGTTTTAAAAGTAAATGCGACCACAAAACTGGTGATGAAAGCTGTCCAGCACGTAAATTCGCAGAGGACAAATACATCAACTCCATAGACTATGAGGCCGCCTAAGAGCGCCGCGTACTATATTATTTACTTAGCTCTTAAACACTAGTTTTAGTTTATCTTTAAGCTTAAGTATGGCGAATCAATTACTCAATGACCTAGACAACTTTTCTGTGTCTGACGCCAAAACATGTAATGTTGATGACTGTAAACACTTCCTTCCACGTCCTGAAAATAAGTTAATCTTACTTACACAAAATATTAGAATCATAAATCGGAATATAACCGGGTTTGAAGTTTTGGTGCATAGATTGGATATAAAATGTGATATTATTATCCTTACAGAATGTTGGCTGTCAAACCTTCCATCCCACCTACCGATTCTAAATGGCTATTCTTTACACAAAACCGAAAAAAACATTAATCAAAATGACGGTTTAGCTATTTAAAAATAACATAGTAGTATCTATGTTAAAATAATTTAAAAGTAACTGTCACAGAACCTACATTCCAGGATAGTAATTGCTTAATCATTCGAATTAATTCCGAGACGATTGTTATCGCAGTTTACAGACCTCCTTCACAAAATATTGATAGATTTCTAGAGTCCCTTGATATTACCTTAAGCAAATTTAGCACATATAAAAATATAATCCTAACCGGTGACATAAATATTAACATTTCCCCCGGGGAAAACAGATAACCATGCACATAACTACCTAAATATTTGCTCTGTTCATGGGCTATTACCAACACATTACCACCCTACACATCAAAGCGGCTCTTGTTTAGACCATTTTGTGATTAAATCAAATAACCCTTCTTTAACATTAGTTACTAATTCCTCGCTTACTGATCATCAAGCAATTTTACTAACATTACAATTAGCCTTACCTAGGAAAAACTGCATACGCAACTACACTAAAGTCCATATGACGAACCTTGAAAATGACATTCGTAGCATTAATTTTGACTTTGTTTATTGTTCTGACGATGCAAATACGTCCTTGAGTTACTTTATAAATTCTTTACAATACGCAATAATGAATAATACATCAACAATAAAACTGTCACGTAAGTATTATAATATTAAACCTTGGATAACACCTGGTCTCGTCCGCGGTATAAGAAATAGAGACAAACTTCATTTAAAATCTAAACTTTCTCCTGATAATTTAATACTTTCTGCTACTTATAAAAGATATAGGAAGTTTTGCAATAAACTATTAAAAAACCTAAAAATACAATATGATAAAAATGTTTTACAAAAGGCCGGTAAAAACAGTAAACTTGTATGGAAATTCATTAAAAATAATACCTCCAGTTCAAAAAATCTTGGACCCCCACTTGATCTACTGTCATTAGACAAAAGCCCAAACGAAGCAACTAATAAAGTAAATAATTATTTTATTAATGTTGGCAAAAAAAAATAGCAGAGACAACTTTAAAATTAAGCAACACTCGTAATCCAATTTTTATGCCCACATCGCACGCACGCATGCACGCACGCACACACGCACGCACGCACGCACGCACTCACGCACGCACGCACGCACTCACGCACGCACGCACGCACGCATGCACACACACACACACACACACACACACACACACACACACACATTTGCAATAGTGCCAACATAATTTCTTTTTTTATCCCCCCTTTTTACTGTCATAAATTTTACATTTTAAATAATACTTGTTAATATTATATAATAAATAAACATTATAAATATAATACATAGATAAACAAATTATAGAAATAGAACTAAGAATAGGGAAGGAAACTAGCCCCTGAAATACAGGTATTATATTATCCTAGTTTAGGGGCTAATGACCACTGTAAATTTGGTGCATGTAATATGTTTATCAATAAAGATTATTATTATTATTGTGGGGTATCTATATAGTTTTCTCATCTGGTTGGGTTCTATAAATATATAATTATAAATGAAAATGAAAAGATAAATATACATAAAAACCAATAACATAAAATAAATATAAAAATACATAAATAAATAAAAGCCCAACCAGATGGAGGCCCTCGGCAGGGGAGACCAAACGGCCGAGGGTTAGGGGGAAAGGGAAAGAAACCGGCGGACGATGCGGGCGGTATCGAGGAGCACCGCCTTCTGCATTTGAGCCCGGAGCGGTCCGCCACGTAGTCCCAGTCGCCTCAGATGACCTGAGAGGCTGACTGGGATTAGCCCGTTTGCAGAGACGACTACAGGAATAATTTCGGTCGGCAGACCACCCCACATGTCAGTCACCTCGTGAGCCAGGTCCAGATATTTTGTTTGCTTGTCTGTTTCGGCTTTCACGAGGTTCTCGTCATACGGAATGGTAATGTCGACCAAAAATATCCTTGACTGTGCCCGGTCCATCGGCACAATATCAGGCTTATTCGCAAGAATAGTCCTGTCTGTGATGATGGCCCGGTCCCAATAGAGCCTGGCGCGATCATTTTCGAGCACGGCTTCCGGCAAGTACTTGTAATACGGCAATTTCCGATCCACGAGACAGTATTTCAGAGCGAGCTCCTGGTGAAGAATTCTGGCTACTAGGTTGTGCCTGTGCAAGTACTCAGAGTTAGAAAGCGCCGAACAACCGGAGATGACATGCCTAAGTGACTCACCGGGATGGCGACAAGCTCGACAGATGTCCACGGTGCCATCCTTTAGGATGTATCTCCGATAGTTGTTGGTCTTAATAACCTGATCCTGTATTGCACAGACAAAACCCTCGGTTTCCCCGAATAGATCACCAAAGCGTAGCCAGTGGAGGGAGGCTACTGTGTCTACGAAAGGCTCATGTAGAGCCTTTTAGAACCTCCCGTGGAGCTCCTTCTCCTTCCATACGTTCTCCCGGTCGGAAATTGTCTGCACTGCCGGGTTTTGCCATTGCTCGTTGGCTAAGGATAGAGGGGTAAGTCCTTTATCACTAGAAATTACGTCCTTATAGAATGGATCATCCGATCTCGCCAGGAAGTAATTACGGAGGCTGCACACTTCGCGATTATGCATGGTGAGCGCGCTCAAGAAGCCACGCCCACCATGCTTTCGCGGCAAGTACAGCCTCATTACCGACGATCTCGGATGATGCATCCTGTGAGACGTCATGGTAGTGCGGACTTTTCTATCCAGGGCGTTAAGTTCAGTCTGAGTCCACCTGAGTATGCCAAAGGTATACATGAGGACAGGCGTGACCCAGCCGTTATATGCGTGTGTCTTATTTACACCGGACAAAAGGCTGTTAAGCACTTTGGTCAAGCGTGCAAAAAACACGTCGCAAACTGACTGTTTCATACCAGCCTCATCGATACCGATGTTCTGTGACATATCCAGGTATCGGTATGTTTCAGCCTCGGAAAGGGTCCTTAAGTTGACGGGCATAGATAAGTCTACGCCCTCAGAGTTAGCAACCCTCCCCCTTTCAACATGGAGGACCGCACACTTATCCGTTCCCAGCTTCATTCCAATAGAATTGCTAAATTCACAAGTGATGTTTAGCAATTCCATAAGATGGGAGCGACTGGAGGCGAATAACTTGAGGCCATCCATATAGAAAAGGTGGGTCACCTTTGTACCTCCTTTCCGAAGCTGAAATCCCCTCCCGGAGCCCTCCAGTAAAGTACTGAGAGGGTTCAGGGAGAAGCAAAACCAGATTGGACTCAGACAATCGCCCTGGAATATACCCCTTCTTATCCTTATGTGGTTCTCCGCAGCCATCATCCGCTCGCCCAGATAGCAAAGGATCGTACTCCATTGCCCCATACACTGCTCGAGGAAGTCTCCAACTGCACAGTTAATTTTGTACAGCTGGAGGACTCTCTTTAGCCATGTATGGGGCATCGAGTCGAATGCCTTTCTGTAGTATATCCAGGCGGCGGAGAAATTCCGACGGTTGCGTTTCACAACTTTGCCAATGACCGCGTCAATGAGGAGTGGTTCCTTGGTTCCACGACCATCGCCCCGGCATCCATTTTGAGCGCGTGACATCACCTGGTTTAGCTCCAGGTGACGAGTGATTCTCGCGCTCAAAATGGATGTCAGTGTCTTATATATGGTGGGTAGACACGTGATGGGGCGGTATTTGCTCGGGTCTGTGGTATCCTGATCTTTAGGAACCAAATGAGTGATCCTAGTAGTGAAGAGGCTCGGAAGAGCCTCTTGAAACTGTCGGGCGAGCACAGCGTGACAAACTACGAACCCCTTAAGCCAGTAATGATGCAGCTCGTCGAGCCCCGGACTTTTCCAGTTCGGGGCCCTACGGACCGCCTCAGCCACGTCTTCAGGCGTTATGGTGACGGGGTCCATAGGCGTAACACTTGCACTCTGGCTCGCCACAACTTCCATCCAAGGGCCCTCGCTGTGGTTTACGGGCTCTGACCACAGGCCACGCCAAAATGCGACAGTGTCAGCCTGATCCGGTCCTGGGCCCGCTCCACATACCTCTGGTCGCTCCAATGATTTATAGAGCCTCTTCTGATCACTCTGGAAGAGACGATTCTGGTTGAACCGCCTTGACCTCTCGCTAAATCGTCGAATCCGCTTCCCCCAAGCAGCGATTTTTTGCTTCAGGTCATCTATGCGCTCCGTTAGTTTTTGCGTGATATCCGGCTGGAACAAACTGATATTTGTCCCAGCAAACGCCATCCTAACAGTGCGCATAATCCTCGGTCTATTATTACCCGACCTGAAGCTTGTCAGTCTGCCGCTAAGGGCCCTTGCCTTTGCGATACGGTCCTCAATTCTTTTTCTCCAGGCTGGGACGGCGCTACTTTTTTGAGTAGCACGTCCAGCCACGGGAAGTTTGGCTATTTTATTATTATTATTATTGTGGGGTATCTATATAGTTTTCTCATCTGGTTGGGTTCTATAAATATATAATTATAAATGAGAATGAAAAGATAAATATACATAAATATCAATAACATAAAATAAATATAAAAATACTTAAATAAATAAAAGCCCAACCAGATGGAGGCCCTCGGCAGGGGAGACCAAACGGCCGAGGGTTAGGGGGGAAAGGGAAAGAAACCGGCGGACGATGCGGGCGGTATCGAGGAGCACCGCCTTCTGAATTTGAGCCCGGAGCGGTCCGCCACGTAGTCCCAGTCGCCTCAGATGACCCGAGAGGCTGACTGGGATTAGCCCGTTTGCAGAGACGACTACAGGAATAATTTCGGTCGGCAGACCACCCCACATGTCGGTCACCTCGTGAGCCAGGTCCAGATATTTTGTTTGCTTGTCTGTTTCGGCTTTCACGAGGTTCTCGTCATACGGAATGGTAATGTCGACCAAAAATATCCTTGACTGTGCCCGGTCCATCAGCACAATATCAGGCTTATTCGCAAGAATAGTCCTGTCTGTGATGATGGCCCGGTCCCAGTAGAGCCTGGCGCGGTCATTTTCGAGCACGGCTTCCGGCAAGTACTTGTAATACGGCAATTTCCGGTCCACGAGACCATATTTCAGAGCGAGCTCCTGGTGTAGAATTCTGGCTACTAGGTTGTGCCTGTGCAAGTACTCAGAGTTAGAAAGCGCCGAACAACCGGAGATAACATGCCTAAGTGATTCACCGGGATGGCGACAAGCTCGACAGACGTCGACGGTGCCATCCTTTAGGATGTATCTCCGATAGTTGTTGGTCTTAATAACCTGATCCTGTATTGCACAGACAAAACCCTCGGTTTCCCCCGAAGAGGTCACCGAAACGTAGCCAGTTGAGGGAGGCGACTCTATCTACGAAGGGCTCATGAAGAGCCCTGTAGTACCTCCCGTGGAGCTCCTTCTCCTTCCATACGGTCTCCCGGTCGGAAATGCTAAGCACTGCTGGGTCCTGCCATTGCTCGTGGGCTAAGGATAGAGGGGTAAGCCCTTTATCACTAGAAATGACGTCATTATAGAATGGATCATCCGATCTCGCCAGGAAGTAATCACGGAGGCTGCACACTTCGCGATTATGCATGGTGAGCGCGCTCATAAAACCACGCCCACCATGCTTTCGCGGCAAGTACAGCCTCATTACCGACGATCTCGGATGATGCATCCTATGGGACGTCATGGTAGTGCGGACTTTTCTATCCAGGGCGTTAAGTTCGGTCTGAATCCACCTGAGTATGCCAAAGGTATATATGAGGACAGGCATGACCCAACCGTTATATGCGTGTGTCTTATTCACACCGGACAAAAGGCTGTTAAGCACTTTGGTCAAGCGTGCATAAAACACGTCGCAAACTGACTGTTTCACACCAGCCTCATCGATACCGATGTTCTGTGACATACCCAGGTATCGGTATGTTTCAGCCTCGGAAAGGGTCTTTAAGTTGACGGGCATAGATAAATCTATGCCCTCAGAGTTAGCAACCCTTCCCCTTTCAACATGAAGGACCGCACACTTATCCGTCCCCAGCTCCATTCCAATGGAATTGCTAAATTCACAAGTGATGTTTAGCAA
Source organism: Parnassius apollo (assembly GCA_907164705.1). Taxonomy (NCBI): domain Eukaryota; kingdom Metazoa; phylum Arthropoda; class Insecta; order Lepidoptera; family Papilionidae; genus Parnassius; species Parnassius apollo. The sequence goes on from CAJQZP010001271.1 coordinate 72,636, forward strand.
TTCCATAAGATGGGAGCGACTGGAGGCGAATAACTTGAGGTCATCCATATAGAAAAGGTGGGTCACTTTTGTTCCTCCTTTCCGTAGCTGAAATCCTCTCCCGGAGCCCCCCAGTAAGGTACTGAGAGGGTTCAGAGGGAGGCAGAACCAGATTGGACTCAGACAATCGCCCTGGAAGATACCCCTTCTTATCCTTATGTGGTTCTCCGCAGCCATCATCCGCTCGCCCTGATAACAGAGGATCGTACTCCACTGCCGCGTACACTGCTCGAGGAAGTCTCTAACTGTACAGTCAATCTTGTACAGCTCGAGGACCCTCTTTAGCCATGCATGGGGCACCGAGTCGAATGCTTTTCTGTAGTCTATCCAGGCGGCGGAGAAGTTCCGACGGTTGCGTTTTACCACTTTGCCAATGACCGCGTCAATGAGGAGTGGTTCCTTGGTTCCACGACCACCGCCCCGACATCCATTTTGAGCGCGTGACATCACCTTATTTAGCTCCAGGTGACGAGTGATTCTCGCGCTCAAAATGGATGTCAGTGTCTTATATATAGTGGGTAGACACGTGATGGGGCGGTATTTGCTCGGGTCTGTGGTATCCTGATCTTTAGGAACCAAGTGAGTGATCCCAGTAGTGAAGAGGCTCGGGAGCGACTTCTGATCGAGAGCCTCTTGATACTGTCGGGCGAGCACAGCGTGACACACTACGAACCCCTTCAGCCAGTAATGATGCAGTCCGTCGAGCCCCGGACTTTTCCAGTTCGGGGGCCCTACGGACCGCCTCAGCCACGTCTTCAGGCGTTATGGTGACGGGGTCCATAGGCGTAACACTTGTACTCTGGTTCGCCACAACTTCCATCCAAGGGCCCTCGCTGTGGTTTACGGGCTCTGACCACAGGCCACGCCAAAATGCGACAGTGTCAGCCTGATCCGGTCCTGGGCCCGCTCCACATACCTCTGGTCGCTCTAATGATTTATAGAGCCTCTTCTGATCACTCTGGAAGAGACGATTTTGGTTGAACCGCCTTGACCTCTCGCTAAATCGTCGAATCCGCTTCCCCCAAGCAGCGATTTTTTGCTTCAGGTCATCTATGCGCTCCGTTAGTTTCTGCGTGATATCCGGCTGGGACAAACTAATATTTGTCCCAGCAAACGCCATTCTAACGGTGCGCACAACTCTCGGTCTAATATTACCCGACCTGAAGCTTGTCAGTCTGCCGATAAGGGCCCTTGCCTTTGCGATACGGTCCTCGATTCTTTTTCTCCAGGCTGGGATGGCACTACCTTGTTGAGTAGCACGTCCAGCCATGGGAAGTTTGGCGCCAATAATACGGCATACTGCCAGTGCGGCGCCAAAAAGAATAGAGTCCGTCTCGCAAAGGTCCCGGCTGGCTTCCAAATAGGTCACCAGCATTGGGTTAAGAGCCCGCACGACAGCCCGATTTCGCTTGCTAAGGGGTATGCGGGGGAAGTCGCGGTCGATTTTCGAGAGGCAGGCTGCGCGTTTCCAGCATCGACTCTTCCAATATGCTCCTCATTTTCTCTAGTTCGTGGGGGACTATTCCATCATCGTCTGAATCAACTACAAATGGAATATTGACGGCAGCGTCCACATTTGCAGTTTGCTGCGCAATTAGTGGCGCCGCATTCCCAGCCGTAGCATTTCCATCCGATGAGGGAACAGCCTCACGTCGTAGTCGTTCGAGTTCGGCGTCACCAAATATGTTGGAGCGCAGGATGTACCGAACTCGGTCTGCCAGGTTTTGCTCAGTGACGGATAGAGATGGCTCCAGCTCTGCAAAAAAGCGATGCATCCGAGCCCGATATGCCAAACATCCGGTTTCTTCCCCTTTTGCCCTAAAGTACGCCCGCAGTGCGTTTGCGTTCATTGTTTGTGACCAACGCATGCGACGTGCTCCACCAGCGGCGGGTGCCGCTTGCTGAGTCCGAGAAGACCCAGCCGACACCAAGCCTTCTGGTGGGGATGATGGATGCGGAGGGCTGCTAGGTGATCGTACAGCTCCTCGCGCTCGGCTGGCGGCCCGCATGCTGCCGCGTCCAGCGCCAGCTCCAGACGCGCCCCGGCGACCCCCAGGCAGCGGCCCTATGCGCGTTCCTCTTTGTACCATCATCCATTTATGGGCGCCAAATAACGGGAGACGCCCAAGCCCGGCACCGTTTCGTGGTTCGGTCTTATGCACAAACGGACCTTTGCACCCACAATTTTGCCTAGGCACGGCGCTCACACCTCTTGGCAGGGCGCTGACTGACTGCGCCGACGTAGTAGTTTTGTCACATAACTGTTACGTCAGCGGGCGATGGGGTCGTCACTTCCCTACGTTATCTATTATTTAGTTATTTAGTTATTATTATTATTATTATTATTATTATTATTATTATTATTATTTTATAAGTTAAATTCTTTTGTATTGTTAAATACCGATATTGATGAGATTTTTAGTATAATATCTGGCTTAAAAGAAGATTCTGCAGTTGGATGGGACAATATACCTAATCGCATACTCAAAAGATTTAAACATTTACTGGCCGCCCCGCTAACACATATCTTTCAATTATGTCTATCAAATGGTATTTTCCCGAAAGTGCTTAAAAGATCAGTGGTTTATCCTATTTACAAAGCTGGTGATAAAAGCTTAGTTAGTAACTATAGGCCGATTTCAGTCTTATCTGGCTTATCTAAAATTTTAGAAAAGATCATAAATACCAGGTTAATAAAATACCTGGAAACTAACAACTTGCTGTCAGACAGACAATTTGGTTTTAGGCCTAAGAGATCATGCAATGATGCCTTGCACCAATTGACAGATTACGTCACAAGTAATCTTGACAACGGTATGCACTCAATTGGGATCTTTTTAGACCTTGCCAAAGCATTTGATACTATTTCTTGCCCTATACTATTGCAAAAGCTTGAAACACTTGGCATAAATGAAACTCAACTACAAATTTTTTCTGATTACCTCAGTGATCGCTTTCAATGTGTAAAAATCGGTGACTATACAAGTACTGAATTACAAAACAGCTCCTATGGAATCCCACAGGGCAGTATCCTGGGGCCTACATTGTTACTAATTTATATATAACAATTTTCTTCTATATAACAAGCTCAACAAGTCACTAAAGGTATATAGTCTAAGTTATAAGAACTGTAATGTAGGGGAATTTCTAAATAAATTAAATTACGAAGACACAGAGAAGTTGTTAGAAATTCTAAAATAGTTTGTATTAATTGTAGGTAACAATTAATTGTTATTTTGTTATTTAGTTATTTTATTTATTATATTATAATATAGTTTAATTATTTAAATATCTAGTGTCCTACATTATTAAACCCATTGTGTAAGTGATGTCTGAAACACAGGTACTCAACCTAGTTCAGGCAGGTAGCTAATATTATAAACTTGACTGTTTTATTTTTCTTTTGTATATTCTACATTATTAAGCTACACATAGTTTTAATTTTAACATAGTATGTTATTTTTGTTAGACTTATTGTTACTTTATTTAATTGTAATCATATTTATTCCTGTATGTAAACATGTGTAATTGGAAATGAAATAAATATTTATTATTATTATTTGGGTTATTAATAGAGTAATCACATCTGGTTGGGCTGGATAAATATATAAAGGGAAAAATAAATATACTTAAATATATATTTAATATACTAACATAAATAAATAAATAATACATAAATAAATAAAAGCCCAACCAGATGGAAGCCCTCGGCAGGGGAGATCAAACGGCCGAGGGTTAAGGGGAAAGGGAACTACTGGCTACTAGGTTGTGCCTGTGCAAGTACTCAGAGTTAGAAAGCGCCGAACAACCGGAGATGACATGCCTAAGTGACTCACCGGGATGGCGACAAGCTCGACAGACGTCGAGCTTGTCGCCATCCCGGTTATTATTATTATTATTATTATAGAACACACTCTTACCTATGGTGTAGAAGAGGAAGCTATTATTGAGTAGTGTGTGTAATTGTTGTTAACCTTAAATGTAAGTTAAATAAAGAACTGATTTATATATAGTATAGTAATAAAAAAAGTATATATTGACTAGCGGAAGCTGCAAACGCCCGTACAAAGAACTTCGCTCACACAAAGCTTGGTTACACAACCTACTAGAAAACTCTAATTCATCAACTAATAGAGAAAGTATTCTCAAAATAGCAACAAAATTCTACGCAAAGCTCTACAACCAAAAAGACCTTGGGAATTAAGAAAACATAAATTTTTACTCTCAAAATCAAACGATTATCGATTGGACTGAAACTGAAATAGGTAGAGAAATAAAGAGGCTAAAATCGGACAAGAGCTCAGGATAAGACGGTGTTCCTGATGAAGCACTACAGCTGCCAAGAATACTGCTAACACCGGTGATGAACTTATTTATTCAATATTATAATTCAAATTCAAAAATATTTATTCATAACTCAAGTCTCATTTACAGCGTTAGATATGGATCTCACCCTTTTAATTTGTGTGTGTGTGTGTGTGTGTGCGTGCGTGTGTGCGTGCGTGCGTGTGTGTGTGCTTGCGTGCGTGCGTGCGTGCGTGCGTGCGTGCGAGCGTGTGCGTGCGTGCGACCGTGCGTGCGTGCGTGCGTGCGTGCGAGCGTACCTGCGTGCGTGCGTGCGTGTGTGCGTGCTTCGTGCGTGTGTGTGCGCGCGCGCGCGTAGTGTGTGTTAATTTAATTTTTTATACAATAATTGATATTGCGAATTGAAATTTGTACGAGCAAATTTTGTTTTAACAATGGGGTAGGAAACGACAGAACTTACTTAAGATTTTTGGATCTTGTAACAAAAATTCAAAGATACATATACAGACAAAAGGTAGTTTATTTCCTTCTAAAGTTCATACGGATAGCTCCAAATATCAAGTTGTCACTTTAAAATACCCTGGGAACTGAGGTTTTTGATACTCGAGTCTTTTAACTCTCCGATGACCGTAGCCGGTGAGTAACGCCCTAAAAAGTGTTATAATCTGGGATGGTAATTTTGTGAATTTTAAGAATACATTTTAGTACATGGTCTTTACAAACATTTTCACAGTGTGTTTTAAGTAGAATATTTGCAAAAATATGATAGAAACCAACCGGTAGAGCAAGCGGGTTTTCGTAGAGGATATTCGACCGTAGATCACATTCAAACTCTGGAGAATATGATTGAGAAATATAAGGAATTTGAAAAGCCTCTTTATTTAGCATTTGTAGATTACCAAAAAGCATTCGACTCTATCTCACACATTTAATAATTGTAAGCCCTTGTAATATAATAAAAGATTACGAAAGAAGCACAAGAGAAATGCCGCTCACTGTGAAAAAGAAAATAATGGATAGTTGCATCCTTCCCTGCTGTATGGTTCGTAAACTCGGACGTATACAAAACAGGCAAAAGAAAAAATCAGAATATGTCAAGCTGCTATGGAACGATCCACCCCAGGACTCCGAAGGAGAGTTAAAGTACGCCACACCAAGATAACAGAGAAAACAAAATAAATTAATTTTTTAATCCACTAGATGAAATTGAATTGGAAATATGCAGGACATCTAGCTAGAATAGAGGACGCTCGGTGGACGCGTCGTGTCGTGGTGTGGAAAGGGCCCAAGAGTATAAGGAAACGATGGAGGCCACGTAGAAGATGGATCAAAGACATAGCAGGAGATGACTGGTAAACAAAGGCGAAAGATAAAAAACAATGATTAAAAATAGAGGAGGCCTTTACACTGCAAGAGGGGTTCTCATAAAATTAACTGAAACTTTAATATTTTCTTTATTTTAATTATTATTGTTACATGTAAACAGATATTTATTGTTAAACGGCATAAAAATGAGAGATAAAAGGCTTATTTATTTATTATTTATAAAAGTGGCAAAGCTTAAATGACTTTCAATAAGTATTGTAACCAATATTGATTAAAAATAATTCTATTATATTCCATTCTAATTTAAAAAAAAACTCTAAATACCACGTTTGCCAAGCGTAATAACTATGGCATATATCTTCTCTATGAAAGTTGCAAGATGACTGATGATAAGCTAATACCTACTATATATAGTTTTTGTCCATAAAAGTTAAAATGAATATATAAATTTGTTTAAAAAAGACTCAGGATCCCACCAGCTGTGTTTCGGTTCTCTGGAAGAGTTAATTGATTTACGTATTTTGAATAAAACTCCTTTACGGATTTTATCGCGTTTCATTTTAATTTATGTATTTGTTTTTACATTATTTCAAACGTAAACAATCACGCCTGTCATCCAGAAAGGTAGGCAGAGACTACGGACTTCCATTTGGCATATCTCTCTCGCCTCTTTGCATCCATATACCTAACCTTGTATGCTTGTCGATTAAGGGTACTCTTAGTCTGGCCCATCTTTAATATATCGCCAATTTGGTTAATAAACTTTGCTAAGGCGTCCCTTTCCGATTTTGCCGTTCACTATACTCTAACATTAATTTGTTTTTTCACTTTCCCCTCGTTCATTATTTTTAAATACTTCTGAATACTTTCAAAATATACAAAATTTATCATACACGAAGTTCAAAAATTTTATTAAACTAAGTTTGTATAAAAAGAGTTATTATAGTATTAAGGAATTAATGGATGATAATAACCCCTGGGAAGGGTGATCGCTACCAAGCTATTTCTAATTTGTCTTGTGTTGTAATTATAAACATGATTGTAAGCTATTATTTGAAAAAAAGTCCCGCTGGGCTTCTTGCTGGTTCTTCCCAGGACAGAGGTTTTTTTTGCGAACCAGTGGTAAATGAAAAAAAGTGACTTTCAATAAGTATTGTTTATAATCTACATTGAATAAAAAAGTTTCTGTTTCTATTTCTAAATGACTAAACCACCGAAACATCCCTTTCTTAATCCTGGTCACAACATCATCTTGTAAATCACACTTTTCTCTTATCACACAGTTTCTCACCCCATCATTTAGATTCAGATATAATTTATTTTTACTTTAATTAAAACGGTAAAACTTATAACATGATTTTAAGGCAACCTATTTATTCTCCTTGCTCACAAAGTTGAGCGAATAAAGTGTTTACCCGAATTGGTCGGAACTATTTATTAATATTACCGTCTATTCATCCGGAAGCAGGTCGCACTTAGCGTATGTGTCCAGGAGAGCGTTAAGTGCGGTGAGGACAAGGGGAATAGGTGATTTGACGCGCGCAACGAAGCTTGAACATGGTACGTTTCTTTTACAGAATAAGGATGACAAACGAACAAATAGTCCAACTTATGCTAAGTGGTTGATGTGACCCATACAATCAATATCTATCTTTGATTAAGAATCAAAATGCAGATGTAATGCTACCACTAAGTACTAAGCTGGAATACCTCGCATTCAGTCAACAGTGTCTCCAATGGTCCATACTCGCCATACAAAACACAGCAGCATTAGATATAATTAATCTTCGTAAGACCAAAATAATACATTTCCAAAGTAGTTCTATAATAAGGCAACCAGATCTTATGATAATTGTTGGAAAAGTGTTAATAATTAAAATGTTTATAAAGCAACAAGCGGTGAGTTGGAGCCAGCCCACTAACAAACTACTTGATTGCGTTTAATTAAAGCAACTTCGTTTGTACATTCTGCATGCGGTAAACAAATGTTCGAATCATCATCATCATCATCATTACAGCCCTTCACAATCAAGTCCACTGCTGAACATAGGCCTCTCCCAAGTAACGCCACGCACGGTCCTGAGCCACCTGCATCCATCGACTTCCTGCATGTCTTACCAGGTCGTCACTCCATCTAGTTGGGGGTCACCCTACACTACGCCTACCGGTACGACGCTGCCACTAGAGAACCTTTATTCCCCATCGGTTATCGGTTCTTCGAGCTATATGGCCGGCCCATTACCACTTCAGCTTACTAATCCGTTGGGCTATGTCGGTCACTCTGGTTTTACTGCGGATATCCTCATTTCTGAGTCTATCACGCAGAGAAACTCCGAGCATAGCCCTCTCCACAGCTCGCTGAGCGACCTTGAGCATCCTCATACGGCCAGCAGTGAAGGACCACGTCTCTGATTCGTAAGTCATCACTGGCAACACGCACTGGTTGACACTTTTTTTCAGAGATTGAGGTATACCTGACAGAAGATGTGTCGTAATTTCCCGAACGCTGCCCAGCCGAGTTGAATCCGTCGATTGACCTCTCGGTCGAAGTTGGACTTACCTAGTCGGACTATTTGTCCCAGGTAAACGTACTCGTCAACAACTTCGAGCACAGTGCTCCCCACAACTACCGGCATAGGTGTGACATGGACATCGAACATAATCTTTGTTTTGTACCATGTTCATCTTAAAACCTATCCGTTTGGGAGACACCATTGAGGTCATTGAGCATAGTGCTAAGGTCCTCCAGCGATTCTGCCATAAGGACTATATCGTCGGCAAATCGAAGGTGAGTGATGTACTCGTCATTGATGTTAATACCGTATCCTTTCCAGTTCAGTAGCTTGAAAACGTCTTCCAACGCAGCGGTGAAGAGTTTCGGGGATATAACGTCATGTCTTACACCTCTATGCAGATGGATAGGTTTCGAACTCTGGTTCTGTACTCGGATAGCCATCGTAGCCTTACTGTACAAACACTTTAACACCTCGATATACCGACAGTCAACTTGGCACCGCTGAAGGGACTGTAGCACCGCCCAAATTGCGACGGAATCAAAGGCTTTCTCATAGTCCATATACGCCCGGCAAAGTGGCAGATTGTACTCCTCGGTCTTCTGTACAACCTGTCTTCTGTAAAAGTCGTCGAGCCTGCGTGCGAGCGATTCGTAATGACTCTCGAAAACAGCACGAATATGCGGTTCAGAAGTGAAATCGGTCTGTAGTTCTTCAAGAGAGCGTTGTCGCCTTTCTTAAAGAACAAGACCACCGTACTTCTGATCCACGCCTCCGGAGTAGTGCCACCATGGAGGACGGAATTGAAGAGCTTCTGAAGGACTTCAAGTACCGGTGTTCCACCCGCTTTCAGAAGCTCCGCTGTAATTCCATCCTCGCCTGGGGCCCTGCCGTTTTTAAGGTGCTGGAGAGCCATTCTAATCTCGCTCAGACTGACGAATATCATCGGAATAGTGTCGGGTAAGACTTGCTCTTGTATCGTTACTCACACTTGCGTGTGGCTCCAACGATGATGTGTACAGCTGCCCATAGAACCTCTCAATCTCACTCAAAATCTCAGGTGTCCCGGAAACGATGCTGCCACACTCAGTCTTCAGCTTTGACAGTTGGCTCTTTCTGGCAGACAGATCTCTGGCAAAGACTTTGGAGCCCTGGTTCCGCTCGATCGCTTCTTTAATACGAGCAGTATTAAAGTTGCGTAAGTCTTGCCGCATGCATTTGGAGATCTGTCTGTTCAGTTGCCTGTATGTTGTCAAATCTGTGGACGATTGCAGCCTCATCTCCCGTCTCACAGCCATAAGATTAAGAGTGTGATCGGAGAGTTTTTGTGTTCTTCTGCGGCGGGTCTTGCAGAACTTAGCTCCGACCGAATGGACAGTTTCCACGAGCTTGTCATTCATATCGTCCACTGCTTTGCAATCTTCTAGGCACTGAAAGCGGTTACGTAACTCGAGCTGAAAAGTCTCGGGATTCTGGATCAGAGCGTGAGGGGGACGGAGCATTGACTTCATTAGACGAGACTTCTCCAACTTAACGTTTAGGTTCAGTGTACCTCTAACCATTCGGTGATCGCTGCCGGTTTTCACCCTTGCGATCACTGAGACATCACTGAACAGTTGGCGTCTGGTCGTCATAATGAAGTTAATCTCATTTTTTGTCGAACCGTCGGGGTTCGACCAGGTCCACTTCCCTGTGGGGCCGCTTCTGGAAGAAAGAGTTCATCATAAAGAATCCCTCTTTTTCCATAAAGTCTGCCAGCTGCTGGCCCCTACGTTTCCGTTGCCTTACTCCAAATTTCCCTAACTTTAGCTCACCGCCTTCTCTTGTGCATAGTTTTGCGTTGAAGTCTCCTATCAACACCGTGTAGTGGGTTTTGGAGGAATGCATGGCTCTAAAAATATCTTCATACATTTTCTACACCTCCTCATCGGGATGTGCCGAGGTTGGTGCGTAGACCTGTATAACCTTCACCGAATACCGTTTGGTGATTCTGAGTATCAAGTACGCGACCCTCGTCGACACACTCCCAATCTTTACAACGTTGTTGACGACAGACTTGTGGACGGTGAATCCGACACCTCCTTGGGACATATGGTCGCCCTCCCGGTGATAGAACAAGTTGCCGGACTAGAGGATTACCGTGTCCTCCCCTCTCTTCGGACCTCAGATAATCCAATAATATGCCAGCGCAACTTGTCTACCTCTTCTTCCAGCTCCAGTATCTTCTCGTCAGTCCTCAGGGTGCGTGCGTTATACGTTGCCAGGTCGAGTCATCGTAGGTGGCAACCGAACCTCCACCGGAGATTCTTAGCACCCCCTGCCCCGCCGTTACCATGGTCGCCACCGTAGCCAGGAAAAGCGGGGCCGCCGGGGACTAGGGGCCGTTTATTTGTGTCATTGCTCATGGGGGGATATTTGCCATAGTTGCCACGCTTGGCGGGCGGGTTGGAAACCGCAGTTTTTTATTATGTTATTGTCATTATTAGGAAGATGCTGCTGCCCATCTCCTTTCTGTCTCCCTCTGTCGCCTCTTACGACACCCACGGGAAGATATGGGGTAGTGGATATTCTCAACCGCCACTACACGGCAAATGTAAAAATGTTCGAATACTAATTGGGAATTGCCTTGCCTCATAAGCACGTGTGCACACGTACACTGTCATACAAGTAAACTGTCAACGTTAATCTTCTCATAATTGTAGTTTTTATAAACTTTAAACCTTTTTTACGTGCGTACTGCGCTTACGGTATCACTACTGTTGTCATCGTCATTACAGCCCTTCACAAGTCCACTGCTCCGCTACGTACTCATACTGGTACTTACCCGTACATACTTAGCCTCCCCCAAGGAATGCCACAAAGCACATCGATTTCCTGCATGTCTTACCAGGTCTTCACTCAGTCTAGTGGGGGGCCGTACCACACTTTGTACCGATATGAGGCTGTCACTCAAGAACCTTTCTTTCTAATCTATTGTTGGTTTTTCGAGCTATATGACTAGAAAATTTCCACTTGATCTTACCATTTCATTGAGCTACGTCAGTTACTCTAGATCTACTCATTTGCTGTATCAGGTATCATTAAGTGCAGATTATTTTATTCTTCTTGTGTTTGAAGTCGGTTTTATTTGTTACACTGTATTTTTTAAAACAATCTATAATATGTGTTGAACTAAAGTGTTGTTTCAATATGAAAAATGCGATGTCATTTGAGTAAGTCGTTGTAATATATTCTTGACAATTTTAATCACAACGTGTTCAGTTAAAAAGAGTTATTAAGTTTAAATAAGAAAACGTATAAAAACACCAACAGAGAAGTTTCAAATTATTATACAAAAAGTAAATATGTCACAGACTCCTCTTAAAGATTGCTTCTTACATAGAACGAAAGGGTGTCATGCCTGGCGCGCTGCGAACTTCGATCTAAAGGGAGATGTAACATTGACCTACTGTTACGATAGCATCACCAAAATAAGAGCTTCAGTACGTTTACTTAATTAGGACTTGGGTGTTATTTGTTTTCACTTAATGCTTTCCGAGTTAATAATACTCCTGTTTTGATAAAAAAATCAAATAAAACCTCTTGTATAAACTTTTATATATTTTAAATATATGTTAGGAGGATATCCAGACTACAAGAAATTTTAAAAAATAAATTTATTATATATTTATATTGTTATCTTGCTTTGTCGTACCAATCAAGCTAGTTTTAAACGATTTCGGCCTGGTCTGTATGTAACGTCTTGTGGACTATACGAGTATAATTTCCTTCAACACGGCGACCAGTATTAACAAATACTAGCCATGTGCACAAGACAAGGTATAATGCTCGAGTGTGTCATAACCTTACAGGACGACCATCTGACATAACTGGAAAGAGATAAAATGAAAGACATTTATTATTTTATTGATTGACACCGCGTTGATTACACACATTGAGCAACCTGCCAGGATAACATTCGAACACTGGGGTACAACGGCTTTTCTCTTTGCGTGGTTTACCTAGACCTGTAGAATGTTTTATTTTTAAGTAGCCATATCGCAGCCATACTATTATGAATATAGCACGAATGGGTCGGCTCGATCGGGGAAGAACCACGCTTTATTGGATGAAGTGAATTAGAATGAAGTCGTTGAAAAGTAAATATTAATCTAAATAAACAATGTTAGAATCAAAGCAAGTTCGCTGCTAATTAGAATAACGAGAACTTCGTTAACACCGGACTAATCTCATCAAATTCCGTCTGCGGGCTTTTAAATCATGAAGAGGTTTTTTGTAAATCTGGATTTCATTGCAAACTTTGTTTTATATAGCTATGAAATGTTTTCTAGAGAAAAAAATGTTAATTTAAAATCATTTTTTATAGAATGTTAAATGTTCTGTTAAATTTAAAAATATTGAATATTATATAATAATATATAATATAGTGGGCATGTTAACAAAATTTTTATCTTTCCCAAGGATCTTTTTTAAGGTTTGATCATCATTACATATTTATGGCGTGATCATCATAGTTAAGATCTTTATTTAAATTGTGTTTGTATAGTTAATACGCTATGACTTAGTGGTCAGCCGCCGTAGAGTCTACGTTACCTGAATATGCCTCGTGTAGAGGTGAAACACGTGTCGTATTATCGTCGAATGTCTTTCTTAGAATAGTGGTGTTGAGATGGAGGGAGTTGGAGTAGTGGTGTTGGGAGTAAGTTAGGAGTAGTGGTGTTGGGAGTAGTATTTGGAGTAGTGGTGTTGGGAGTGGTGGTGTTAGGAATAGTGGTATTGAGATTAGTGGTGGCGGGATTAGTGCACGCAATTGAGGGGGAGCAAGGGAGGCTTTTCAAACTAGGTAGGACACATCTTTTTATTTAATTGAGCGGATGGTTGCAAAGTAAGTATTAATATCTTTATGGTCAATTTTTAAGTCACGTACGAATATATGAACTTTAGTATTTCGGCTTTTGATTAAAAACAAAGAAGTATGTGTTTTACTGTTTTCGAAAATTCTATCCCCGAAGGGGTTAAATAGGGGTTAAATATTTGTATGATAGTCCTTTATTTTTCAAGTTATGTTTATGAAACTTGGTATTTTCGCTTTAATTAAATGTAAAGAAGTACTTATTTTACGCTTTTTGAAAATTCTATCCCTGAAGGGATAAAATAGGGGTTGATAATTTTTAGCAAAATCCGTCATTTTTCAATTTATGTATATGCAACTTGGTATAGTGGCTTTAGATTTTAAAAAAAGTACGTATTTTGTGGGTTACCATTATACGAGACAAGTCTTTTTATAAGTATAGATGTAGGATTATACAGAATGTTAAACAGTAGCTTGCGCAAAAAAAAAGGTAATTATATGGGTCTCCATATCTCTTTAATTTTTTACTTTTTTATTAATTGTTGTTATTACGGAAATGGAAATATACATTCTGTAATAATTTCAAGTATCTACCTAATACAGTTCATGAGAATCAGCCCGCTGATAGGCGGACGGACAGATGGACGGACAGAGGAGGCTTGGTAATAAGGTCCGTTGGCACCCTTTGTATGCGGAACCGTAAACCTGTAGGTGTGAGTTTCACAGTTATCCTTGCGACATTTTTAAATTATATATCCATGAAAGTTAGTAAGTAATTAAATCTACATACTGCTACTACACCATCATCATCAATAACATCACCATTAACAGCAGCAGCATCAGCAGTAGCAGCAGGAGAAACTTATCATCAGCTCAATACTGAGTGCAGATTTCCTCTTAGATAAATGTTATAAACCGTAGTCCACCATACTGACCAATGCAAATTGGGAGACTTTACACACCTCTGAGAAAATTATGAAGAAATCTCAGGCGTTCATGTTCCCCACGATGTTTTTCTTCACCGTTGAAGCATGTGATATTAATTGCTTAAGAGCACACAATTACAGCTCAAAAAAATCAGAGGAGCGTGCCGGAAATCGAACTCGCAACCCCTTTAGGCTGCGTCGGCTGCACATAAATGTATAACTATATACGTACACACACGAAAAACATTTCCCTGTTGCAATCAGGTAAAAATAGTTCGCATAATATTGTTTACATTAATTTCATTTTTTATGCCCACGATTCTGTTACTTGGTTCACGGCTTTAAGTTTATCAAGCTCCGAAAGATCGTTAAAAATATTATATTAACATATAAGTAAATTGAAATTTCTTATTTTAATATAATATTATGTGCATTACTGCTGTGTCGAAAAAGTAAAACCAATTACCAATTATTGGTGACGGAGCTTGATTATTCCGAGCCATAGCATACATCGCATACATAGGTTACGAGCTTGAGGTTCGTGACAAGAAAAACTGCCGATCGAATTACCAAAATTAACTCTTTAATTCACTTTACACTAATTAAAACTTAGAACACTAATAATTAACCACACTGATTCACTTTATTTCACTCCGAAGCTTCGCTTGTCTCGCCAAATTCAATACTTCCCCGATCGCATCTTGCAGCGCCTATAAATACAAATTAGTACCGAAACATCCAGAATATTCAACTAAACACGAGCAAAGGGCCGAGAGTTCGAGTGTCGACTTCTAGAAGCTTAGTTCTTCTTTCCGAGACTAGGTGGCGCTGTCGGTTGAAAGATTAGTGATGTCATTTTCTGGAAAGCTCCCCTCGCTCTCGTCCCTGACACTAGATGTTGCTAATGCCGGATACATGACGTCGACTTATTCGCGCAACACTGCCCCCTCCTAAGACATGCTCGTCCCGAGCATTATCGGCCCCATAATAAAAGCGATCCACATGGACGATTTTAGGAGTCCCTCTTGCGCCTTTCTGTAACGGCTCCGCAATGTCAAGGGCTGTTCTATCCCATGGTGTACCAACATTGTACAATTTTGATGCTCCTCTACTACGTGTCTGTGGTCCCCTCACAGCCGCACAACTTGTACATGTACGACACCAATCCTCGACATCGTCACGATAATGGACCCAGTAAAACTGTTCTCCGACTTTCAGTAGAGTTCGTTTAACTCCCAGATGGACTCTTGAACGACCATTATGGCACAGCTGTTTCGACATTCGGCACTTTAGCTTTAGGGACAACCATTTGCATACGACAGCTGTCCCCTCGAACATTTTCCCAGTTACGGTACAGAACTCCATCCTGAAGCAGCAAACTGTCCATGGGCTGGGCCCAATAGCTTTTAGTGGTCGAACTCATCGCTGAGACGTCGCTCCACTTGGGCTTGGTAGCACGGGCCTTCATCCATTCCAGAATCGGCTTGATGTCCGGATCTTCCTGCTGTGCACGTTGTAAGTTGTCCTTCCACTCGTTGCTGCGGTGGTCTGCCCTGAGCATCCTCACGGATACCACTTCCTTACTCTCTTGCCTAGTACAATGTTTGCAATCTTCAGGACAAGGTCTTCTTGAGAATGCATCTGCGTTGCCATGAGATTTCCCGCTGCGATGTCTGATAGTAAAGTCGTATTCCGGCTGTTAGCCACACTTCCCTTCTGAGATCGTTCAACTTTCCTTTCTACGGTTCGCTTAGTACAGCTGGATCGAAGATGGCCCCTTTCTCCACAGCCATAGCACCTAGGGCTGTATCCATTATTGCGGTTACGAACTGCTGTAGCTACTGCAATCTCCCTGACGCGATGGGAACGAAGATCCTGCCGCACGACTTCCTACTCCAGTGCATGGACCAAGGCGTTTTTAAGCGTCTCGTGATGCTCAAGCCTCACAGTAGCTTTGACTTCAAGGTCACGGATGCCGTCAATGAATGTCTGCACCAGGTTCCCCTAAATGAGCGCAGGTACAGACCGGTATGCTTTTCGCACCAGCTTCTCCACCTCTAGAGCCCACTGCTGCAGGTTTTCGTTGATGCGCTGCACGCGATCTTTAAGATGCGCACGAAGGACGTGTTCCAGGTGAGCGTCGCCATATCTCGCCTCCAATGCCTCAAGGAGTTGCTCATAAGTCACTTCCTCACCGAGAGCTTCCAGAACTGTTAAGGCCTGGTCGCGCAGGCCTAGCGTGAGAGCAGTCATGGCCTGACTTTTATTCCAGCCGTTCGCCTTCATAACAGCCTCGAACTGGATTTTGTAGGCTGACCAGGAAGAAGTCCCGTCGAACGGTGGCACCTTGAACCCATGACAGCGATGGAAATAATTTTAACACTTCTGCTGACTATTATGCCGAAATGTTTCAATCTTATATATATGGTGGTTTGTGCGAATTAGTGTTTGCTGGGCAGATTTTCTCTTGTGTTTTTGAGGTTTATTGTCATGGTATTTTATATGAAAAAATTAATTGAAGGACATAGTACTTATCATGATCTCTCTGAAGACTTGTTGAAATCAGTTTCTGCTTCTCAGATTGAAAATTCTTTTACTTTTCAAATTGAAAGTTTTTCTACTTCTGAGAAAAAGAATCGCCGCCGGGCTAAATATACTAATAAAACTAGAAAAAAAAAAAACAGCTCAAGAATGCCAGTATTAAGTACAAGAAATGTAATCCGGATATTCATCCTAGTGCTGTTCAGACTTATCAAAGCAACAATCATGAAATACATCGTGCCGTAGTGATGACTCACCAGCAAAATAACCCTGACTCTCACCGTACTACGGTGACAAATTATCAACAAAGTAATTAAGAAATTTATAGAGTAGCTGTTTCTAGACATGCAAGGAGTAATCCAGGAAGACGATCAGAAAGACGATTACGTCCATGGAAAGTAAAAGCTTTACCTGGGCTGGTGTATGATCCTCAAGTAGCGTATGAAACTGATAAAATGGTTATTATTGGTGTAATGAATCAAAAACGTACACACTATTTAGTTTTCAAATGGAAAGAAGAGGCTCCTGGCACGTGCTGCGCCGGTGGCAAAGCGAATATTTCTGCTTTTGAGCCCCTCATTTGACACTATTTCGAGCTATATATACAATTACACATTTATTAGGATACATTACATTAGGATTTTCTCCTGTATTGTGAGGGCAGTTGATATACATAAAATTCACAAGGACAAACTTCCAAACCCGGAAAAATTATTTGTAGGCTATACAAATACTTGTGCCGTGCGGGATTCATCCCGCGGCCCTCAGCGCTGTAAATTATTCCTAAACCACTGCGCCATGGAGCAGACTGCCATTTCAGTCTTCACTTACTAATCCGTTGGGCTATGTTGGTTACGCTAGTTCTATTGGGGATATTTTAATTATGAATTCTATCACGTCAAGAAACTCTGAGTATAATCCACTCGCTGAGCGACCTTGAGCTTACCCATAAGACCAGCAGTGAAGCAACACGCCCCATATCAATGTATCGTCACTGGCAGCAATATCTCATCACTAGGTGAACATACTCGTCACCAACTTCGAAAAGTACTACTACTTTAGGAAAAACCTCAGGACATCAGGAGCTTAACTTGAGTTAATTATTAGTAAATAAGGCTGACAAATGAATGCACAATCCACCTGGGGGTAAACGGATGCTGTAGTCTGCAGACACCTGCATCTACCTACTCTCAGAATAAATATGCCACCTGAAGTTATTGTCACCCCAATAACTATAATACCTCGTTACCAGTGAAAACTCTCCAAATCTTATCATTCGTATACGTGAAATTGCTTTACGACGTGGTAGAGCCACGCTGCAACTATCACAGATGGCTCTCACAGAATACCAGCGTAAAATAGCAGCTGAACGCCGTTGTTTTTCGTATGGTATCTTAGTGTAGAGAACGGGAGACCCTTTTTATTGGAAACGAGGCATTCCATCTTGGTCCTCTCCGTTGACAACTCATCTGCATTTTGATTCGTAACCGAGGATAGATGTAGGTGTCTATGGGCCACAGCAACCACTTACCATCAGGTGGACTGTGTGCTCGCTTTGTCACCTTAACCTATAATAAAAAATAAACGTACGATATATAAGTCAACAGCTAACCGTGTAATGTACCTTGGCCTTGGTGGATACTGAAATATTAATATTATCTTATGTGCCAAATAATCGATACATGTGTTATCCATTGGATGTTAGGACATAAGAACACGTAATAACAAAAATGTACATACTACTACTCATCCGAATGATCGTAAAATGTAACACAGCATACATACAGTATGTGCTATATATCCTTTTTTCACTACGCGCTAATGTCGGTTATATTATATCAGCTGATAGGATACAGTAGTACATACGGAGTGGATATAAATTAAGACCCGAAAACAAAAAAATGTAAATCGCAAATGTCTATGTCTATCTAAGGATCTTAGTGTAAACCGAAGTCGCGACTCTACTACCACTACCACAGCCCATCACAAGTCCACTGCCGAACATAGGCCTTCCATCGACTCTAGTGCATTTTATCAGTTCGTCATTCCATCTAGTAGGAGATTACTGTGTAGTGGCGATGTATGTCCGGTATCTGTACCATATCATCCCGCGGGTGTCGTAAGTCGCAACAAAAGGAAACAAACCAGGAGATGGGCAGCAGCATCTTCTTGATGACAGCTTAATGTACAAGCACACGTTTAATATACAATACCAGTTACTCGACTCCAAAGAACCAGTAATTCTTTCATGGGGAAATGTAACGCTTTTACGACGAAGTCTCAAAAAGTATGCAGGATCTGTCTATTAACAAGATTAAAATATTTATTAAGCAAAAATTGTTTAATAAGTGCACACGACAGATAATAACCTCTGGGAATGAGTTTGCCCGAGGTGTTTTCGTCGGGCGGTTTCATCATCACAGAGTTTGTTGCTGGTTCTAAAGTGGTAACTAGTGGTAAAGCTTACGATTTTCAATAGGTATTCTTGTAATCTATGTTGTATAAAAACGATTCTATTATATTCTATTCTAATTAAAAATACTGCCATTGCCAAGCGTAACAACTATGGTGTCTATCTTCTCTATGAAAGCTACAAGGTCGCGACTCAGTAGTCGTATATAGTGACTGATGATAAAAGAGTACTTAAACTTCGATCGTAATTATTATCAAAACTAAGTTCTCTGAACTTTCTTCACCAGCCTCAATTTATTGGTCACTTAAATGTTAATGTTCCATAATAAAAATTAAATATTTTTATTCTTAATACTATATTTTTGTCAAAGAAATTATAAAAAATAATATTAATTGACTAACTTATTTCTAAAACTTATTAAGTCCGTTAATGAATTTAAAGACTTAATTAAAAAAATGCTTCAAAATTTTCGTCGGGCTAGTTCAATTTATTAAAGTTATTTGATACTAATCATTAACTTTCTTAATTAAGATTTTTTTTGTAGAAGGCGACTTCAAATAACATTATTTTATTAAGTTATTTATAGGATTTTCATATTACAAAATAATCGTGATGAAAAAACACGAAAACAGCGAGGTGTTATAAGTTTGTAGCGTGTGTCTGTGTGTCTGTCTGTGGCGTCATAACTTCTGAACGGATGAACCGATTTTGAATTTTTTTTTTCGTTTGAGAGGTATCTTAATCGAAAGTGTTCTTACTTATGTTTTAAGTAAATCTGTTCAGCAGTTTGAAGATAATCACTTCTTTTTGCTTCGGGGGTTTTAAAAGTGTTCATTTTAGGTTGTAACTTCATTATATATAGTACTAACGTGCTTAATTTCAGCTTTCGAAAAACAGGTTTGGTTGGTAGAGAGGGGGGGGGGCACATAACTCTAATAAAATATACCACTAAGCTTATTATTTCACAAATTGAATCGAATAAATGTTTTTCCATATTCCCCGAAAGACCTATCCAACAGCACGATGAAATAGACGGGTAAAAAAAATCACTTGTATTTATCTATTTATCTATATGGGACTATCGTTAACCAAAATAAAAATGTTTTTCAAGATCGTATAACTTTTAAGTTTTATATTCTGAAATCTGACCTTAATTTCGCTATACGACTGTATGACTTGGCGTCGACTTCAGAATTTGAAATTATTCTATTATTTTATGCCTTACAAGTCAGCTTTAACTTTTTATTATAAGCATTTTTTAAATATTCTAGTGTCGTGCAGCCCACACCACAATATGTATAAGTACAGGTAGTCCAATTAAAGTCCTAGATAGAAAAAAGACGTCGTTCATTGACACCTTCCAACATTACAATATTCTAAAGCGGGGTGAACACTGTTAACAAGTTAATAGCTTTTCGTAAAGAGAAAATAACTAACTAAGAAAATAATGAATAACTCGAATATACTCAGATCATAGATACTCGGTGAGACACTACGTACGAACTGTGCACTGATTGCTCTGCTTAATATCACCAGTCTGTGAAGCTGTGGCAACGTGTGCCATCAGACATTTATGAACAACCCAACATTGGACTTGATAATGCTGTTACAGAGGACAAGGAGGAACAAAGTTAGTAGAAATACATTATGACCATCAAGCGTGTTTTTTTATAGTATAAGGCATACAAACGAGCACACAGTCCACCTGATGGTAATTGGGTGCTGTGGTCCATAGACATCTATATTTATTCTTATACGTCTGAAGAATAAGGCGAAACGGGATGTTTCCGGTAATCTTCTTACTGAAAACGATCCCTTAGATCGTTTCCAGTAAAAAGATTCTATACACTCACTTAACAAAAAGCACAGCTACAACCATAATATAGCTGGAGCGTGGCTTTACCATGTAAATTAGTTAACATTTTCATGATAGCAAATTGTTGATAATTAAACACCGACGAAAAAGGGGGGTTTTATAAATTTGACCGCTATGTGTTTGCGTATATCTTTGTGTCTGTATATGGCAACGTAGCCTTTAAGCGGGTTAACCGATTTGGGTTCGGTTTTTTTTCTAAACAGGTTTTTAGGTAGTTCTTAGCTATGTTTTATTAAAATCGGTTTTGTCTTTTAAAGATCATCAGCTTTTTGTTTCGGGGGTTTTTTAAACTTTCAATTTAAGCTATTCAAATTGCAAATTACCAGCAACAATGCCAACTGCATACTTCGATACGTATAAATACGGCTGCCTGCGCTTCACGTGGAGCAGTTTACTCACAAATGTGAAACATGAAATGATGACAAAACTTACAAAATTTCACGAAATTATTCGATGCCCAAACGAAGCTTGTTAAGTCAACAAGTACAAACAAACGGGTAAAATCAGCTGTAATTAAATTAAATAACTCCTAAAGATTTTCTAACATATGCAGACAGCATGAATTATATTTATGGGGTTAATTTTAGATACAATTTTCCTTGTTGAGAGGAAACCAACTTCTGGATAGTAATTTAGTAAAATAAACTTTTGATGAGACAACAGTTAGTGACATAAACTCATGAATACTTGGTTGGTTGTTATTAACTACTTACTGAAACTTGCACTTACCAGTTTCTTGCTGCAACTACTAAGTATCGTTTAACAATATTCCGCCGGCAAACATCTTCGGTGGTTTTGAGGGACTCACTGCCTACCGCGGGAACCTAAGTGTTACCCTCTGAAAACCGCCTTTGGGGACTGGCAACTGGCTGTTTAAGATTTCTTATGCCGTATCGGGAGCGACCCTCTTTTGTGAAAAGAGGGCACAGGCGTCTACGAGCCGCTGAGGGAGTGCCTACGAAGGCAAATTAATTATGAATATGTAACGCTTCCCCCCCTCACTCATAATAATAAATATATTAAATACTAAATATATTATATGTCCCTTTACATAATAAAAATTATATATATGTGACCAGGATAAATAAGATATGTTTTGATCTTTCTAAATGATCTTTCTAAAGGTTTAATAATAGGCCGCTTGTAATATTTTGACGTGATCGACTTGGTTAGGACCCTTATTTACGTTGTGTTTGTTTAGTAACTTAGTTCTTTTAGGTGTCTTTTGGAAGAATGAATATTCGCTAGAGCAATTGAAAGCTGTTGGTAGTGCCTTATAAGCTAAGTGAACCCCGTTCACGATGACAGGGCTCGAGAAAGGTTAAGACATAAAACGTCCCAATTCCACTTGTATCAGGTTTACATTATTAATTTATTATTATTTATCCCTTCCCGCTCGGAAAAGGCTCAAAATATATTTGTACAAAATACCCGATACAAGGGCTTCGCTCTCCTACATTTATTAAAAAATGTAGGGGAGGAACACGGCCCTACACACGCCGTGCACGGTAAGCGCCAACCATTTTGATGCACTCCCCCCGAAGGGAAAGCTAATTCTGGAACTGGACCGTAGTCCACAGCAAAATAACTGGCGAACCAGTAAAAGAGGCTTGGCTCCTTGCTAGTGCGTAAGCACAAACATCGACCGAAGTCGCACATATCAATGCGTGTAAACGCCAAACAGAATACGAACGAATCCAGCCACAGTGAATGTACGTCAGCCTGACCGCCGCTCCTGCAGACGTGATGTAAGTGTATGGCATCACCACCAATTGCATGATCAGCACGGCTACTAGCCGCAGAGCGTGTCATGAGTCTACCGCTCACCTCAAGGGAATGGGGTCCCACGTTGTGCGGCTTTCGGCCGCAGCCTTGAGAGTCTCCTTAGATCCTCCCGCCAGCTACCACCCGCATGAGGTCAACACATATGCTCCACCAACCAATACAACGGCAGATATAGCCAAAAGGCAGTTATGAGACAAGTGTAATAATTCGCCATCAGAAAAGGTTTGTGTCACTGACGTTGAGTAAATGCATTTTCGATCATGTTTGTCTCACCCACCAACAAGTTGCCTTCAATCATTCAAAGGTGGGCAAGTTACAGAGATATAATATTATTTTGTTATATAAAACATCGTGGAGGGCAGACAGTCTGCAGCCCCGCAATGAAGGGACCCGACTTGGGCAAAGCTACTCAGGCGTGTGTCAAACCAAGACGCAGAGAGCGCCATTGAGAATAACGTCCCACCAAACAACCATCGCAAAGACGCAACGCTGCAGAACGCAACAAGCATCAATACGACTATCGTCGGGCTAACACCATCCCAAGGTCCCCCATACATCCCAGCAGACATCACTACCCGCATACCTCCATCGACCAGAACCACAAGAGTGCGTCGAATCAGGCGCAACACACCCGCAGATCCATCACAAGACGCAATACCGCAAGGAGCAGTAAGCATCAATGCAACTATCATACGGATGGCGCCCCCTCACAACACACCCACATGATCCCTATCGACTTTGGTAACAAAGTTTGTATTGTTGTTATATAAAAAATATCACCAACGTATCATAGTAGCACGCTACTAAGACGCCAATGAACAAAATTCCACGTATCATAGCGTTAATGCACTAAGAAATGAAGTTGAGTATGCCTGTTACACTTAAAAGTGCTACAAAACACACTCATCATCCCAATCCGAAAGACAGACGACGCATTGCTATGCGCTACGACGTCGCCCACAAACGGTATGGGTGTGCGATGTCCACGGGAAAGCTGTATTGCTACAACAAACCCGCTTACCACCAGCACTAAGATGATATGTCTAGGACACGTCGGTTAGCGAGTCCAAGTTTACCTCGGACCAATTGCTCGTGAAGCAGCACACACGCCACCATAATATTCCTTTTCAAGTCCCCAATAAGGACTAGTCATTTTGCTACAGTACTAGGAGCAGTCGGTCACCCGACCACTCCATACAATACTTAGGCATCAAGGAGACCCTCTATAATATTGCTTTTGTATCTTAGACCTTACTTTCATAAGTCATTAATATATGGGGTTCGAACCCACGACCCTACTATTGTAATGCAAATTCATCATAGAGACCTTCTATAGTATTGCTTTTGTATCATAGGCCTTACTTTCATAAGTCATTAATATATAGGGTTCGAACCCACGACCCTACTTATGTAATGCATATTAATCATAGAGACCTTCTATAGTATTGCTTTTGTATCATAGACCTTACTTTCATAAGTCATTAATATATAGGGTTCGAACCCACGACCCTACTATTGTAATGCATATTCATCATAGAGACCTATAGTATTGCTTTTGTATCATAGACCTTACTTTCATAAGTCATTCATATATAGGATTCGAACCCACGACCCTACTATTGTAATGCATATTAATCATAGAGACCTTCTATAGTATTGCTTTTGTATCATAGACCTTACTTTCATAAGTCATTCATATATTGGATTCGAACCCACGACCCTACTATTGTAATGCATATTAATCATAGAGACCTTCTATAGTATTGCTTTTGTATCATTGAGTTTATGATCATAAGTCCCTAATATAGGACTAGTCATTGTGCTATTATTATTATTATTATGGGGTATCTATATAGTTTTCTCATCTGGTTGGTTTCTATAAATATATAATTATAAATTAAAATGAAAAGATAAATATACATAAATATCAATAAAATAAAATAAATACAAAAAATACAAAAATAAATAAAGGTCCAACCAGATGGAAGCCCTCGGCAGGGGAGACCAAACGGACGAGGGTTAGGGGGAAAGGGAAAGAAACCGGCGGACGATGCGGGCGGTATCGAGGAGCACCGCCTTCTGCATTTGAACCTGGAGCGGTCCGCCACGTAGTCCCAGCCGCCTCAGATGACCCGAGAGGCTGACTGGGATTAGCCCGTTTGCAGAGACGACTACAGGAATAATTTCGGTCGGCAGACCACCCCACATGTCGGTCACCTCGTGAGCCAGGTCCAGATATTTTGTTTGCTTGTCTGTTTCGGCTTTCACGAGGTTCTCGTCATACGGAATGGTAATGTCGACCAAAAATATCCTTGACTGTGCCCGGTCCATCAGCACAAAATCAGGCTTATTCGCAAGAATAGTCCTATCTGTGATGATGGCCCGGTCCCAATAGAGCCTGGCGCGATCATTTTCGAGCACGGCTTCTGGCAAGTACTTGTAATACGGCAATTTCCGATCCACGAGACCGTATTTCAGAGCGAGCTCCTGGTGTAGAATTCTGAATACTCAGAGTTAGAAAGCGCCGAACAACCGGAGATAACATGCCTAAGTGACTCACCGGGATGGCGACAAGCTCGACAGATGTCGACGGTGCCATCCTTTAGGATGTATCTCCGATAGTTGTTGGTCTTAATAACCTGATCCTGTATTGCACAGACAAAACCCTCGGTTTCCCCGAAGAGATCACCAAAGCGTAGCCAGTGGAGGGAGGCTACTGTGTCTACGAAAGGCTCATGTAAAGCCTTGTAGAACCTCCCGTGGAGCTCCTTTTCCTTCCATACGGTCTCCCGGTCGGAAATGCTCTGCACTGCCGGGTCTTGGCATTGCTCCTTGGCTAAGGATAGAGGGGTAAGCCCTTTATCACAAGAAATGACGTCCTTATAGAATGGATCATCCGATCTCGCCAAGAAGTATTGACGGAGACTGCACACTTTGCGATTATGCATGGTGAGCGCGCTCAAGAAGCCACGACCACCATGCTTCCGCGACAAGTACAGCCTCATTACCGACGATCTCGGATGATGCATCCTATGGGACGTCATGGTAGTGCGGACTTTTCTATCCAGGGCGTTAAGTTCAGTCTGAGTCCACCTGAGTATGCCAAAGGTATACATGAGGACAGGCATGACCCAGCCGTTATATGCGTGTGCCTTATTCACACCGGACAAAAGGCTGTTAAGCACTTTGGTCAAGCGTGCATAAAACACGTCGCAAACTGACTGTTTCATACCAGTCTCATCGATACCGATGTTCTGTGACATACCCAGGTATCGGTATGTTTCAGCCTCGGAAAGGGTCCTTAAGTTGACGGGCATAGATAAGTCTACGCTTTCAGAGTTAGCAACCCTTCCCCTTTCAACATGGAGGACCGCACACTTATCCGTCCCAAGCTCTTGAGGACTTGAGGTCATCCATATAGAAAAGGTGGGTCACTTTTGTCCCTCCTTTCCGTAGCTGAAATCCCCTCCCGGAGCCCTCCAGTAAGGTACTGAGAGGGTTCAGAGAGAGGCAGAACCAGATTGGACTCAGACAATCGCCCTGGAAGATACCCCTTCTTATCCTTATGTGGTTCTCCGCAGCCATCATCCGCTCGCCCAGATGACAAAGGATCGTACTCCACTGCCCCATAGACTGCTCGAGGAAGTCTCTAACTGTACAGTCTATCTTGTACAGCTCGAGGACTCTCTTTAGCCATGTATGGGGCACCGAGTCGAATGCCTTTCTGTAGTCTATCCAGGCGGCGGAGAAGTTCCGACGGTTGCGTTTCACCACTCTGCCAAAGATCGCGTCAATGAGGAGTGGTTCCTTGTTCCACGACCACCGCCCCGACATCCATTTTGAGCGCGCGACATAACCTGATTTGAGTCCAGGTGACAAGTGATTCTCGCGCTCAAAATGGATGTTAGTGTCTTGTATATGGTCGGTAGACACGTGATGGGGCGGTATTTGCTCGGGTCTATGGTACCCTGGTCTTTAGGAACTAAATAAGTGATCCCAGTAGTGAAGAGGCTTGGGAGCGACTTCTGGTTGAGAGCCTCTTGAAACTGTCGGGCAAGCACAGAGTGACACACCATGAACCCCTTCAGCCAGTAGTGATGCAGCCCGTCAAGCTCCGGACTTTTTCCAGTTCGGGGCCCTACGGACCGCCTCAGCTACGTCATCCGGCGTTATGATGACGGGGTCCATGGGCGTAATACCCGCACAATGACTCGCCACAACTTCCGTCCAAGGGCCCTCGCTGTGGTTTACGGGCTCTGACCACAGGCCGCGCCAGAATGCTACAGTGTCGGCCTGATTCGGTGCTGGACCCGTTCCACTTACCATTGGTCGCTCCAATGATTCATAGAGCCTCTTCTGATCACTCTGGAAGAGACGATTCTGGTTGAACCGTGTCGACCTCTCGGTATATCGCCGAATCCGCTTTCCCCAAGCAGCGATTCTCTGCTTCAGATCATCTATGCGCTCCGTCAGTTTTTGAGTTATATCCGGCTGGGACAAACTGACATTTGTTCCAGCAAACGCCTTCCTGACGGTGCGCACAATTCTTGGCCTGTTGTTGCCTGATCTGAAGCATATCAGTCTGCCGATGAGAGCTCTAGCCTTTGCTATACGTTCCTCAATTCTTCTTCTCCATGCTGGGATAGCGCTACTATGGCCAGTAGCGCGTCCAGCCGTGAAAACCTTGGCGCTCATAACACGGCAGACTGCCAGCGCAGCGCCAAAATGAATTGAGTCCGTCTCGCAAAGGTCTCGGCTGGCTTCATTTTATTGTTTAATATATATCTTTTAAGACTATTTTTGACGCCCCTTTATATGGAATTTAATTATTAATAATAATATTGGGCCGTCACAAATAGTTTAATTTAGATTAATTAGAGTTGGCCTGAGCCGCCAGGAGGCAGTTTAGGTCGTTTGATAGTTTATTAGGCGGGTCCGAGTGAGAGTTTCTCGGCCTGCGGACTCCATAGCGAGAGGGGGGTGGGGCTGCATAAGTAGCTGCCTCACGAATAAAATGGTTGGAGTGCGACTCTGAGGCTTTTAAGAAGTTCTCAGAGAGTTTTTTGAGAAATTATTGAATTGTAGGGAGCTCTAGGTCCCGATGAAGGTCGGCATTACGGACATACCAAGGTGCGCTCGCAGCTCGACAGAAAATGTTTTGAACTATTTGGAGTTCATTAATAATTTTTGGGTTGGCGTGGGCAAAAATGGGGCCCGCGTAGGACATGGCTGGTCGTAAACAGACCTTATAAAGGGTACGCTTGTTTATGAGGGACATTTTACTATGTCGGCCCAACATACTGTTGAGCCTACTCAGGCAAAGACCTGCGTGACAGGTTACTTTTGACGTGGGGCCTGAAAGTAAGCCTTGTGTCTAGAGTGACACCTAAATATTTGGCAGTCGTATGCCGGGGGACAGGTGTCCCTAGCATACGTATTGGTGGAGTGTTTTTGATACGGCGTCGTTTATAATCAAAGTGAACGGCGGAGCTCTTCTCCGGGTTCACATCGATGCGCCATTTTTTGAACCAAGCTCCTAGGTCGTCAACTGACTTTTGAACCTTGTTCCGTATGAAAGGTAGCGAGATATCTTTGCAGTAGATAGCAGTGTCGTCTGCGAAGACCTTTCGACGGGATGAGAATGTCGTTGGTGAACAGGATGTACAGCAGAGGACCGAGTACTGAGCCCTGAGGGACACCAGCTTTGATAGGGCGCTGTGAAGATAGCGTACCTTCGTGTCTAAAACGAAAGGTACAATGCTTTAAGTAAGAGGCCACAAGACGTACTAGACGATCGGGGAAACCTATTTTGTACAGTTTGTAGATAAGGCCTGTATGCCAGACTCTATCAAAAGCTTTAGCTATGTCGAAAAAGACCGCGATGGTCTTATGACGACGAGGATAAAAACCGCTGAGGATATATTCCACAATACGGTGAACTTGTTGGGGACATGAGTGTTGCGCTCGAAAACCAAATTGATGGGGAATGTAAGAAGGTCACCGTCTGTAGGAAACAGATAGCGCCTCATACGAGTTTGGATGACTCTTTCGAAGAGCTTGCCATTGCCTTGAGGAGGCTAATAGGGCGATGACTGGAGGGGAGGTTGAGAAGCTTGCCTGGCTTGGGAATACCAATCTCAGTTGCCTCTTTCCACTTAGTGGGAAAGTAACTAAGATTAAAGCAGGCGTTGAAGATAATAGATAAAAAGGTTAACACCTGCTCAGGAACGTGTATTAGGGCTTGGTTGGAGATGCCATCCGCACCCGGAGCCTTTTTGGGCTTAAGTCCTTTGATGAGGGCTGAAATCTTATCATTGGATACAGAGATAGGTTCGGAGGCTGTATGGGATGAGTTCCGGCGGCGGACCTCCTCCTCCACTGCCTGGACGTGTGAGGGGCCGACGGGTTGAGAGCTAGGAGAGCATTGTGCGGCAATGCTATCTGCAAAGCACTCAGCCTTTTCCTCGTCCTCGAAGGCAACCGTACAGTCGGGACGGGAGAGAGGGGGAGTGTGGGTGATAGCGTCTATGCGGAGGGCTCTAGCCATCTGATAGTACGCTCTATGAGATGGAGAAATATTCTCCATGAGTTTAGGTCGAGGTCTCGAAATTCAGAGAAGCGGAAACGGAGTTCTCGTTGAAGACGATTGGCCGTGGGCCTATATTCGGGGGTGGGATATGTTGCTGCTCTCCGGAAAGCAGCTTTCTTGGCTTTTAATAGGTTGCTAATATGTAGGGGAAACCCACTATTGTTAGCAACCGGGACGACCCCTTTCGTTCTCCTTAAGGGAGGATTTAAAAAGGGTGGAGAGTGAATCGACCGCAGTGTCGATTTTTTCGGGACTGTCTAAGTCCGACGGTAGGGAGATGGTAGAGTCCTGTGAGTCCAGAGCTTTAGCTAGGGACTCCTTGAATCCCTTCCAGGTAGTGAAGGTTTTCGTATGTGTTGGAGCAGGCAGCTGCTGGCCAAGAATGAGGGAGACCGGTCGGTGATCGGATCCTAGATCGTCTAGTGTCTCGATTGCTCTAAGGTTGAGAGAAACTCCTTGGAGTAACGCAAAGTCTATTACATCGAGGGCGTGATCGGTGTTATCGGGAAAGTGAGTAACATCGAGGGGACTATGGACGGTAGTATCAAGAGACTGCGTGATATCGAGCAGTATCTTGCCACTAGGGGAGGTAGTACGGCATGTCCATTCAGTATACTTGGAGTTAAAATCTCCAAACATAATGACTGAATTGCCTAAAGATAAGATAGCCATAAAATCTTTTTTGAGGGGATTGGTTCCTGAAGGGATGTAACAGGAGGCTATGAGGATGGACTGATGTCCAGTCATAGCTAGGCTGCATACCATGGCTTCCATGTTGATAAGCTGCGGAGTAGAAACGGGCGAGCAGTGAAGTGTATTCTTGTAATAGATGGCCGTTCCGCCGCCTCGGCGGTCGGGTCTGTCATTACGAAGAAGAGAGGTTTTTAATAGAAAGGCCTTTAGTGTGCTTAGATTTGATATTAGTTTCCTATAGGAGGAGGAAATCGGTTTCACGATTCCGAAGAAAGAGCTTAAGCTCTGGGAGGTTATTTCACAAACCGCGAATATTAAAGGATACAAGCGATAAACCCTTAGGTTTGATACGACCGTGAGACTTTGGCAGAGCAAACTGCTCTGTCATTGTGAAGTTAAGTTAATTAAGTTAACTTAACTTACAACGAGCATAAAAGATTATGGTGCTTTGTAAGAGCGAGGAGACGTTTCTGAGGGGACCTCGCAGCGCGCAATTTGCGTGCTAACACCTTGATTTCACTAACGTCGATGTTCCTAATAGCGGAATACAGCGTTTTTAGGTCTTCAATAGTGTACCAAAGTCCTTTGAGAAGCCCGGAGGGGGCCGAATAATGCCCTGAGGGGGCCTAGGGGGACACTGAGTGGGCCGAGAGAAGCCCTGGATGGGCTGAGAAAGGCCCTGGCGGGGCCGTTGGTAGAGAGCCGGGAATGAGCGGTCATTGACCGGCGGTGGAGCTTGTCTACTGGGGCGAGGATGAGGTGCGCAAGGGCAGCTTCTGTAGTTTGCCGGGTGGCCTGTTTGTTTTCACAGGACACTTGCGGGTGGGGATTCGGCGTCTTTGGGCCGAGGACACTCTTTGGTGTTGTGGGGTTCAAGGCACTTAACGCACCTGGGTGGGGTGGAGCAGTTGGCCGCCGCATGACCATATAGCTGGCAGCGGTGGCACTGCGCCGGGAATCCGCGCCTATGTGGGGGCTCAACCTTCACTCTCGACAGGCCACACACTGTGCGTACCTGCCGGAAGATGGCTTTTGCCTCCGGCACGTTTGTTAAGATGACTAGGGCAAGATTGAACCTTTTGCCCGTTCTGCTGTGCATTTTGTGCACGGCTTCTACGGGGAAACCTTGGGACTTAAGGTCCTCAAGGATTTCCTCGTTGGAGAATTCAAAGGGGACGCCTCGGATGACGGCCCTGACTTTTCGCTCTTTCGGAAGAGCGTAGGTATGGTATGAAACTCGTTCGGCTGTGAATAGCCTGGTCAGTTGACGGAAGTCTTCGATTGAATTGGGGATGATTTTAATAGTCTCCCCGAGGTTGATGGCGTGGTCGTATTTAATGCCTGCGTCGTAGCAGGTTTTAGAAAATTTGGTAAATTTTGTCTTGTCTCTTAGGAAGACAGGGGACGGGACTTGCTTCTTGGCAAGGACTGGAGCACATCGAGAGGCTGGCTTGGCCGTAGGGGGGATGTCTGGTGACATAAGTGGGACCGCGGCAGCGGCGAGGGCTGCGGGGGCAGAGGCGGCAGCGGGGGCTGCGGAGGTTGTAGGGGCGGCAAGGGACGCTGAGGCAGGGAGTATGCGTTTTTTCGAGGCGTGTTTACCGCTGCGCCTGGAGTTCACCGTGGTGAAAGAGGAGTCTATGGTTCCGTCGGAGTCACATGACTCCGATGAACTGGTGCCTGAATTGGTGGCGGGCCTCTTCCGGGAGGCCGAAGCGGAGGACTCGGAGCGTTCGTACTCCATTTCTAGGGGGGCAAAGGAGTTCCGTATGTCTAAGTAAGTCGCGATTACGGGCGGCGGTTGGAGTGCCTGAGGGGCAGGGGGAGTATAATGGGCGGCGACGGCGGCGAGGGCCGTCTCATCGAGGTTAATACCCAGACGTGCTGTTTGGTTTAGTGTGGAGATGAGGGACTTTATTTGGATAATTGATAACATGTTGGGGCAGTGGTTCTACTATTAGTAAGGATTGGGACAGGTCTCTGTTCTCAGATGAACAGGAACTTGAACACGAGACATAATACGAGACAATATACAAGTATAATAATAATACAAGAAAAACAAAGAATAACAAGAAAATAACAAAAATCAACAATACAGTATAACAGTAAAAATAACAATAAAGATAACAGTAAAATAATAGTAACAAGCGGAGGTCAGTCAAACCTCCCCGCTCGAAGATAGGGTGGCAAGAACTGTTAGCGAAAGTGACTCACCAATGCGTCGACACTGTACAGCGCGAGAAGGACAGCGGAGGTGCGAGAGCGAGGTAGCACTACCGTACAAGGACGAGAGCGCGGACTACCTGGATGCAACCGCTCGAGAGCGATGCCACAGGCGGAATGCGTGTGCCTGCTCCGCCGCTGTACAGTCGTTTTATACTCGTTGTTGCAAAACAAGCCGACTAGTGGGGCGATGGGGGAAACTGAGCGACGCGCCGGGCGATGCACGTGTTCTTTACAATTTTGCTGTACCAACGTACGACGGCGTCGCCATCATGCCGTCACAGCCATGCTGACATACGGACGTCCTCGTACGCCGCGACAGTATTACAGTGGTTCTGAAATAATAAGCATCGCTCGATTATCCATACGTCATAAAATTTTTATACATTCAGCAATATGTTGTGGTCCGGTCTATAATAAATATTTGCCCTGCAGATATTAGAAATCAGCTCTGGTACAGTCTATATCGACCCTTCAGGAAATTTGTATTGGACCGGTTCCTTTGAACCCTGCAAAACTAAACAGTTTTGGTCCGGTTATATGCCCTTCAAAACTCTTTACGTTAGTCCGGAATTACTATTCCCTATAGCTATATAATTGGACCGGCATAAGCCCTTCAATGATAGCAAGAACCACTTTTTTTCTTACTTATTTTCTCTTTTTTTCTCTATATTTTTTTCGACTTTTTTCGATTAAGTTTGATAGTAAGAACCACTTTTTTCCACTTTTCCTCTTTTTTTTTCTATATTTTTTCTTTGCAGGAGTGATATAGTCCGACCAAACCACAATCATTCCCCATCACAATCACACAGTAGTGTAACGTGAGGGACGAAATAACGCAATAATACCAAAGTATAAAAACCAACAGCAACACCACAGATATTCTTCTGCATTAGAAGAATCACTACATTGGTGGGACCACAATTCTTTCATTCTACGAGTCCCAGCACTCGTTGAATGACCTTGTCGGAATCCCTTGCGCCCGACACCCACAGTGTACTCCACACTGCACAAACTACTGGGCTCCCGATATAGCCTCGATTCTACGATACCACCATGCAACCTCTCTGTACTTTATAGATGCGCCGGCACGTCCACCTCCGACTATCACACGTCCTCGTGTGGTTGGCAGTAAACCGTTAGCATTTGATATATCAGTTATCACCACCTGCAAACAGATATTGACACTCGTTAAATATTATAACGCTCGACCACCCCTGACTTTATTTAGGTCGTAGACAGCAGATTTATCCGGGCGCACAAGGCTCTTTCAATCAGTAACTGTTATAGCGACTTCTACCAATTCCTTGATAGCAAACCCAAATCTTGTCGACTACACAATATTCGGAGTAAGCTGCTACGCTTATCAACACACAATACAAAAGGCCACTTATTATTTTCAGTTCATAGCATGTGGAGGTTAATCCTTAATTTTAGCACATCGCTTAAAGATTTCTGATTTCAATGCGTAGACCACTTAAATCACATTTCGTGTGAACTATTAAATTATAACAAATCTCGAATAAGTTAATTTTTCGTTGAACGTAAACTATAACTCATCTAGAATGCTCCCAATATTTTCTTCGATATTTGACATATTTAGGTACGTTAAGAAATTATGAAAGTACTTGCGGGTATATTTAGCGTAAATCGAACAAAAAGATTTAACTTTTGGCTTAAAACTGTTCACATTTACTCTACACTTTATTACGTTATTTTTTTCACTTTACACGTTAATGTCGTAATTAGAATAGCAAATTTCATTAAACATTTAATATAAAAAATGCGCGTAGCGTATTATAATCTTTCACAAAGGTAATTACC
This sequence comes from Parnassius apollo, assembly GCA_907164705.1. Taxonomy (NCBI): domain Eukaryota; kingdom Metazoa; phylum Arthropoda; class Insecta; order Lepidoptera; family Papilionidae; genus Parnassius; species Parnassius apollo. Next base: position 106,541 of record CAJQZP010001271.1, read on the forward strand.
ATTTTACTAATTAAAAATTACATATGGGCAATAACGGAGATACAGACGGTAATGAATATATATAATAACATCAATAACGTCGACAATATCTCATAAAAATTAAATGTGGACAATAACGGGGACCTTATTCCACGTGAGCGAAAACAAAGTTTATCTCATAAAAATTAAATGTGGGGAAAAAAGGGGGCTTTATCCCACTTCAGATGTAGGAAGGTAAGGTAAAATAGAATGAATTTACAATTACAAAATACACCTATCACAGGTAATCTTAACTATAAATTGTACTGAGACTAATATAATAGCTGATAATAATAATTAGTTTCAACGAATTAATTATCCGAATTGTCTGGGATAAGCTAGTAGCAGGATACAAAAAGTTCATCGTGTCACGCCAGAGCCATGACTGCCTGCTCCACCGCTGCGTGGTCGTTTTATACCCATTGTTGCAAAATAAGCCGAGTAGTGGGGCGGTGGGGAAAACTGAGCGACGCGCCGGGCGGCGCGATGGGTGCACATGTTCTTTACAATTTTGCTGTACTGACGAACGACGGCGCCGCCATCATGCCGTCATATTAATAAAATTATGCGAATACTACACATAGAAGACACCAATTCCACAGATTTTATCACGTTCAATTTTAATTTATTTTTAATTCTCCGTTTCCGTTCCATTTTTCGTCTAATTTTTCTTATGGGGAAAGGGTCTTTTCCTTTAAGCGTGTGAAACCGTTTGGTCCTGGACCTGATCTTTCTCTGGTCGTGTCGAGTTACCATCCCATCGGACTGAGAAAAAAAGAGTGAGACAATAGATAGTGCACTTGTACTTGCGCATACACTCGGGTACTATTATTCTGTCCTGGGCAGATAGCTGTTCTCAGTGGAGGCTACAACCGTGACCGAAATTCGGTGTTCACGCGCATGCCCTTGTGCCGATCATTTAAATTCCTTAGGCATGCAGGTTTTCTCACGATATTTTCCTTCACCGCTGCTATTAACTTCATTGGTGCCGGCGGAGATCGAACTCGAGTTGCACGCGTACTATGATGATTATGGTAAACACCCAATGTCTGAGCTATAAATGACTCTCATCTTTCATCACCTCACCAAAAACATGGCAAAAAATATTTAAACCAAATCGGAAAATAATTACATGACAATACATGCGGTCGGCCATCGAGTAACAATATCACCACACGATCAAAGATGCCAATGCCGACGACGTTGCCAGATTTTAAAATTTGCTAAGTTTTCAGCAAATTGTAGAAAAATACGTATTTTGAATAACAATAACATTTTTATTTCTATTAATATGATACTCAAATTTTTCTTGGTAATTTCATTACGATCTCTATGTGCTTCATTTACATATTGAACAATTAATTAATTCGCGTTTTTAACACATTTTTAATAATAGTTCCATTATCAATAATAAGCCGTTAAGAATGTCATGAATGACTTTAAAATTGACTGTAGCCTGTTATATCCGAAAATACAGATAATCTGTAGAAAAAGGAGAAAATGCAGATAAGATGTCGTTAAAACTTAATTAATAAGCCGCGTCGAGTCTTACAGACTTCTTGGTGAAGAGACTATTATTTCTTAGATCTTTTTTCTAGTTGTTTTAATTCTTCTTCTTCTTTTTTTGTTCTGTGAGAGCGTAGTCCGACCCCGATCGTGCCGACCCACTTGTTTTACAGTCATAATATAGCTACGACATGGCTCTACGAAGTAAAATTGGCGCTGTTCAACATGTCTTTGATATAGTTTTTTATAATTTTTCGGAAAGGTTTCTACATGATGGTTTACTTTACCGCCGAGCTAAATCACTACTTAAAATTTCAATTAACCATTTTATTGGTGGCAGAAGGACTCAAACCCATCGGTTGGCTACTGCAAAATGTACAGCGAACGCGAACCCCTGAACTACCACGGCTGAAAATTTAATAGCCAGCGACTTATTCGGGTACGATCTAAACCGTCACAAATGAAATTGTTGATTTGAAATTAAAACTCTACTTTGCAATATGTTATTTTATGTACATAAAACAATAATCTATATTTTTATCCATATTAAGTAAAGAATACTAACCACTAATACATTTAAATTTTAAGTGCTGACTTATCACGTGTTCTGTGGGTAAGGAAAACATCGCAAAAATAAATGACACAGAAATAAAATATTCCAAGTATGTATTTGCTATTTTTTAAAATTTTATTTTTGTAGAACAGTTAAACATTTTAGTAACAATAAGAAGTATCTCGTCATTTAAATACCTAATACTATGAAGTACATCCCCCACATTTATATATATATATATATATATATATATCTCATCATAACTGACTTTTTAATAAGTATCTATTTATCGTACAATTTTATTGTGATGATAGTCTTTGGTTAAAAGATAAGGTTCGACCTAATGATGTAGACATTTCAGTCAGTGCTGAAATTCCAGATCCGATTGCAGATCCCGTGTTATACGACATTGTTAAAACTCACATGATACATGGTCCACGTAGTGCATTTAACGGGAATGCTCCTTGCATGCAAGACGGTCGTTGCACTAAAATATATCCAAAAGCATTAGTGAATGAAACCGTATCGTCGCCGTTCAAGAGACTGGTGGTTTACTGTTAAAAAGCGAGTGTCTGGACAACAGGTTACTTTAGATAATATGTGGGTTGTTCCGTATTCGCCTGTTTTGTTTAGAGCATTTCAAGCTCATATAAATGTTGAAATGTGTAATAGTGTAGAGTCAATAAAATATATTTGTAAGTATATTAAACAAGGGCAGTGACCAAGCTACATTTGCGTTGAGAAATGAACATAATGAAGTTACTAGATTTCAGTCAGGCAGATATATCAGCTCTTCAGAAGCTGTGTGGCGAATCTTAAGTTTCCTGTGACTCATCTGGATGTTCATCTTGAAGGCGGTCAACGTATATATTTCAACGCCGAAAATGTTACAGAACGATTAGAGAACCCTAGACAAACAACTTTATTAGCATTCTTTCGACTTGCCAAACTGATGATTTTGCAAAATCTCGTTTGTATGAGGAAGTTCCATCGTATTATACCTACGATAAGCAACGAGATGTCTTTAATCGTAGACGCCGTGGCAGGCCTGTAGATGGCGAGTCAGTTATTAAAGAACATGTTCTTGGTAGATACCGCCCATCGGTCGATCATTTTGTCTTATATCCCTTAAAGTTCTGTCTGCCGCTTGAGCTATAATACGATGGCCCACCGAAAAGGAGTAGCTTTTCGGTGGGCCATCGTAAATTTATCTCATATGATTAAATTACACTCACGTAATACCTTAGCTTAGTCGCTATTTCTTGAAATACTACAGGTTGGACTTTCCGTGCAATCTAAATCAATTGGTATTTTAAACATAGTGTGAGCAATTTTACCTCCTGGTAGCAATGTTGCAGCTATACCTGATGAAGCCACGGCAAGAGCAATTTAATATTGATTTCGAACATAAGCTAATATTAATTTAGTTAAAAAGGTTTTCCCAGTTCCTTCAGGTGTATTCAAAAACCATATTGTTCCCAAATTATTCTGTACACTTTCGCACACGTGATCATAGATTGAACGTTATTCTGCAGTCATCATTGGGACACCGTTTTCCAATGTTGCGAGCAGTTGCATTGAGTTGTAACCAATCTCTGCGGAATATTCCCTATTGGTAACCTCTCCGACTGAGGTTGGTGTTGGCAAACCATATTCACAGAGTGATTTACCGCCTACTGCTGTTAAGTCTTCCTGAAGAACTAATAAGCACAGATTTATGGCAAGATCACGGAAGTTATTATTAGTTGCGCCTTCATCATTGTGAGATATATTCCGAAGAAAGTCTTCGGCAATTTTTTCTTTATATTTTTCCCATAATTGTACAGCATCTGACAAATTACAAAATGTAAATAAAGTTATAAATAAATGGCGTAACGGTCGTGGATTATCACTAACACAGGATTCTGCTAAAGCGTCATCCCAATGCTGATCATTTTCAAGCAAACGAGGCGCTTGGCAAGCTGCATGATAAGTTGGATAAACAAAATCGTCTACTTTTCTCAAATCTATAAATAATGTTGGTCCTCGCACTGTATGTAATAATAATTGCAAATAGAAACACTCAGCGTTGTTAGAATGAACGGTATACACTCTACCAAGAACATGTTCTTTAATAACTGACTCGCCATCTACAGGCCTGCCACGGCGTCTACGATTAAAGACATCTCGTTGCTTATCGTAGGTATAATACGATGGAACTTCCTCATACAAACGAGATTTTGCAAAATCATCAGTTTGGCAAGTCGAAAGAATGCTAATAAAGTTGTTTGTCTAGGGTTCTCTAATCGTTCTGTAACATTTTCGACGTTGAAATATATACGTTGACCGCCTTCAATATGAACATCCTGATGAGTCACAGTCTTTCTGAAACTTAAGATCCGCCACACAGCTTCTGAAGAGCTGATATATCTACCTGACTGAAATCTAGTAACTTCATTATGTTCATTCTCAACGCAAATGTAGCTTGGTTACTGCCCTTGTTTAATATACTTACAAATATATTTTATTGACTCTACACTATTACACATTTCAACATTTATATGAGCTTGAAATGCTCTAGACATAACAGGCGAATACGGAACAACCCACATATTATCTAAAGTAACCTGTTGTCCAGACACTCGCTTTTCAACAGTCAAACCACCATTGTCTCTTGAACGTCGACGATACGGTTTAATCCACTAATGCTTTTGTATATCTTTTAGTGCAACGACCGTCTTGCATGCAAGGAGCATTCCCGTTAAATGCGCCACATGGACCTTGTATCATATGAGTTTTAACAATGTCGTATAACACGGGATCTGCAATCGGATCTGGAATTTCAGCACTGATTGAACTGTCTGAACTGACCATGGGTTCTGTAAACGCCCCAAAACGTCGCAAATTAAAAGTAAATTAAAATTGAACACAATAAAAATCTTAAAAATTAGTTTCATTCGTATAAGGTTACTGTTACAGTCACAACATATTAAAGTCCACTGTTGAACATAGGCCTCTCACAGGCTGCCTCATGTAGGGATATTTGCCATAGCTGCCATGCTGAGCTAGCGCGTTACCCTTGGACTATTGTCGCTTTTATTTAAACTACTCTTGTTTTTGTGTAAATAATACGAATATATAACATTATCTGTAATACTTTATTGGTATTTAAATTAAATCTTATATAACTTCTGAATTTAATATCAAACTAGACATTCAAAGTAACGAAATAACTCATTCGTTATAGACATTACAATTGCTTTCAAGAATGCTTTTTGTCACTGTTAGGCTGTCTTTGGAATTTTCATTAACTTTTTTCCTTACTTTGTTCTCGTTAATTTTAGTATATAGTTATATACAGCGCTGTAGTCCTCGACAGCTCTGGGCGAAGGAGTGGGCGATAATTTAAAACAATTTTATTGTTCAAATTAGATCACATATGTGTGTAATTCTTATTGAAAATCATTTTTTACTTTACCAATAGTTTGGAAAAAAACCTCTATCCAAGAAAGAATCAGTAAGAAACCTAGCGGGACTTTTTTAAGTAAATTTTCCAATATGAAAGCTATTTACAATTTTAGAAACAGCTTGGAAGTGGCCTCCATATTCCCCGAGGTATACCAACCATGTATTAATTTATATCATAATAATGCTTTTTATACAGTTTTTGTTTTATAAAATATTCAAACTTGGTAAACGAGATACCTTGTATATTTTCTGGAACTTTGTTAATAGTGTTTGCCCTAAGAATGAATTACTAACTTGTGTTTGTTCCTAGTTTACAGAGTGTATATCACTCAACAGTCTTAAAGTGGTATGCTTAGGTTTGGGTTTAATTTTGTTACCACTGCAAGACTTCATGATACTATAAGCTCGTTTTGCGTAAATCGGACCAAAAATTAATATTCAAAAACTGAAGGTAGCCGGACTAACTATGACATTGGGACGTCAAACATCTCAGCTCCCCCCCGTGACCATGGGTGCTGTAAAGCACCCGATACGTCGGGAATTAAAAATAAGTAAATGTAGTGAAATAAACGCGATAAAATCCGTAAATTTAGTTTTATTCAATGTGTAGTGTTCGCGTAAATTTAAGAAATCATTATGTAAATAATTGACGTTTAATCATTAAAACTACTTTTACGGATTTTATCGCGTTTATTTTTACTTTTTATTTTTAATTCCCGACGTTTCGGGCGCTTTCCAGCACCCATGGTCACGGGGGACTGAGATGACTGACGTCCCGATGTCATTGTTAAACCCGGAGTAACTTCAGCTTTTTTAATTATTGTTTATGGTCCGATCTATGCAAAATGAACTGACTATGTCCTGAGGTCTTGCAGTGGTATGCTTGGGTTTAGTTTTAATTTTATTGATTATAGGTACCCAAGCAGGTGGTAGTACCCAGCCTCCTTCTCTATTGAAATTAGGATGTTTTTTAATTTCAATAGCCTCACGTATCATCCTTGGTAGGAATCGGTGTTCTTTCGCAAGGATTTGTGGTCTTTCAAATCTGATGTAATGGTTGGGGCCGTCTAGGATATGATCACAAACTGCAGACTTCCCGGAACGTTGATGCTTCACATCAGCTATATGTTCTTTTACGCGGGTCCTAATTGATCTTTTGGTTTGTCCTATATAAGAGAGACCACATTCACAATCAAGCTTGTACACTCCTGCATCTTGTAGAGGAATATGACACTTGACGGATGGTAGGAACTGACTAATCTTCTTCGGCGGCTTGTAGAATGTTCATAATTCATAATTCATAATTATTTATTTGCATAGAATGTAGGTAGATATTACAATAGTATTATTAAATCATGAAAGTTCCTATACATTCTGCCTTGACGAGGCGTGCAAATTTTGACTAATTATATATATCAATATTTTTCAATGAATTTAACTTATTTACAAATATCAAAATGTTCATATGTAAAAACAGTAAAATTAACTAACTAATAATTATTCTATAACTATCAAAGTCCAAAGCAAAAAAATTCAAGCATTTTTGGATACAGTTTTTAAATATGTAATTTGTTTTGATTTTTGTGATCAAGATACTCATTAACAGTATAGAAACAATTAAGTAAAAGCCATTCATGAAGTTGATTTTTTAACTTTGTCACTGGGAAATTTTTAAACTCGTCGGGTAAAGAGTTAAAGATTTTAATCGCCATTATATATGAATTTTTTTGGAAGAGCATCAATTTACATTTTGAAAGTATATTCTGTTATTAGATTTTTCTCTTAAACTTCTATCTCTTAAAAAGTTATTACTTGGGAAGTATTCAGGGAATTGTTTGACAAAAATCGCCGCTTGTTTTATACACATACATGCGAGTGTTCTAATAGAAGCTCGCTTCAAGATATAGCCAATCTTGTCTGTGACACCTCTGACATATGGTAGTACAGCAGGCACACGCTAGACTGTGGCCGGCTTCACTCGGTCACTGTGACGTAGGCGCGGGACCCGAAGCTTGTTGTCGTGCAGAACTTGCTTGACGTGCTGAAGCTCGGCGGCCAGGTGTTTGCTGTCACAGATCCCTCGTGCTCTCTGTAACAAAGATTTGCCCACGGTAGCTAACTGTGAAGGATGGTGGTGAGATTCACCGTTTAAATATCGGTTTGTATGGGTCTTTTTCCTATACACAGTGTGACCAATGGTGTTATTAGGATTTCGGATGACTAACACATCTAGGAAAGGTAAGGAATTATTTGCCTCTAACTCCATAGTAAATTGAATTTTAGCGTTTATGGAATTAAGATGTTCTAAAAATGCAGTTACTTTGTCTGATGGTAAAATTGTGAAAGTATCGTCTACGTACCGCTTGTATATCCTTGGTGTAACAGGTGCAGTAAGGAGGGCTTTCTCCTCAAAGTCTTCCATGAATATATCGGCGACAATGGGAGATACAGGTGAGCCCATCGCCACACCATCTACTTGCTTGTAAAACTCTTCCTTCCACAATAGATAGCCAGATGTAAGGCAATGTCTTAGTAATACTGCATATTCTGCTGGCATGTTATTTTCCTCTAGTTTCCTAGTTATAATTGAGATGCAGTCTTCAACAGGTAGGCATGTAAATAGAGACTGAACATCAAAACTAACCATGGTTTCATTGTCAGTAAGATGTAGGTCTTTTATCTCACTGACAAAATGGTATGAATCCTTAGTGTGTGCTCTTGTGTGTCCTCTGAGTGGTGATAATATTTTAGCTAAGTATTGAGCCAATCTGTAAGTTGGCGAATCAATCTGACTCACTATTGGACGTAATGGAGCATTCGGTTTGTGTATCTTTGGTAACCCATACAACTTCGGTGGTTTGGCACAGGAAGGTATTATCGAATTAACGTCCAGATTCAATTTTTCGGAGTATTTCCTAATTAGATCGCTAGTTGTTTTAAGCGTATTAGTTGTAGGGTCTGTTTTGACCTTTCGATAAGTAGTTTCATCCGACAAAAGTTGTTGTATTTTAAAATTGTAATCTGACGTATCCATTATAACCGTAGAATTACCTTTATCTGCGCGGAGAATCGTAAGCTCTGGTCTGTTGCGTAAGTTTTTCAACGCGTTAAATTCATTTTTGGGGAGATTGTGAAGTTGTTAATTTATGGTATTTATCAATGTGTTTATTTTTGCATTCATTGTATTTAGTTGTTTCGAGTTTATCTAAAGTTTCCATGCAATTTTTATAATCAAATGTCGATAAAACTGTCTTTAATTCAACAACATTTGACAATGAAACCATGGTCAGTTTTGATGTTCAGTCTCTATTTACATGCCTACCTGTTGAAGACTGCATCTCAATTATAACTAGGAAACTAGAGGAAAATAACATGCCAGCAGAATATGCAGTATTACTAAGACATTGCCTTACATCTGGCTATCTATTGTGGAAGGAAGAGTTTTACAAGCAAGTAGATGGTGTGGCGATGGGCTCACCTGTATCTCCCATTGTCGCCGATATATTCATGGAAGACTTTGAGGAGAAAGCCCTCCTTACTGCACCTGTTACACCAAGGATCTACAAGCGGTACGTAGACGATACTTTCACAATTTTACCATCAGACAAAGTAACTGCATTTTTAGAACATCTTAATTCCATAAACGCTAAAATTCAATTTACTATGGAGTTAGAGGCAAATAATTCCTTACCTTTCCTAGATGTGTTAGTCATCCGAAATCCTAATAACACCATTGGTCACACTGTGTATAGGAAAAAGACCCATACAAACCGATATTTAAACGGTGAATCTCACCACCATCCTTCACAGTTAGCTACCGTGGGCAAATCTTTGTTACAGAGAGCACGAGGGATCTGTGACAGCAAACACCTGGCCGCCGAGCTTCAGCACGTCAAGCAAGTTCTGCACGACAACAAGCTTCGGGTCCCGCGCCTACGTCACAGTGACCGAGTGAAGCCTGCCACAGTCGAGCGTGTGCCTGCTGTACTACCATATGTCAGAGGTGTCACAGACAAGATTGGCTATATCTTGAAGCGAGCTTCTATTAGAACATTCTACAAGCCGCCGAAGAAGATTAGTCAGTTCCTACCATCCGTCAAGTGTCATATTCCTCTACAAGATGCAGGAGTGTACAAGCTTGATTGTGAATGTGGTCTCTCTTATTAAAAGAACATATAGCTGATGTGAAGCATCAACGTTCCGGGAAGTCTGCAGTTTGTGATCATATCCTAGACGGCCCCAACCATTGCATCAGATTTGATAGACCACAAATCCTCGCGAAAGAACACCGATTCCTACCAAGGATGATACGTGAGGCTATTGAAATTAAAAAACATCCTAATTTCAATAGAGAAGGAGGCTGGGTACTACCACCTGCTTGGGATCCTATAATTAATAAAATTAAAACTAAACCCAAGCATACCACTGCAAGACCTCAGGACATAGTCAGTTCATTTTGCATAGATCGGACCATAAACAATAATTAAAAAAGCTGAAGTTACTCCGGGTTTAACAATGACATCGGAACGTCAGTCATCTCAGTCCCCCCGTGACCATGGGTGCTGGAAAGCGCCCGAAACGTCGGGAATTAAAAATAAAAAGTAAAAATAAACGCGATAAAATCCGTAAAAGTAGTTTTAATCATGTGCAATGTTCGCGTAAATATAAGAAATCATTAAATTGACGTTTAAGTTTAAAAATCAATAAAACATAATCAGCAAATAATACTACATCATGACAATTCCCTGCAAGGAAAGGTAATAATATACATAAGTACATTAATATACACTAGGAATAGAAATAGGAATAGGGCTGAGAAATAAGCCTTGACGGACCCTATTGGTACAGGTGATCCGGAAGAACTTTTACCATTGAGAATAACTTTCTGCGTTCTATTACTTAAATATGAAATATTAAGTTTAAGTGCTGTGGTCTTGACACCGTAGTACTGTAGCTTCATGATTAATGTCTCATGGTGAATACAGTATATATACAAATATGTATATTTAATATCTATATATTTGGCACAGATTTACTATACATCTGATACCACTTCAGTACACCATCACTTTAGAGAGCATCATCGTAAAATACATATATGATAAGATACACTGAATGCAAGATATTATACTAGAGTAAAATTAATAAAAATTTACCTATGTACATGGTCAGATCACTTCGAAGTCGTGTCGTCGTGATGTTCTGTCGTAACATTAAACACCAGTAACAAAATAAAAGACTTAATCTGTTTGTTTTAATAGCTTCAAATTGTACTACATTTATTTTATGTTTTATCCGATTCTACATACATTAGTTATATGTAATATCGACTCCGTGCGACCGTGTAGTGGCGACGTAAGAACACCTCATGTCGTCCCGTGGGTGTTGTCAGAGGCGACTTGAGCCGCAACAAATAAATAGATAAACCAACAAATGGGTAGCAGCATACATATGAACCAAATAAAATATAAAATTCAGGTTTCATCACGTCGCGTTGTTTGGAATCGAACGTCGAACGCGCCTTTAAACTACTATCATTAACTAAAATTACTTTGCTGTAAGATCAATCCAGACGATCGTCGGTAAAAGTAAAAAACTTTAAAACTATTGGTTTTTTCTCAATCCATTATGTGGATTATATTTCGTCTAATTCATTATTCTATTTCGTACACTTTTGTTATAAAATCATGGTATGACTTTGGTCCCTTGGCAGAGAGGTAAAGCCCCTTGGCAGAAAGGTAAAGTCCCTTGGCAGAGAAGTAAAGCCCTAGGGCAGGATGCTACTTGCGTAAACACTTTGCCGACATCATATCTCAGGAGTACCTCATTTAAATCCGGGGTGGCATCAGAGACATAAACTAGTGAATTTTATTGAATGAACATAAGTTTTAATATGGGAGCACTATGCTCGAAGTTGTTAACGAATACGTTTACCTGGGACAAATAGTCCGACTAGGTAAGTCCAACTTCGACCGAGAGGTCAATCGACGAATTCAACTCGGCTGGGCAGCGTTCGGAAAATTACGACACATCTTCTCGTCAGGTATACCTCAATCTCTGAAAACTAGATTGTTCAAACAGTGCGTGTTGCCAGTGGTGACTTACGGATCTGAGACGTGGTCCTTCACTGCTGGCCGTATGAGGACGCTCAAGGTCGCTCAGCGAGCTATGGAGAGGGCTATGCTCGGAGTTTCTCTGCGTGATAGACTCAGAAAGAAGAACCAGAGTAACTGCCATATCCCAACGGATTAGTAAGCTGAAGTGGTAATGGGCCTGCCATATAGCTCGAAGAACCGATAACAAATGGGAAAGAAAGGTTCTCGAGTGGCAGTCTCGTACCGGTAGGCGTACTGTATGGCAAATCTCCACTAGATGGAGTGATGACCTGGTAAGACATGCCGGAAGTCGATGGATGCAGGTGGCTCAGGACCGTGCTTTGTGGCATTACTTGGGGGAGGCCTATGGTCAGCAGTGGACTTGTGAAGGGCTGTAATGATGATGATGATGAATGATGAACTTTTAATATGACGACAAAAAATTGAGAAAAATGGATTGAAAAATTTGATTTATAAAATCTTACACCAAAAACTTATATTTTCATGTGTTTGCAAGCGATGCACAACTATTTGATGTGCATTACCTGCAAACAAATATAGGTAAATATCGTGCTAGGCGATGTTATGCCCGCTTAAAGAGTGGTATAGCCACATATGTTCAGGGCTTTCTTGAAAGTTATCGATACCTACCTACCGTTTTTGACGGCTCCGCTACCAGTGGTTAAGAATTTATACATGTTAAATAATCGCAGAGCTTCAGGACTATGAGTTAGAATCCAACACCTTTAAATAATTTTCCAGGTTTGATTTTGTCTCCTTGTGCAATCCATGTATGTAACCCGCGACAAACGAGTGTACAGTCCACTTGGTGGTAAGCAGATGCTATGACCTATAGACATTTACATCTGTTCGATTACAAATAAAAATGCAGTAGTTTTGTCACCTTCGAAGACTAAAATGCCTCGGGTCTCCAGTTTTCTACACTTACCATACGAAACACAACAGCGTTAAGCTGTTATTGTACGCTAATATATCTTTCCCCGATCGCGTTACAGCGTGGTTCTGCCACTTGGAAATGTTTTATTATTTAAAAAATCCTTACCTACCGTTACACTACACCAGAGAACAAATTCAGGTACGCTCAACGTGGGATCGGAAATATTTCATGAACTCTATGATTATGTTATTATAATAAAGATTTAATGAAAATAATTGAGTTACTAAAAAAACAAATCGTATCTACGTTACGTCCTTTATTAAATTTTAGGGTGAGTTACAAATTAGCAATGGGCTGAGAAAATAGAACGTTCATCGACAAATTACTTCCTTAGACCTGGAAGTTGGTAAGTTTTTGCTGAGTTAGCTAACTCTTGATGAGTATAGAGTTTACATAACGAACGAACCGCCTTTATTTTTATTATTATTAGAATTAAGTTTGATTGCCTACCTATTAACAAAACTAGCATTGCGACTTAGACGCTACCCGATCGTCGGCGAATTGAATTAATATTAATTAATAGTTAATTTTACTCATAAATATGGTTTACATTTGAAATATCATTACGTTATCCTCCTAATAAATTTAAATTTATTTTATTTATTAATACAGATCATGAGACAGATTAGATCTTTGACAAAATTGTGTTCACTGCAATCAACAGGGTTGGGGGTGATATTTGTATATGTAGGGACATATACAAATATTATAGTCACAGTTAAATCTAAAAATTATTAAAAATTATTTAATTATAATCTAAATTATATAAAAGTTAAGTAGAGTATTAACAATATTTAGTCAAATCAAATGTTAAGAAAAAAAAGATATAATATGTAATATCATTATAATGTACCGTCTACTGATGCTTCGCTTAAATATTCATCATAAAACATTACGTTATCTCCATCACAGGTCTAAAAAAACTCTCAGAAATATGAAGAAACTGCGAATGGCAGTGGTACATATAAAAACTGTTAGGTTAATTTTAATTGATATAGAACATCTTTCTTTTTGTTATTGTAATAAATAGACAGAAATATAAATAAAAAGGACAAAATAAATCTTTGATTTTGCGGTTAGTATATTTTACGAAATATATACAAAAGTTTAAGTTCGTAAATGAGTTATGCCACTGAAAAGTAATGTAAAGGTCAGCAGTAATTTGAAGAGAAATCCGCGGGAAAGAAAAATAAAACTTGCCTATTGCATTATATTTGTGAAACACCATTTATGATGATAATGGGTAACTATTGTACTTTTTCTAACTATATAAGTCAATTTTAGTGTTAATTTTTGTGAAAAAAAAACATGTTTTTTTTTAGTTTCGGCTATGAATATATTTTATAGAACTTTATTACGATTTCTGAGACTATATTGAAATGCACTTAATGACTTATTGCCGCCTTTAAACAGACTCGTACCAACTCTTCAAAATAATAATCATAACTTTTGATAGAACCGATTTGAATAAAGCATAGACTGAGAATTACTCAAAAATACTCTCAATGATTTTTAAAAACTTTAGAGGTGATATCAGACATACAACTCTAAACATGGTAGAAATGTATTCAATTACTTATTTCTAGTATCTCTCAATCATTTTGATCATTAAACTAAACTTAATGTAAAGACACTTGCAATTTAAACGTTTATTATATGTATATTATTATAATGTGTATAGAGGAAAATGTTTGTCTCCGATAATAACTAAGAATTCATTGATTTGAAAACAAAACCTCTCCAACGGCAAATCACCAACGAGCTTCTAACGGAAAACGGATTCATTTCACGCCACCTGGTTATCCTTTTCATAGCTATTGACTTTAGATTATTGAGCCTCTTTTTATTTTTCTCTACCAAAAGATTAAACAAGTAGATGTTAAAGGCATTAAATTATTTGATATTCGCTATGTTATGTTAGTAGTAGCGCTCATTTCTGTCTTCTCTCGGCTCCAGTGCTTCCAGTTTCTCTGTAATTCCAGTAGACTTACTGTATTTTAGATTTTTCTTTTGTATAATGTAATGATAAAATAAAGTGTATGGAATACACTGTATTTAAGTTTTGTATAGATTTATCAATTCTTATACGTAAAGTGGAACGCAGCAAATCTGCACCCACTGACCTTTATCCATAGACAATGTACAGTAGTTAATAAAAATACAAAAATATTTATACATATTTCGAGTCATCAAATATACTTATACAAAATAAAAAATATAGTTTGTAATAAAGTTGCAAGGAATTCCCTGACAAATCGAAACTAACGTGGCAAGTAGGCCAAGTAGGCCATTGCTAGTTACAATAATTAGCAATAAGTAGCTGTCTCTGTCTTACAAAGACATATTATTTTTTTCGTCTAATTCATTACACTTAAACTGGTTTTGCCATGGTGCATACATTTTATTTGTGATCAAAACTTTTTAATTGTTTCGGGTGATGTGAAATAAAGTCTGTGATGCTGTTCCTTCAAGAGCTAAAAACAAATATCGGCAACAATTCCGTGATGAATGGCTCAAAATACAAGATTATCGTAAGTGGTTAAAGCATGACATAAAGTCGGCTTATAAATGTATTCGTACTCTTTGCAATTCTGCTTTCATTGTTGTTATCGGCTGTTACGGCAGAACATAAAATATCGCACATTGTGATGGATCAACTCATTGATTTACTTATAAAAGATTTTCCAGATTCTGAAATCGCAAATAACATCAAACTTAAACACAATAAATTACAAGCAGTAATAAAAAAAAAACTTTTGGTAAATCCAAATGCACATGCGCTCGTGCTATACGTAAATTTTTAAAGTATTTTAAATACTCCTGCTGCTGCTGCTGCCTGGGCAGGGGCTCCCCAGTACCAGCTCCTTCCACTTGACCGTATCCAGCGCAGAGCGGCTCGAATCGTCGACGACCGAGTGAGGCTCGATTCACTGGCGCTGCGAAGAGATGTTGCATCACTTTGCATTTTCTTTCGCGTATATTTTTTTAAAAGAATATTAACAATGCTATAAACATTACTAATATTCCCCTTAACCACTCGTGGTAAGCTTAAATTGCTTGTGTTACGAGTGGTTCACGCCAGTAGTTGAATGGCGGATTCGAACCCAGGACCTTTTTGAGTTCGATTTCGCGCCCTGCCATTAGGCTACTGTTGCTTAATATCACCGGGAGTACTCTGAGGAATTGTTCGGGTTAACCCCAGCCGCCAAATTTTATAAACGAACTACGTGGCAAACCTCCCGATACCATCAACACCATCTGGATGCTTGGCGGTTCACCACTGTACGTTTTACTAGGAGTTTTCTTCCGCGTACGGCCTCTCTGTTTACTCCTTTCTAAAGGGCCGGCAACACATCTGCAATTCCCTTGGTGTTACAGTTGTTCACGGGCGGCGGTAGTCACTTAACATTAGGTGAACCGTATGCTCGTTTGCCTCCTCTTCTATATAAAAAAATAGAAGGTGGTTACGTCAGAGCCAGACATAAAATATCTAGACTGGTTATTCGTACCTAGACTGGCTAGTTGTTCCCACACTGGCCAGGAGCGTCAAAGATACGAGATGTATTGTATTGCGATCGTCAATTTGTTTGCAAACCGTGAAAATTATAATAAATCACACCTGAAGTTGGAGAGTTTCATGTCTTGAAGTAGATATTTAAGGGCTAATGATGAAGGCTAGAAGAAGAGTTGATAATTTTTGCGTTATAAAGTAATGCGATAAAACTGAGCCCTTCCAAACTTTAAAACACCTCCTCCTCTACATCATAATTGATGTAAATATCTGTGTCTCGCATACTCTTTTAATGAAAAACTAATTTCAGCAGTTTACCATTGTAAAGATTTGGAGCCAAGCGAAGAAGTAGCGAAACAAACTAAATTTCCATTACTGCCTATAAAATTCTACTGCTGAACAAAGGCCTCCTCCATATATGACCTCACAGGGGAAAGTTTCTTATAAAATGAACTGGATGATTTATACGATAATTCTGCAACCGTAGTGAAAAATTGATTGCTAATAATATGATGAATTCTGCCCATTTCGAAAAAAAAATGACGCTATCTATAGATCTCTCCTATAGATAGCGTCATTGGGGAATAATTGCCATTGTTGCAACGCTTGGCAAGTGAGTTCGCAGCCGCAGTTTTTGATTTTAGTCGTTATTAGGAAGACGCTGCCCATCTCCCGGTTTGTTTCCCTCGGCCGCCTCTTACGGCACCCACGGGATGCTGTTGTATAATGGATATTCTTACATCACCACTACACGGGTAAAAGATTGTACGACTTAAGTCTTTGATTTTATTGATATTCTTACGATTAATGAGAAAACGAAACATAATAAAATGTACATTGCTGCGAGAATTCAACTGATAGATTCAGGGCGAAACAACAGCAAACAGAAGAAACTGCAGCGTGTTGGAACAACCCGATAGAAACATATGCAGATCAGAAAAGTTTGATTCATGATCAATGCTTCACGATCCTAGATCGCAGCTAGTCTCAATACGATCCACTGGCGGAGAATCTTGGCATCGCAATTCAGAAAAGGATTCATTTGTGCAACGCCATCTACTAAGTTTGTTAGAAATCATAATTTTTAGTTTAAGGAAAACATATTCTTTTTTTGCTTAGTCTGTTTTAAGTATAAATATATTTTTACGCACAAATAATTTTATTACTATTTCTAGCCGTGGCGCTAGCTTCGAGCCGTGAAGCTCAGATGGTTAACACTCCCTGTAAATATAAAAGAACGCGAGTAACCCGGGTTCGATTCCCGCCGGCACCAATGAAATTGTTAATTGTAATTTTTAAGTGCTGATTTACCACATGCTCGGCGGTGAAGGAAAACATTGTGAGGAAACCTGCATGTCTGAGAAATAAGGAAAAAAAATATTTCGAAGACATGTGAAGTTCGCCAACACGCATTGGGGCAGCGCGGCGGACACTTCCTTGCCCTAAAACCCTCTCAGAAATGAGGGGAGGCCTGTGCCCAGCAGTGGGACGTATATAGGCTGTCACTTTACTTTTTACTTTAATAATTCTGAGATCTTATGGCGCTGTTGAATTAATTCGAACCTATTTTTTGTAAATATCATATATTTGATACAACTAACCGATTATAATAAAACACAAATTAAATGTAACGGGAAAACACGCTTTATGATCTCCTTAGCGACTTCATTGAAAAATTAAAAAAATGTTTACCTAATACGTTGTGATGAGTTCTTAAAGAAACAGACTGACAATTCTAAAAACTATAAAAATGTTCTTATTTACTTAATTTCAGTCCCTTTAATGATTTGTGTCACAAATATATTATACAATACATAGAAATCGGTATAACCACCTTTATTATAGATATAAATTTAAAGAAAGACGGCGCTGTTAACATCAATTCTAAAAATAAAAGAAAAATTTGGGCACAATTGATATATTATACAAAACATAACAGAACTTTTAAATCAGTGTCTGCTAAACAAATCACTCTTATAGTAGCATAGACAAAGAAGAAAGTTCGATTCTAGTCAAAATCAACGTAATGAGGGCTAATAATCTTACGCTCACAAGATGTCGCTAGTTGATTTGAGATAAAGTTTTTTGTTACACAATGGCATTTAATTGATAATTTTGTTTTTAATAAAAGTTTTATGAATATATGGTGTGCTTGATTTATTTTTA
Organism: Parnassius apollo; assembly: GCA_907164705.1. Taxonomy (NCBI): domain Eukaryota; kingdom Metazoa; phylum Arthropoda; class Insecta; order Lepidoptera; family Papilionidae; genus Parnassius; species Parnassius apollo. Next base: position 124,795 of record CAJQZP010001271.1, read on the forward strand.
ATCTCATTAATACAAAACATAACTAATTGTTCAGAAAGAAACATTAGCCTTCACAATTTTCGAACAAATTAACTTCCCCACTACGATATCTGTTAAATATTACACCTCATTTTAAGTGACGCGATCCTGACATACCTCTCTCGCCACCTTCACATCCTAATTCACTTCTAATTTCGCCCGTTTTCAATAAATCGCCAATTTGGTCGATAAATTTTCGCCTAGGACGTCCCTTTCCGACTCTGCCATTCACTTCTGCAACATAAATTTTCTTTGTAATTCTTTCCCCATTCATTCTTTCCACATGACCAAACCACCGAAGCATTCCTTACTTCAACCTGGTCACAACATCATCTTGTAAACCACACTCTTCTCTTATCACACAATTTCTCACCCTGTCATTCAGATTCAGCCCTAACATACTCCTTAACGACCGCATTTCTACTGCAATTAATGTAACCATCATTTGTAACTCGGCCGCCAACGACGCAAGAATAACTTGATCATCGGCGTACAAAAGGCATTTGACGGTTAACTCACCCGTTCTTAATCCGCATTCTTCAACTTTCAAATTTTGCAAACAATTGTCCATAAACAGGTTGAACAGCCACGGGGAAGCCACACAGCCCTGTCTGACACCTTTGTGGATGCCAAACCAGTCCGAGTAGATCCCGTTGATTTTAACTAGAGTCCCTATAAAGAGACTCCAATGTCTGTATCAAGCCAGCGCTCAACCCAAATAAGTTCAGTGTTTGTCATAGCACATCCCTATCCACTCTATCATAGGCCTTTTCCAAGTTCATAAACGCACAAAAAACCTTTTGGTTTTTGGCCAAAAACTTCTCCGCATGGAAAAGACTTGATCTGTACATCCCATTCCATTTCTAAATCCCGCTTACACATCCTAAATTTTTCCATCAGTTTCTTTCATGACTCTTTCAATCAGTACCTTAGCATACAGTTTTCCCACAATGCTAAGAAGAATGATACCACAGTAGTTTTTACAGTCCTGCTGCGACCCTTTTCCTTTATATACTGGGACTATCACGGCATTGAACCAGTCTACCGGTACCCGCTTCAGTTCCCAGCATAAATTAAACAGGGTGTGCAGCAGGCCTGCCACCACTTCCTCTCGAGCCCTTAGCATTTCGAGTGAAACTCTATCATATCCGGCAGCCTTACCTGATATCATGCTTTTCATTGCTTTCATTATTTCATCTATACTTATCTCGCTATCTCTTTCCTCTTCTTTCGGAGTTTCTACTTAATTTAGTTTATGCTGTTGCGCGCCTAGGTTGACGTCATGTACCCCACACCAGCGCCATCTAGTGTCGAGGACCAGAGCGAGGAGGTCTTCCTAGAAAATGTCAATCTTGACTTTCGACCAACAGCGCCATCTAGTTTCGAACAGAAGAATTAATCTTTCTAGAAGCCCCACACTCGAACTTTCTGCGTCTGGTCGGTTGGCGCTCGTATCCACTGGAATATTCTGGATGTTTCGGTGAAAATGTGTATTTAAAGCCGCTGCAACTCGCGATCAGGGCAGTATGTATTGAATTTGGCGAGACAAGCGAAGCGAAGCGAATCAGTGTGGTTAATTATTAGTGTTTTAAGTTTTAATTGGTGTTCAGGAATAAAAGTGTAAATTTTGGTAATTCAATCAGCAGTTTTTACTGTCACGAACCTCACCCTCGTAACAATTGGTGTCAGAAGTGGGATAAAATCATGCCGATTTTACCTAAGGAGGAAACGGAGGGTGTCCGTACCCGAAGTCAACGCCAGCAAGAGACGGACCAATGAAGATTTGGTAGTGCAACGTCGCAGACGTCGGAGGGCCAGCAGCTGGCTGCAGGCCCGTCAGTAGCTTCTACATCTGCAGCACCTGACTTAGGTGCTCTGATGGTGATGCTATAGGAGCAGGCTCGCCGACAGGAGGAACAGGCCCGTTGATTGAAAGAGCAGCAGGCGGAACAGGCTCCCCGACATGAGGAACAGGTCCGTCAGTTGAAAGAGCAGCTGCGGGGTGGACAAGAGAAACAGGATTACCGGCAGGAGGAACAGGCTCGCCGGTAGGAGGAACAGGCCAGCCGATTGCAAGAGCAGCTGCGAGGCAGACAAGAGGAACAGGCCCGTCGGTTGGAAGAGCAGATGCTCCTCATGAAGAACCTTCACGCTACCTTCGGGAAGGAGATGAAGGAGGTGAAGGATAAGGTTGTTCAACATGACGACCGCCTGTCGGAAGCTGAAACCCGAATCGAGAAAGCTGAAACCCGAATCGACCAAGTAAACAATCGGGTTGACAACGTAATGGCTGACATGAAGAAATCACTGGACAAACTCAAATTTGGGGATGGAACTACGGCTCCCGTAGTAGCTACAACACCTTCGCTACATGGATTCAAAGTGCCGCCTTTCGACGGGACTTCTTCCTGGTTGGTCTACAAAATCCAGTTCAAGGTCGTCATGGAGGCGAACGGCTATAATAAAAGCCAGGCCATGACTGCACTCACCCTAGGCCTGCACGACCAAGCCTTAACCGTGTTGGAAACTCTCGGTAAGAAAGTGACCTACGAGCAGCTCCTTGAGGCATTGGAGGCGAGATATGGTGACGCTCACTTGGAACACGTCTTTCGCGCGCAGTTTAAAGATCGCATGCAACAAAGCAACAAAAACCTGCAGCAGTGGGCACTTGAGGTGGAGAAGATGGTTCGAAAAGCATACCAGCCTGTACCTGCGCTCATTGAGGGGAACCTGGTGTAGACATTCATTGACGGCATCCGTGACCTTGAAGTCAAAGCTACTGTGAGGCTTGGGCATCACGAGACGCTTAAAAACGCCTTGGCCCATGCACTGGAGTAGGAAGTCGTGCGGCAGGATCTTCGTTCCCATCGCGTCAGGGAGGTTGCAGCAGCTACAGCAGTTCGCAACCGCAATAATGGATACAGCCCTAGGTGCTATAGCTGTGGAGAAAGGGGCCATCTTCGATCCAGCTGTACTAAGCGAACCGTAGAAAGGAAAGTTGAACGATCTCAGAAGGGAAGTGCGGCTAGCATCACCGCTCAGCAGCAGCAGGAATACGACTTCATTATCAGACATCGCAGCAGGAAATCTCATGGCAACGCAGATGCATTGTCAAGAAGACCTTGTCCTGAAGACTGCAAACATTGTACTAGGCAAAAGAGTAAGGAAGTGTTATCCGTGAAGATGCTCAGGACAGACCACCTCAGCAACGAGTGAAAGGACAGCCTACGACATGCACAGCAGGAAAATCCGGACATCAAGCCGATTCTGGAATTGATGAAGGCCCGTGCTACTAAGCCTAAGTGGAGCGACGTCTCAGCGATGAGTTCGACCACTAGAAGCTATTGGGCCCAATGGGACAGCTTGTTGATTCAGGATGGAGTCCTGTGTCGTAAATGGGACAATGGTCGAGGAGACAGCTGTCGTTTGCAAATGGTTGTCTCTAAAGCTAAAGTGCCGAATGTTCTACAGCTGCACCATAATGGTAGTTCAGGAGTCCATCTGGGAGTTAAACGAACTCTACTGAAGATCCCAGAACAGTTTTACTGGGTCCATAATCGTGACGATGTCGAGGATTGGTGTCGCACATGTACAAGTTGTGCGGCTGTGAGGGGACCTCAGACACGTAGTAGAGGAGCATCAAAATTGTACAATGTTGATGCACCATGGGATAGGACAATCCTTGCCCTTGACATTGCGGAGCCGTTACAGAAAGGCGCAAGAGGGACTCCTAAGATCGTCCATGTGGATCGCCTGGCGCGTTATTATGGGGCCGATAATGCTCGGGACGAGCATGTCTTAGGAGGGGCAGTGTTGCGCGTCTAGGTTGACGTCATGTACCAGGCACTAGCGCCATCTAGTGTCGGGGACCAGAGCGAGGAGGGCTTCCTAGAAAATCAATCTTAACTTTCGACCAACAGCGCCATCTAGTATCGAACAGAAGAATTAAGCTTTCTAGAAGCCCCGCACTCGAACTTTCTGCGTCTGGTCGTTCGGCGCCCTTATCCACTGGAATATTCTGGATGTTTCGGTGAAAATGTGTATTTAAACCCGCTGCAACCCGTGATCGGGGTAGTATTGAATTTGCCGAGACAAGCGAAACTTCGGAGCGAAATAAAGTGAATCAGTGTGGTTAATTATTAGTGTTTTAAGTTTTAATTGGTGTTCGGGAATAAAACTGTAAATTTTGGTAATTCAATCGGCAGTTTTTTTGTCACAAACCTCAAGCTCGTAACAATACGTTGTCTCCTCACTCATAAACGCGCTTTCAGAATATTACTACCATCTCTTTAAACCCAAAACTCAAAACATCATTCAGAATATAGCCATTCTCGTCTCATATAGCATTCATTATAGGCAGTTTTGAATGTCCCCTGGCAGTTCTTACGAGTTTCCAGAACATTTTAATATTTGCCTGGAAGTTATCCGTTATTCTTCTATCATTCTTATCCGTTCTTTCTTGCTTTTTCCTTTGAACTACTTCTTTTACTCTCTTATTTAGATGTCTAAATTCTGCCTTTTTTCTTTCCATATCATCATTCATAACGCTTGAATTACCAGCCTTTGTTGCTAGTAAATCTAGCCATGCTCTCTTCTTTGCTTCAACTTCCATACGTATCTCATCATCCCACCATAACGTATTATTTTTCCTTTCATTCTTTCTCTTACTAACACCACATACATCTGTAGCTGCATCCAAACTTTTCTAAACATTTGGCCATACATTCTCCAAGTCTAACTTATTCATACATAATTCATCCAAACCACTTAAATTTTCTTTCAGTCTACATTTGAACTTGTTATTCTCACCTTCCTCTTGTAACCTTTCTGTTCTAATACGATGTAACGAAGTGGTAGACACAGATGACCGATGGTGCCAACGCCTGAACAGACCATTTATTCGTAAGAAAACCATATATATATATATATATATATATATATATATATATATATATATATATATATATATATATATATATATATATATACAGGTTGTTAGTGAATCTTCCTCCCTATAAAATATATATATATATATAATTATAACTAAAAATAATATCTTTAGTATCGAAGCATAAATAAAATTTGATTATATATATATATATATATATATATATATATATATATATATATATATATATATATATATATATATATATATATATATATTGTTAAATAAGTAAATTAGTTTGTCAAATATGAAGACATCTACAGGAAATAAAAACATAAACTACGTTTATGTATTACAGCATCACCATCTATCGATGATATTGGCTAACTCTTTAGATAATAAGGTTAATTTTATTTTTTCTTTATATCTATAACGTTATTCTTTCTTATTTTTGATTACTGCGTTTTGAATATAATTATATCGTTATGAATGTTACATCATTTAATTATGATTTATTTAAGATATAAGGTTCTAAGCACCCTTGCCCCACCGTTAAGATCATGGTAACGGCGGAGCAGGGGGTGCAAAGCATTTCCGGTGGAGGTTCGGTTGCCATTTACGACGACTGACCTGGTCCTCATGGTGCGTGCGTTATATATTATAACGCACGCACCTTGAGGACTGACGAGAATATCTTGGAGCTGGAAGAAGAGATAGGCAAGTTGCGCTGGAATATTATAGGATTATCTAAGGTTCGAAGAGAGGGGGAGGACACGGTCATTCTTGAATCCGGCAACCTGTTCTATCAACGGGAGGGCGACCATCTGTCAAAAGGAGTGTTGGGTTTAACGTCCACAAATCTCTCGTTAACAACATTGTAAAAATTGGGAGTGTGTCAACGAGGGTTGCGTAACTTATACTCAGAATCACCAAACGGTATTCGCTGAAGGTCATGGCAATGGAATCAAAGGGGCCAGCAGCTGGTCGACTTCATGGAGAAAGAGGAACTCTCTATGATGAACTCTTTCTTCCAAAAGCGGCCCCAGAGAAATTGGAAGTGGCCAAGCCCCGACGATTCACAAAAAAATGAGATTGACTTCATTATTACGGCTAGTCGGCAACTATTCAGTGATGTCTCAATGATTGCAAGAGTAAAAACTGGCAGCGATCACCGAATGGTGTGAGGCATACTGAACCTAAACGTTAAGTTGGATAGGTCTCTTCTAATGAAGTCAACGCTCCGTCCCCCTTGTGCTCTGATCCAAAGTCCCGAAACCTTTCAGCTTGAGTTAAAAAACCCTTTTAATTGTCTAGAAAATTGCAATACAGTGGACGATATGAATATAAATGACAATAGTTATGCAAGACCCGCCGCAGAAAAACACAAAAACTCACCGATCACACTCTTATTCTGATGGCTGTTAAATGAGAGATGAAGCTGCAGATTTGACAGCATACAGGCAACTGAACAGACAAAAATCCAAACACACGCGGCGAGACTTACGCAACTTTAATACTGCTCGTATTGAAGAACCGATCGAGCGGAACCAGAGCTTTAAATTCTTTGCCAGAGATCTGTCTGCCAGAAAGAGCCAACTGTGTGCTGAAAAACGAGTTTGGCAGCATCGTTTCCGAGACGCCTGAGATTTTGAGTGAGATTGAGAGGTTCTATGGGCAGCCGTACACATCATCGTTGGAGCCACACGCAAGTACGAGCTACAATCTAAGAGAAAGTCATATTCAACACTATTTCGATGATATCCCGGACGTCAGTTTGAGCGAAATTAGAATGGCTTTCCAGCACCTCAAAACGGCAAGGCCCCAGAAGATGATGGAATTACAGCGGAGCTTCTGAAGGCAGGTGGAACACCGGTACTTAAAGTCCTTCAGAAGCTCTTCAATTCCGTCCTCCATGGTGGCACTACCCCGGAGGCGTAGAGCAGAAGTGCGGTAGTCTTGTTCTTCAACAAAGGTAACAACGCTCTATTGAAGAACTACAGATCGATATCCCTTCTGTGCCGCGTCTACTTGCTATTTTCGAGAGTCATTACGAATCGTCTCGCATGCAGACTCGACGACTTCCAGCCTACCGAACAAGCCAGTTTCCGAAAGGGCTTCAGCACCATAGGCCACATACATACCCTGCGGCAAATTGTACAGAAGTCCGAATAGTACAATCTGCCGCTTTTCCCGGCGTATGTGGACTACGAGAAAGCCTTAGATTCCGTCGAAATTTGGGACAGTTCCTTCAGCGGTACCAAGTTGACTGTCAGTATATCGAAGTGCTGAAGTGTTTATACAGTAGGACTACGATGGCTATCCGAGTACAAAACCAGAGCACGAAGCCTATTCAACTGCAGAGAGGGGTAAGACAGGATGACGTTATATTCCCGAAACTTCACCGCTGCATTGGAAGACGTTTTCAAGCTACTGGACTGGAAAAGATACGGTATTAACATCAATGGAGAGTACATCACTCACCTTCAATTTGCCGACAATATAGTCCTTATGGCAGAATCGCTGGAGGACCTAAGCACTATGCTCAATGACCTCAATGGTGTCTCCCAACAGCTAGGTATTAAGATAAACATGGACATAATAAAGATCATGTTTAACGTCCATGTCACACCTATGCCGGTAGTTGTTGGGAGCACTAAACTCGAAGTTGTTGACGAATACGTTTACCTATGACAAATAGTCTGACTAATTAAGTCCAACACAGTCCGAGAGATCACTCGACGGATTTAACTCGGAAATTACGACACATCTTCTCGTCGGGTATACCAAATCATACCAAATCATATATCAAAACCTGAAAACGAGACCTTACAACCAGTGCGTGTTGCCAATGATGATTCACGGATCGGAGACGTGGTCCTTCACAGCTGGCCGTATGATAACGCTCAAGGTCGCTCAGCGAGATATGGCTGGCTGGCTATGCTCGGGGTTTCTTTGCATCATAAACTCAGAAATGAGGATATCCGCAGTAGAACCAGAGTGACCGACATAGCCCAACCGATTCGTAACGGGAAGTGGCAAAGGGCCGGTCATATAGCTCGAAGAACCGACAACCGATGGGGTAAAAAGGTTTTCTAGTGGCAGCCTCGTACTGGTAGGCATAGTGTGGGGTGACCCCCACACTAGATGGAGTGACGACCTGGTAAGACATGCAGGAAGTCGATGGATGCAGGTGGCTCAGGTCCGTGCTTTGCGGCATTCCTTGGGGGAGGCCTATGTTCAGCAGTGGACTTGTGAAGGGATGTAATGGTGATGAAGTGATGATGAAGACGTAAGGTTAAAATGCACTTGATGACTCAATGCCGCCATTGAACAAATTATAATTCGTACCCATACTTCAGAATTTTAATCATAACTTTTGATAGAATGAACTGATTTTAATAAAACAAAGACTAAATTAAACACAAAGATACGCTTTATAATTTCCTTACTGATTATTTTATATAAATTAGTACTTTATACGTGACACGTTATCAAACCAACACACAGACAGGCAGAAAATTCTAAAAATGGTAGAAATGTATTTATTTACTTATTTTTAGTCCCCGATCCCCAATAACTTTTATTAAAAAAATATAAAATTTACAGACATCTGCAAATTACATTTTTATTATATGTATAGATAAAGTAAATAATAATCAGAATATAATATAAAGGATATATTTTTATATTTTTTAGACAATAGTTAATAACATTCTTAAGCTCTTTTAATGAGACAAAAGTATCAAAATTCCAGATTTTCCAAACCTGTAAAAAATAATAACTCCAAAAATAATAACCTGATCGTAAAAAGCCATGGGATCTTTTTTATTCGTATTTTATTAAAAATAATAAAAATATTGTCCCGTTTAAAAATAACAATTCCCTGCAATTGAAGAAAATCATTTTAAATAGTATAGTACCGAATTTCCCCATAGCAACATGCATTTATATCGTCAGTAAGACAATTTGAAAAGAATCGCATAAAACAATTGAGTTGGAATTGTTTTCATTACTCAGTTGTCGATTCCTACTGGACTCATGTTAATCTTTTATCTGACTACAAAATTCAAAATCTAGAACTGTTAGTGTTTGAGATTCCAATTAAAATTTTCATTAGTTTTTACGTTGTAGAGCCACGCCGCAGCTATATTAGGTTGTAGCACTAATGGATCCGCTCGACCAAAGTAGGACCACGCTCTCACAGGATAACATCCACATACTTACGTATACATGGTTGTGGGTTAAGGGTACTTTAAACATGGCCCATCCGTAATATATTGCCAATTTGGTCGGCAAAATTTCGTCTAAGGCGTCCCTTTCCAACTTTTCTGTACACGTTTGCAACATAAATTTGCTTTTTTTGTATATGACCAAACTACCGAAGCATTCCTTCTTTAATCTTGGTCACAACTTTTTTCTTAACACACAATTTCACACCCTGTCATTAAGACTTAGTCCTAACATACTTCTTAATGACCGCATTTCTGTAGCATTTGTTCTACTCTTGTGCTTCTTATACCGCACCCAACACAGCATTATGAATTGCCACACGTGCCTATTTGACACATTTTGACTTCCCAAAATAGATATATTTACCTATGTAACGGAAACTTTTACTTTACATTTCACCAACTTGTTGACTGCCTGTTGACTTGAAAATTTGATCAGGATCACCAGGATAAAATAAAATATTTATCAGGATGTTGCTTAAGTTTTTCTTTTAATTCCACCACAACAACAACATACACATACTATATTTAAGATGTCGAAGAGTTAATATATGGCGAATGGCAAACAAATCTTGTTATAAATCAAGAACAAAAATTAATAAATTTTAAAACAAAACTTTGATATAGAAAAATAGAGTGAAATAATTTCCAAAATACTGTAAGATCAATCCATATTTAAACCTGTTGAAATGTAACAGGTGGTAATTTACTGAGTAAGTTTGCTGGTACGTTATTTTGGTATTTATTATTGTGGTTGTGCTAACATTTTGTGATAATAAATTAAAAAAATTGTGTTTTTAAAATTAAATATTTCAATAAAAAGAGACGGCTAAAGAATTTTAATAATAAACATTGTAGTTACAAACAAACTTACAGTCTACCTGAATACTAATTAATAATATTTAATAATATATAATTAACTACTACTAATTATGTACTATTAAACATTATTAATAATATATTATAATAATGTGGTAATTGGCTACTGCTATGTTTTAACACCTGTAAACAAATTTAAACAATAAACCTACAGATGCGTTGTCACCCTCGAGAACGAAGATGGAATGCTTCACAGCTCTTAATCACACCAGCTCTCCATACCCTTCAAACCGGAACACAGCAGTCCACGTTCTGCTGAGTTATATTAGGAATAGGCAAGACAGTGGTAACTATATAGAAAATGTGGTAGATACAAAAAAAAAAAAAAAAAAAACAATTACGGGATTGTAGTTAATAAGCTCTAGATATATTTTTAGAAACTGTATTCGATTTTATTAATTTAATATAATCAGGTATTTCTTTGCGCAAATTCATTATATTAAAGATGTTAAAAATTAGTTTGCTAAGACCCACATAATAAAACGCGATAAAAAAAAAGATGCGGACCTTAGCTAACTAATTTTTAATATGTACACTATTATTATAAAGAGGAAAGATTTGTTTGTTTGAATTGAATAGGATCCGAAACTACTGGACCGATTTGAAAAATTCTTTTACTATTGGAATCCTATATTATCCCTAATGAACATACGCTATAGTATATTTTTAAAAAGTTCGGGATCCATATAAAAACTTTGTTAATTTAACCCACGGTGTGATAAAATACCGAAAAAAATCCTTATATCGCATTCGCTGCGGAAACTATTAACAATAGAGCAAAGTGATGTACTACAGTTTTATAGAAGATAACAATATCTACAAAAAAGTCTGCGATACCATATGCCATTGAGTTATACAACACTAGAGGAGCAAACCACATTACCGCGCGTCGAAAAAAGTGTAACCACTATCCATACGCGACGACGTAGCTTTGAAACTAATAACAATTTTAAATAAACATATATCTATCTCACTTACACAAGTTGCGAAAACAATATCGTCGCTAAGATTAGATAAAGATAGACCCACAAACATGCAATGGCGGGTTGGTGTGGCATACTATATGAAATTTTACCTAAAATACGCAATAAAAATGAGTTTTTTTAAGCTGCAGTTAATTGTTTTTATATTAAAAAACTATATTTTATTTTAAAATCTTTATTACGCCCCTTAGAAAAAAGGATACAAAGCTAATCAGATGAATAGAAGTAAACATTATGATGAAATAAAACATATTTTTATGGTACTTATAAATCAAACAATATAAAATAGGTAATAAAATATAATTAATATAAAATTTATATTAAATTATAAATAATATAAAATTATTAATATAAAATAGGTAATAAAATATATTTAATAGATAATTCATGAATAAACTAAAATATGAATAATTAATTATTTTGTATGAAAGTTAAAACGTAGTTTTTATTATAATTTCCAAAATATTTAAAATCAGAGGTAACAAATTAGCTTACTCCATTAATTAATATAGTCTCCCATTAATGTAGGATAATCACAAATGCGGAAAAGTGGCAACATTGAACCTAAATGGCAATATTCGATAATTTTATTTAATTATTTGAGGTATTTTACGTTTATATGAAAACAAGAACTAAAAATTATGTGTTGAAAGTGATTCCGCTTGATTTATTACGTTTTTGTGACCTTGAACAGCATTCTTTCACTACGCATTTACCCATTTTTATCGCGGCTCAACTCTGTCGGCGTCACATTGAACAATGAACTCACGTTAGCTAGGCATATGGCTGTAGCCATATGTGCAGTGGCAACGCTTTGGCGCGGTTATTACTGATCTAGTGTTATATAAATCAATGCCATATGCCTAACTATTACAGTCATGTCATATAATAAATTTCATGCGGACGAAGTCGCGGGAAACAGCTAGCAACAATAAAAACATTAGTCACGGCACAAAATGATACGCATACTTGAAAACTAGAAATAGTAATTTTACTTTACGTAACTTATGATACATAAACTAAACAGTTTTCTAAGTTCTCAACAAGTGACCTTATGTACTATGAAAACAGATAAACAAAGAGCGATACTACTTTACGAGTATGTAAGATGCTTATTTGTTTGTAAATAAGTTCGCCATGAAAGACGAGATAGATACCCTTTTCCTTATTTTAGTTGGAAGTATCTTCAGTTTAGTTGGTAAGAATATGAAAGCGTACCTGACTTTGAAAAGCCTATAACTTTTATCAAACGGCTAAATTGAATCGTAATAATGTAAAAGGGTTCTGTAATTAATGCTAGAGTTTGGATACTAAAATTAAAAAAAAAACGCAGCCATTTTTATCATGCACAGTACACTTTTCCTTGCAGTTGTTTACTCCAAATAAATAAAACGTGGTACATTAAATACGTGGTAGAGCCATGCTGCAGTTATATTATGATTGAAGCACGATTGGGTTGGCTTTGCCGAGGAACGACTAAGCTCTCGCAGAATACGAGCGTGAAATAGCATGCTAATACTGTAGTGTTTTGTGTAGTTAGCGTGGAGAGCCGGAGACCTTTTTATTGGATAAAGAGCATTCCATCTTATTACTTAGGGTAGACAACGTATCTGCATTTTGATTTTTAACCGAAGATTGTAGAAATGTAGATGTCTATGGACCACAGTGGCCACTTACCATCAGGTGGATTGTGTGCTCTTTTATTTCTCTTATTCTATAAAGAAGTGGTATGAGAACACATTTAACGTGCATATTTTGAAACGATCAAAGAAGCATTAGTTTATTTTCCAAATTTTTTAGCATTTTTACATGTGTAATAAGATGTTTTAGGACGTCACTCATTAAAATAGTGCATAAGTTAATTGGATAGACTGTAGTAGACAAGGGAAAGTAAAGAAATAAAAAAAAATATTTGAAAGTTTAGTTTTCTCTAAGGGATATCTAAAAAAAATATTACGGCAATTGTTCGGCAGATATTTTTTTACATATCTACGTTACATCAGCTATCTAACGAGGTATAATCATCTAGGGTTTGTATTACATTATTATGTTCTAACGGTCCCGCGCCTATTGTTCTTCAAGTTAAGATGCACCAAGCGAGCGAGAAAAGTGACGATTTATGTAGGTGCTAATGAAAGAAAAATGTGTAGAGACCGGTTAGGGCTGGAATACGACAGGGGGTATTGTTTGGTTGTCAGTCTGCTTTTATGCGTCGTACATAGTAGATGAGATATCGTTTTGCTCTTTTTCTCGACTTGGCTGTGATTTTGGACTATTTCTTCTGATTTGTGATAACTATGCTGAAATATGCACTGCTATCACCGTGACGCTATGCGCTTGGGCTCACAACAATTACCTGTATATAATAAGATTTAATAATATAATAATTTATTAAAAACTTTAACTTGTAGTACATATAAAATCTTACATGAGGTAGCTATAAAATTAGGTGAAAAAAAAAACACTAGTGAGGGTGACGTTTTGTGCTCCTGGCTAGACTAAGAAATAGCCTGTATTAAGGAGATACAGTCCGTTACCCCTTAGAAAAGTGATTGGAAAGCAAATATTGCTCTTAACTTTTTAGTACCTGTGTGTGCGTGTGTACGTGTGTGCGTGCGTGCGTGCGTGCGTGCGTCCGTGCGTGCGTACGTGCGTGCGTGCGTGCGTGAGTGCGTGCGTGAGTGCGTGAGTGTGTGCGTGTGCATGTGCGTGTGCGTGTGCGTGTGCGAGTGCCCGTGCGTATGCGTGTGCGTGTGCGTGCGTGTGTGTGTGTGTGTGCATGTGCGTGTGCGTGTGCGTGTGCGTGTGCGAGTGCCCGTGCGTATGCGTGTGCGTGTGCGTGCGTGTGTGTGTGTGTGTGTGTGTGTGTGTGTGTGTGTGTGTGTGTGTGTGTGTGTGTGTGTGTGTGTGTGTGTGTGTGTGTGTGTGTGCAACAATTCTAATTCCAATTTCTTTTTGTCTTTTTCTAATAATAATATGTCAATTTCCAGTTTATGCCGCAACTGCTGATGAGCTATTTCTTGTTCTTTAAATTTTATTTTTAATTTATATTCTTCTTTCAACATTGCTGGCCTTATATATAAAAATGATATATATATATATATATATATATATATATATATATATATATATATATATATACAAGGAATATAAGGAAGGAGCCGCATGCACATACAATTCAAAAATTTACTTGTAGTTGTGGGACCGCATCGCTATCATAAAGATTTTCTTCTATAACAAAATCTGTCTCCTGGTGATCATCAGACCGGTCGCGGACGCTTGACTGACATTGAGCATTGACATCTATACAAAGACGTTGCGTTTGACATTATTTCATATTTATCTTCATCTAACTGTCAAGCATAACTGATATGTTTTTGTTAATAAATAAAATATTTCATGGAAAATTTAACAAGGAATATATATATATATATATATATATATATATATATATATATATATATATATATCTTTTTTATTATTGAAGTTTGAGACAAAACAAAATTTAATTTTTACGCCTGAACGAATGTATTGCAGTGTGACCTGGAGAATAAAGTTGAACATTGTCCATAGAGGCAAGCGTTAAACACGGTTTAGTGGTAGCGAAATTTAAACCATTGTTTAACATGTGTTATTCATTTAAGTTCGTTTCTAACTAAACACATGTTGGACCAGTGTTTAAATGCTTTTTTGTAGTAAAGCTTTTTTGTAGTAAGTTCATTACTTATATAGTTTTTTTTACATTAACCACTCGTGATCCGTCAGTCTATGGACCTATTAGTCTGACCTATGGTCAAGCCAAAGAGAGGTTTGGCCAAATACAATTTTTTTTAAATGAAGGTAAATATAACTTAGAGTTACCATGTTCTTATCCAAAAATAAAAATTATCAACAATTAAAATATCGAATTATTTGTATGAAGGTCACGTGAGCGCTAGAGAAACGTTGTTGACAAATAAAATGTTTAATGAAATAGTACAGTAAAAATAGAATTTAACAATGCATGAAATTTCCGATTCAATTTTATTTTTTTTATGAGGTTTGGGATCACTTATTCAGTATAAAATCACAAAATGCCGACAGATCCAGGTGGCGCTTCAAGCGCAATCATGATCACGTTTTCAGCCGATATCTCGGTAACTATGATCTGTAAGGCAAAAGTTATACAAACCATTATTGTAGAAAATAAAATTTCGCATCTTTTGTTTTCAGTAAACATTTTTGTAAAACTTACCGTTTACGATTTATGGCCCATTTAATGAACAGGTTTTTCTATCGCGGCCAATAACTCTTGAAATATCAGATTAATCAATAAAATGCATAAATTTATTTTGAAAGATCAGTTTATTTTCCAACACTTTTGTTTGAAACTTTTTTTTTCTAATATCCATACTTTTTGAGTTATAGGACGTTTCATGTCACGCATAGCTGCCCGCGTCACCCGCCGACCAGCTCGGCAGGTGACGCGGCAGCTACTTTACGATTAAGAACCCGGATTTTATTGCTATTATTTCGGCGAATTCCAAGTAAGACGTCATTATTGTTTAAAAACTGCGACTTACGGAGTCTCCTTTTTGAAATTGGAGTTACAGAGTAAAAATATCTATTATCAATATTTCGTAGGGAAATAACATTTTCTTCGAGTTACAAAGTCTAATAATTCGAGATACCGCGTATTTAGGGGTTCAGCGGAAGGGAATGGCAATTTCAATTTTTTTCGACTTACTGAGGATTTCAACTTAACGAGGTTTGAGTTATAGAGATTCCACTGATATCATAACACGCATATAATTTTTTAAGTAGAGCGTGTCTATCAGCAACTTAATATTACCAAGTTTTTAAGTTTATATGTGAACTATATAATAATATAATTATTTTTAGTTGTTATTTATAATCTTATCTATGGTTTCGAGTAAACTTAGTGATCATATACTCTATGGTTCTAAGGCGTCCCTCTAAATATTAGTATATTCTTTGGCGCGGTCTCTAACAAGGAGACTTTGACGTCTCCATATGGAGACGTTAGACTTTTAAGGGTTAACTATCTTTACTCTTTGAATCCGGTTTGAACGGAAGTTACGGAAACAATTAAGTTGAGAACCCCTGATACCTATATTTTCTAGTTTTAATAGGAGAGTATTGATGGGAACCGTATCTAAAGCCTTAGCTAAGTTCAAGAATATTTTAAGGACTTTTTTGTTGTCGTTAAAGATAACAAAAACCGTATTTGTAGTTTTTTTTTTACAATTATAGCTTTCTCCTAGAAAATTATCGATCACATCAAAGGCAATCCAAATGGGCTTGTAAATTTTGTCGCTGCTTGCTCCATACTTACTTCAGAATCATTCACCTTTTTTCTTATAATTTATATGATTGGACATTAGATTTTCTTTTTTTTTTTCAATCAGTCACTTCAATGGTTTTCGTGGCAGAGCCATGCTGCAGTTATTTTAGTAGTATAGTTGTAGCACGAATGGTTCGGCTCGACCGGGGAAGGAAAACGCTCTCACAGAATACCAGCGTGAAATAGCAGCTTAATGCTGCTGTGTTTCGTATGGTGAGTGTAGAGAACCGGAGACCATTTTTACTGGAAACGAGGTATTTCATCTTAGTCCTCAAGGGTGACAACGCATCTGCACTTTGATTTATATTCGAGGATAGATGTAGATGTCTACGGGCCGCAGCAACAACTTACCATCAGGTGGACTGGGTGCTAGTTTGTTACCCTGTCCTATAAAAAAATAGCTGTGGCAACATACTCGTATCACTATTTAGACGTCCAAAACAAGAAATTTATTAGCGTTGAGATAAAAAAAGAAGACGGTGAATGACTGAAATTAAATCGTCCGTACGCCTTTGTAGTCCAAAACGAACTGGCACAGTGCCGTGAATGTGTACGCGTGAACAACGCGCGAAGGGTGTGTGAACCCTTTGTCGTGGGACAAAATACAGTCTCTGATCGGGGAACAGGCGAGAACGTGCGTGAATCCCGTAAAAACCATCCAGATTCACGTTCACGCCTGTGTACGGAAGTTCACGGCGATAATGGGGAGCCGCGGTAAAAGCTATAAATAAATCTATACATCTTATATGTATATATATAATTGTTTGTCTATAATATCAAAATAACTGTCTTTTATTGAGCTCAGGAGGTTACCATACCACATTAAAAAAATTATCCGTCTGTCTGTCAGTTTGGGCTAAACTTCGAAATGGCCAAACCGATTGTGATGAAATCTTATGAACAGTTGGAGAACAACGCCAGGAATCATCTGGGCTCATCATCTTCAATGATATATAGTCTAATGCAAAACTTTAACTTTCTTTGATGGTTATCTTATACTTAAATGTTGCCTCATTAATATATCCAAGCAAGGAGATGTTTATGCGGTTCGCACATATATACAATATTGATTAATTTTCTCAAGAAATTTTTTAAAGTTTTTTTAGTTAACTATATTAATATGTAGTAGATTATTCCAAATTTCTGCTACATATAGTACTTGATCCACTCACGGAACACAGTACTTTATATTCGTGCCGGTTGAAAGATGCACGCTTCAATAATTTCCTATTGAATACAATTCTTTCATTGTATACTTTAACGTATGCGTAAAAGAGCATTTCACTGAAAGTGTAATCCTCAACGATAATATAAAATCATTGGAAACTCGAGTAAAAATACATACAAAATCACAACACAAGTTGTCTAATAAAAGTTTATCTTCTTTATAGAATAGAACATAATAATTTTTATTCAATATAGATTACTAGTAATTCTTATTGAAAGTCATTTTATTTTGCTTTTACCATTGGTTCGGAAAAAAATTATGTCCTGGGAAGAACCAGCAAGTAGCCCAGCTGGACTTTAAAAAAAGTTGCAGACTATTAATTGTGCGCGGCAACTATTGCGAAGTTTTCTTCCACGAGGCAATTTTGTGGAGAAGCAGTGTCCTTTTGATAGGCTCAATGATGATGATGATTATGTTAGTAAAAGTTACGACCCACGTGTCCTAGAAGTTCACACAGGTCTTCTCTCATTATTGAGATGTTTATGAACTGGTCCATTGCGTATGGAAGGGCTTTGTCTTCCATATATGAGTACTTATTCTACAGTCATGCAGGTTTCCTTACGTATGGTGAATGTAGAGAACCCGAGACCTTTTTACTGGTAATAAAGCATTTCTCATCTTAGTCCCCAAATGTGACACCGTACCGGCATTTTGATTTTTAACCAAGGATAGATGTAGATGTCTACGGCCGGCAGCATCCACTTACGATCAGTAAGTCTCCTCCTGCGTGCTCGTAACAACTACATCGTACAACATTTGAAGCACTGCGAATAGACAACAAAAACAGGTACTTATAAACAGAAAAGAGTTTTTCCATTTTGTTTTCGAATTTCGTCTGTTATATTATGAAGAATATTCTACGAATGAAATATCAGAGAATACATAAAACGTCGCCTCGCCCATTTATAATGAGGACAGAGACGAAACGCTGTTATTTGTGTTTCAGCCTCGCTAACTTATGCGCGAGAACGAATCCACTGCTGATTTTATTTCAGTTGTTTCAAGTGTATTATATTTGTAGCTTGTCATATTAAACATTGTTTTAGTTTTTTTATGTAATCTTTTATTATATTTTCTCTTAATTTACGTCTATGGTATATAAAGAATTACGGTTGTGAGATTGAGTTATACGCTTATTTCTTATGAGTCTGTACTGCAATAACTTCAATTAATATTTTTGTAGTTTAAAAAAAATGTGCTTAGAAAAATATTTGTACTCTAATGTCGATAATTATTCGTTGTTGCTTGCGAATGAGAACCAAAGGTGATCCATAATTTGAATCTCTTCTCTATGTATTGCTTAGTTTTTCTTGACTTCGGATCCTTTTTGAAATTTGTGTTAAGCTTTCTGATCTCGTTTACGATTTCAAACTGTATCTGCAGAGAGGCTTGCATGATGTTAAATTATTAATTAAATATGTAAACTGCAAGTAAAATTGATGAAACTGTAACTTCCAATCGTCGTCTACGCCATAGTTAGCAACTATAACATAAGTATAATTATACGCTTTGTTTCGCAGTCCATTTAGTTTAGTTGGGATAACTAAATAAAAGTTTAAAGGGCGTTTTGGCGCAAACAGTCTATCCTCAGTAAATTACAGAGTCGCTCTTCAGCGCAATTAAATCTCGCGAGGTTAATGTCGAAATTATCGCGTTTTCCTATTAAATTATGGTGCTAGCACGAATTGGTCGTTCAACCGGGGAAAGTGACTACTCCCAAAAATCATCGCCTTACGTCTGGTGCAGTCGGGTAAACATTATAAATAAGACTTGCTGTCTCGTAGTTTTAATAGTTTTTAAAGAGAGTTCAAACGTTTGATTTCTTTGACTTATAAGAAAACTTTTTTATTTTACACGAGAAATTGAACAAACAATAAATTAACATACATTAAAATCTATTATAATACTAAAATTATAAATCATTACTATTAATTATATCAAATGCAGTATTTATAATAATAATGAAAATAAAATAATAATTATAATAATAATAATAAAATAACATAAATCGATTTCACCGTTACACATACATCATATGCGATTTAATTATATATTAACAAAACCACCAACAAAACTTACCATAATGATATAATACAATATTTTTTGTTAAAAATACAAAAAAAAAGTCTTAAATATATGTAAGTAAAATTAGGTAATAAATTAGTTCATATACCTGAGGTGCCTGTCCGAGTTAATGGGTACATGGACATGAACCCAGTGCCTCAAAAAATTACACTCGGGTTTCTCACTAATTACGTTAAGAATGCTGTTGGCGCTCCGACGAACCCTGTGCGTCAGTGACGCAGTTCTTTTGCGAATAAGTGTTGAAAAATTGTCTACGTGGGCGTCAACAAACATACCTGATGCACTACAGTAACGTGGAATCCCCAGCAACAATCTAAAAGCGTTATTATATTGTATACGTAGGGTGTTGTATGCCCGCCGCATATATCTGACCCATAAGGCACACGTATAGAGAAATTGGGAATAGGCCTTAAATAAAATAACTTTTACCTCGGCTGTACAGCGTGAGAACCGACGGGCCAGCATATTGCAGCGGACAGCCAGCACTCTCCTTTCTCTTAAATGTCTTTATCATCTTTTAAATCTTCGGTAACAACATGGCCTAGGTACTTAAATTCAGTTACTCATTTAAGTGCAACACCCCCTAAAGGTACGAAATTTGGTTTCTTCGTGCCCGCCTTAAACACCATGACCTCACTCTTTGCAACATTATATTTTAGACCGTGGGTTTCTGCATAAACCTCACATATGAACAAAAGCCGTCTGAGTGCACTGGCTGACGGGCTTAGTCAAGCACCATGTCGTCTGCGTAACTGATGTTGTTCATGCAGAGTCCATCAATAGAGCAGGCGACACGTGCACTCCCGAGTCTATCAATCAGTTCATCCATACTAATATTATAAATGCGAAAGTGTGTTTGTTTGTTTGTTTGTTTGTCTTTCTTTCACGTCGCAACAGAGCGTCGGCATGGCATGATTTTTTGTATGGGAATAGTTCGGTGACTGTAGAGTGACATAGGTTACTTTTTTCCGCGGAAAAACATCTCATTCCCGTGGGAAAATAGAATATGTTGCAAATGTTTGTCCTTCTTTCACGTCGCAACAGAGCGTCGGCATGGCATGAATTTTGGTATGGGGATAGTTCGGTGGCTGTAGAGTGACATAGGCTACTTTTTTCCGCGGAAAAAATCTCATTCCCGTTCCCGTGGGAAATATTCTATTTTCCTACGGTAATGAGATGTTTTTTCGCGGAAAAAAGTAGCCTATGTCACTCTACAGCCTCATTCCCGTGGGAAAATAGAATATGTTGCAAAAGTTTGTCCTTCTTTTAACGTCGTAACAGAGCGTCGGCATGGCATGAATTTTCGTATGGGGATAGTTCGGTGGCTGGACTCCAAAAAACCTAAACCAATTATAGTGCGATTTATATCGAGGTATAATAAAGATGACTTTCTGTGTAAGGCAAAGATACTTAAAAGGTTAAAAGCATGTGATCTTGGTTTCCTGGTACTAAATCTTCGATATTTTTCAACGACCATTTGACCAGTTTAAATAAATCTTTATTGCGCCAGGTGAAAATTAAGGCAAAGGATAATAACTATAGATTTGTATGGGTTAAAAACTGTAGTATTATGGTTAGAAAATCTGAATGTAGTCCAATTTTACACATAAATAATATGACGGATTTATTCAAAATAAAATAGGAATTACTATATAAATTAATGTAATTAATTGTTATTTTAACTAAATTATGGCTTATGATATGTTATTCGCATTACTGTTGGTAGTTGTTCAATTTGTTTTAAATGTTATATATGACAAACTTATTTTTATTTTTATGGTTGTTCTCTTTTTCGTTTTAAACGTAATGTATGATAGGCTTATTTTCATTGTGCACGAGACCTTGACACATTCGGTGATAGTTTTAATTTCATATTATTTAATTTATACAGTTACTACAACATTTCAATACATTTTTGTTAATACATTTCTTTATAAAGTATGTACGACATATATATATATATTAACATCTGTATAAAAATCGGTTCTAATTTAAAAATTTACTATCAAAACGTAAGGGGTCTACGTACTAAGACTGACTTGCTTTTCAGAGAGGTCTTATGTCATGAGTACGATATAATCTGTTTCGCTGAAACTTGGTTACATTCGGGTATATTCGACTTAGAACTATTTGACTCACGGTATTACGTATATAGAAGCGATCGTAACCACAAAGTCAGAGGTGATACAATAGGTGGAGGAGTTCTGATAGCAATGAGACGTAAGCTAAAGGTCACTAACGTTGAATGCATCCCGTCAATGGATTCAGCTGCTGACGTGATTCGTGTTTCTATTTCATTTGAACGACATACACGATGCAACATATACTGTTGTTATTTTCCACAATGTCTAATTCATAAAGATGTGTTGTCAAACTTTTATGAACATATTTCTGATGAAGTTCTCTCTTACCCTGATGACTACTTCATTATATTAGGAGATTTTAACATACCTAACGCAATCTGGTCGAATAATAGTAATGCTAATGTGACCTTACATGGAGATTTTTCATCGGATACAGTTAATGAACTAGCAAATTTTCTTTCTTTTAATAATTTTAGTCAGTATACTATGTTTAAAAAATTTAATGATCGTATTTTGGATGTCTTAATAGCCAACATTAATTGCAAAGTCAGTTTAGTAACTACTCCAATAGTTTCAGAGGATTCGCACCATCCAGCTTTTGAGTTTACAATCTTAAAATCACATGAGAAACTACGAACTCGAGGCTGGGACTCACACAGTCAATTTATATAGAGATGCCGATTATGAGGAAATAAAAATAAATCTTTCGCAAATAAATTGGGAATCTAATTTGTGTGACGGTAATATCGATGTCTCTGTATCGAATTTTTATAACATTTTAAATAATATAATAGAAAAACACGTACCTACTAAAACTATTAAATTTAACACTAAGTACCCGATTTGGTATAGAAACAGAAACGGAAACAGAAACTTTTTATTCAATGTAGATTATAAACAATACTTATTGAAAGTCAATTTTTTCATTTACCACTGGTTCGCAAAAAAAACCTCTGTCCTGGGAAGAACCAGCAAGAAACCCAGCGGGACTATTTTTTTTTTTCAAATAATAGCTTAAAATCATGTTTACAATTAACACTCACTCAATTAGCGATCACCCTTCCCAGGGGTTATTATCATCCATAAATTCCTTAATCTTATACAAACTTAGTTTACCTTACTTAGTTACTACTTTTATACAAACTTAGTTTAATAAAATTTTTGAACTTTGCGTATGACAAATTTTGTATATTTTGTTGTATATGTTGTAAAAGCGTATACATCGCCCCAAGAATGAATTACTGACTCGGTGGAGTCGAGTAACTGGTACTACTAGCTTGTGTCTGTTCCTAGTATTTACAGAATGAATATCACTTATTTTTGCAAAACTACGTTTCTTCTTGTGTACGTATATTACATTTTCATAAATATATTGAGAGGCCAGAGTTAATATATTAATTTCCTTAAATTTTTGCCTTAGTGACCCTTTTGGTTTTAAATTATATATTGTTATAATGGCTCTCTTCTGCAAAATAAATATAATTTCAGTGTCAGTCGCGTGTCCCCATAGCAAAATACCATACGACATAATGGAAATAACTAAAGTAAACTATTCTTGCTGTTTCAAAAAAGAGTTCTAATATCTTTTACAGCATATGATGCAGAACTAAGTCTGCTAGCTAGTTATGATATATGGGAGCGCCATTAAAGCTTTGCGTCTAGTGTGATTCCAAGAAAAATGGACGTATCAACAAGACTCAGTTGTTCATCATTTAAAATTACATTCGTATTAACATGTTTGATATTAGGAGTTACGAATTTCATACATTTAGTTTTAGTTCCATTTAAATGCAAATTATTAACATTAAACCAATTGACTACCTTAGCTATAGCATTATTTACTTCGTCGTAATTTAATAACTGTCATTTTAATTTGAAAATTAATGAAGTATCATCAGCAAATAATACTATATCGTGGTTATCCCCTACTATGTAAGGTAAGTCATTAATTTATACAAGAAACAGAAAGGGGCCGAGAATTGAGCGCTGAAGCACGCCCATTTGTACAGTCGACCCGGAAGAACTCATACTATTAATTACAACTTTTTGCGTTCTGTCACTTAAATATGAAATAATTAATTTAAGAGCATCACTTCTGATACCGTAGTGTTGAAGTTTCCTGATTAATGTTTCATGGTGAACACAATCAAAGGCCTTGGATAGGTCACAGAACAAACCCAAAGCATCCTGTGAATTCTCCCATGCATTAAATATATATTTAATAAGCTCAACACCAGCATCAGTTGTTGAGCAACCCCTTGTGAAACCGAATTGATTTTTATGAAGTAAATTATTTACATAAAAAAAATTTAACATTTGATCAATAATAATTTTTACGAAAATTTTACTAAGTGTTGGCAGTAGTCTAAAATTAGCGGGGTCCAATGTATTGCCAGATTTAAATAAAGGTATTACTTTACTAATGCTTCATTAAATCAGGAAACGTACCAGATTCGATACTAGTATTAAAAATAATAGATAGTTGATGTGCGATTGCATCTATTATAGACTTTAACGGAAATCCCCCACAGATAGGCCGTTTTCTTAATATCAATAGTCTTAAAATATTTTAGAATATCTTTTGATGACACTTTATGAAATTTAAAATTCTTTGTACACGCATTTACATTTTGTTTAATAATGATTCGGCGACGGCAGGAGAAGAATTCGGTGACTTAGTGGTTAAGATAGGAATATCAGTAAAATATTTCTCGAAAACCATTGCAACGTCCTGATCTGATTCAATTAATTTATTGTTAAAACTTAACTGATAGTTCGAATTACGAGAGCTAACCTTCCCAGTTTCACTATTAATTATACTCCATGTCATCTTAATTTTATTAGAAGCCGTCTTTATTTTGTTGCTCAAATACAATGACTTGGCTATGGAGCACACTCTTTTAAATATTTTGGAATATTTTTTTACATATTCCCTAAATTCGACGCTAGGATTATATGATCATTCATTGTAAAGTTCATATAACCTTTGTCTACTCTTATGGACTCCTACTGTCGCCCACTCATTAAATGCCTTGCGATTGTTCAAGGAGAATGTTTTAGAAGTAAAAGTATTATTAAATTCATTGCAAATAAGCTTAAATAATGTTCCATACAAAAAACCTGGATTATTTTGGTATGAAAGTGATGGAAGTTTTTTTTTTACTATATTATTCAAAACTTCTCCAAGCGACGTGCATTTACTGGAACAAACACAAATTTTTTATTTACTTGCTTTTTGTGAACATAAGGTAACGAAACTAATTGTCCACAGTGATCAGAGCTCAATTTTTGAATAATACATTTATTGAACGGCTTAACATTTGTAAAAATGTTATCTATACATGTTGCACTAGATTCAGCAATACCAGTTGGCTCCAAAAATAAATTAAAAAGACCATCAGATTTAAACAATCATCTTAGTTTAATATTGTTGGAGGAAGCTTCTAGGAGATTGATATTAAAGTCTCCACATATTACAACAGATTTATTCTGTTTATTAACCCTAGCAAAAACTTACTAACCAAATTTTTTTCAAAACGCTTATAACTAACATGGGGGTCTGCTAAACGCGTCACAAGAATGAGGTGCTCAAACTCAACACATGGTATTTATACAGGTTTCGCTCAACAGAACTCACAATAATCTTTACTTTCTTTACATGATAATAATTTTACTAACTAAAATAGAAGCCACATCTTAAAACCGTTTCACTCTATTGAAAGAACTGACCCGTGATTACTCATTTAAACATTAAATTATGAGTTTTTAACCAATGCTCAGTAATACGTAAAATATGAATATTGTTGCTATTTAAGAACAATTCAATTTCTAGCTCTAATAGCGTATAGATTAAAATTGTAAATGAAAAATTAAAATTTCATCGCAAGTGGAAGGTGTATAAACAGAATAGTGATTACAAGTCTTTTGCCATACTAAGAGAGAGACAAAAATTAATGGAGGACGACGGTTATAACAAGTTTATCAATAATGCTGAATATAAGATTGGTATTAATAGTAAATTCTTTGGTCTTTTGTAAAATCAAAACGAAAATGTAATGATCTTCGTGACATAATGTTTCTAGATGATAATACGACTTCAGATCCTGTGAAAATATGTGATTTATTCAATACTCTTTTTAGCTCAGCTTTCAGTGTTAATAGTCCAAATCATAATACTCAGATTTCTAACTCCGCTCACTCGATTAGTATAAATTCGGTCACTTTTACAGTCCCTCAAGTTTCAATGTGTTTAAAACGCTTAGATGTCAGTAAGGGACCAGGACTTGATGGCATTTTACCCCTGTTTTTACATAGATGTTACTGTCAATTAGCTAAACCATTAGCAATTTTGTTTAGAACTTCCATGAAGTTGGGTGAAATGCCTTTAGAATGAAAAAAATTGTTCATAACTCCCATATTTAAAAGTGGCAATAAGCACGATAATTTCAAAATTAAGCTCGATTCCAAAACTATTTGAGAAAATTATTTATGACACACTCTCACAAATAGCTCGACCAATTATAATTCCAGAACAACATGATTTTATAGGTCGAAAGTCTACAGAAAGTAATATTTGCGAGTTTCTTGATCACCTCTATATTGTAATGGATAGTGCACTGCAGGTAGATGCAGTGTACACCAATTTTACAAAAGTATTTAACAAAATTTCACATAGTATTCTGATACACAATATAGATCAAATCGGTGTACACGGTGATTAACTTCGATGGATATCTTCTTATCTTAGAAATTGTAGTCAGGCAGTTGCAATAAAAGGACACTGTTCATCATTTCTCCCAGTTTGTTCAGGTGTTCCTCAGGGTTCGCATCTTGGTCCACTACTGTTTATAATATTTATAAATGATGTAATATTCTGTTTCCATAATTCCAAAATTCTCCTTTTTGCAGATGATATGAAAATTTTCAGATCCATTAAATCTATAGAAGACTGCAATCTACTTCAAGAGGATCTGTGTAGGCTTAGCTCATATTGCCAAGCAAATCATATTTATTTGAACATCAAGAAATGTAATATTATCTCATTTACTAGGAAAAAGAATCCAATTCTCTTTAACTATAAGCTCGACGATAACTTACTAAAGAGAGTAAATAAACTGCGTGATCTTGGTGGTCAGTTGGATAGTAAGTTATTATTGAGATCGCATATTAATATAATAACTCAAAGAGCTTATAAAATGATTGGTTTTGTGATGCGTATCTCAAAAGATTTTAAAAACTCTACAACATTAATTATACTATTTAATACTCTGGTGCGATCTATTCTTGAATATTGCTCTTCGTGTTGGCTAATACAAAGTTTATGTTAAATTGATTGAAACAATCAATAATAAGTTTCTGCGTCATCTAAAGCGATATGATTCTTCCGTAGACTCCTTTATTGATAGCTTACACAGTTATACACTCGAAAAACGCCGTGATATAAGAGATCAAATGTTGTTGTACAAATTGCTACATAATATCATCGACTCTACCCTACTTTTAAGCAAAGAATCTCTCACCGGTTAGGTGCACGAAAAAAGCCTCTTTTTGCATTACGTAAAGTAAAAACGAAGTATGCTTCTAATAATTTTGTATCTCGTACATGTAAAAATTTTAACTTAAAATATTGTGAACTAGATATTTTTCACCTTAAATATAATAGTTATAAAAATATTGTAAAACTTAATTTATAATTGGTAGCTTCACTATAGGTTGTGTGTATTGTATTACTTTTATTTTATGCTTAGTACTTAATGTTTAATTACAAATAACATTTAGTTATTTTTTTTTCTTTTCAATCTTTAAACATATTGTGGTTGCAAGCTTTTAATTTGTTTTAGATATCTGTGACTCAAGACACCGGGACGGGACAAGATTAGTACAAAGATCATAAAACAATCGATAGATATTCTCGTTGATCCACTATGTTATTTACATAACCTGAGCCTGGAAACAGGGGGTTTCCCCAGTTGCTTTCAAAAAAACCTATTATAACCCCAATATTCAAAAGCGGAGAAAAACAATTAGCAAACAATTATAGACCAATTGCACTTTTAAGCACATTTTCTAAAATTCTGAAAAAAAATAGTTAATATTAGACTTACGAAATTTCTTAACCAAGAAAACCTCATGTCGTCTAATCAGTATGGCTTTAGAAAGAATAAATCTACAGAAGATGCTGTTTTAAGACTTACTACACTAGTGACAAACTATTTAGATAATAATTATCACTGTGTTGGGGTCTTTTTAGGCTTTCGAAAGGCTTTTGATACTGTGTCACCGAAGATACTTCTGAAACGAATGGAGCGAATGGGTATACGTGGGATTCCCTATGACTGGTTTAAAGACTACTTAAATAATCGAAGCCAGCAGATTAAAGTTGGCACACACATTAGTGACGAAACAAAGTGTGATTACGGAGTCCCACAAGGAAGCACTCTTGGACCAACTCTTTTCCTGCTCTACGTTAACGATCTCTGCAACATAGAAATAGAAGGAGCTGATTTATTAATGTACGCAGATGACACTGTCCTGCTATTTCATCATCAGACTTGGGATGGTGTGCAAAAACTTACAGAGAGAGGACTGTGTGAAGTTTTGAAGGCTCTGGGAAATAGTTTGCTATCGCTAAACATAGAAAAGACGAAATATCTATGTTTTAGGATAACAGAGGCTACTAAACCCTCCAGCATCTTTAAAGTCAAGATGCACACTTTCCCATGCAATACAATACCCTTACTTCCAGGCAAACAATATGGTTGTAAAGAGCTAGAAATGGTTAAACACGTGCGATATCTAGGAGTGTAGTAGTTCAAATGTCACGGGTAGAGTAAGTAAGCTCATTTATATTTTTAAGAACCTAAGAGAAATTGCAGATAGTGACCTCCTCCTATATGTGTACAAGGCTCTTTGCCAATCTGTCATAACGTATTGTATTGCAGTGTGGGGAGGTGCAGTGAAGACTCATATGCTGGGACTGGAAAGAGCTCAAAGAGCCATTCTAAAAGTGCTATGTCTTCTCCCTTTTAAATATCCCTCACACGCTTTGTATCAACACTGTAGGGTTCTCACTGTGAGACAATTATACTACAAATCTATAGTTCTCAGGTACCATAGGGAAGTTGTGCCGTCTTTGCCAACGTCTCAGCGAAGAAGAGAGACATGTTCCATGGTACGGACTCGTACGGAGTTTGCCAAGCGCCAATATTCCGCGTTGACTTCACGGGTGTATAACAAATTAGGTAATATTCAACATTTACGAAAATTTAATACCTATAAATTAAAGAAACATATAGAAGACTTCTTGAATAAATTAAATTACAAAGATACTGAACACATGATGGAAGAAAATATAAAGTGAAACGCACGCACGCACGCACGCACGCACGCACGACGCACGCACGCACGCACGCACGCACGCACGCACGCACGCACGCACGCACGCACGCACTCACGCACGCGCGCACGCACGCACGCACGCACGCACGCACGCACGCACGCACGCACGCACGCACGCACGCACGCACGCACGCACGCACGCACGCACGCACGCACGCACGCACGCACGCACGCACGCACGCACGCACGCACGCACGCACGCACGCACGCACGCACGCACGCGCGCACGCGCGCACGCACGCACGCTCGCACGAACGCACGCACGCGCACGCACGCACGCACGCGGCACGCACGCAGCGCACGCACGCACGCACGCACGCACGCACGCACGCACGCATGCACGCGCACGCACGCACGCACGCACGCACGCACGCACGCACGCACGCACATACGCACGCACGCACGCACGCACGCACGCACACGCACACACACGTCACACACACACACACACACACACACACACACACATAGGAGCACATACACTACATGCACGCGCGTGCGTGCGTGCGTGCGTGCGTGCGTGCGTGCGTGCGTTGCGTGCGTGCGTGCGTGCGTGCGTGCGTGCGTGCGTGCGTGCGTGCGTGCGTACACTGTAAGTAACATATTATGTACAATATAGACAAGAGATATGAAGAGCATTGACTCCTGCTGCTAACACAGGTTTTCCTAGCACAGGAGTCAAAGATCACTGTTTGCACATTTCTTATTTTGTATTAAATGTAACAAACTTGTAAAACTGTGAGTTGTGTAACTTTTCCTTATGTATGTGTCGATAAATTATTATTATTATTATTATCAGTTCCTTCTTTATGGCCTACAGTTGCTGAGAATAGATATCTGTCGTAATCGTTTGACCAGATTTTAGAAAGCTGTAGTGAACGACACCGGCGCTAGTTCACCAAACACTCACAAGTAACTTTTTCTGAGTAAATTTTCGTTTAGGGCACGATTTGGCTGGATCTCCAGGGTTAAGCCATTACGACTAGCGCTTCCGATTATCGTACAGTATTCACTTTTCATCACAAGTCATGATTCGATTTAAAATTCCTTCACTTTGGTGTCGGTTGAGCAAAGTAGCACAGCAGTCGACGCGTGTTTGCAAGTTCGATTCACTCAATTAATGACGTACCCATAGTTCTAGTTTTTTTACTTTCCGATTTGCTTCAAGTGGATTAATACAGTTTTAACACTTACCCCGAAGCCTGCAGCTATCTCTGAAGTGCTTTGTGATGGATCCGCTTCCACAATAGCCTTTAATTCTTCGTTTTCCACTTTGGTCTCCGGCCGTCCACGGTTGGTTCTGAAGGTCGAAAATTCCAGAACGAAAACGTTGAAACCAAAAACGTACCGTGCTTTCTTTGGCGACACCAGCGCCGTATACATCATTAATTCTTCAAGTTATTTCTGCAGCACTGGTGCCACGGTAAAACTCGTACTCGTAAATATACCGATATTTCCTGTTTTCCATTGTGTGGTAATAAGCGACGCCAAAGAAAAAATAATGAAGAAAAAACAAATGAATGACTGTTTTCAAAATTTAAATGTGCCAGCTAAATGAATTTATAAATTTGAATTTGGAGTTCTTAACCAAGGAGGAGATATTTCAGATTAATGTGGTCAGTACGACAAATCGCTAATCTCATATGTAAGAACCCTATATTTCAGTCGCAACGTCTATAGTCAGTGTAGCAGTAGCATCTGTATTGCTGTGTTGAGGTCTAAGGGGTATAGAGAGCCAGTATAATAACAGGCTGCGATGCATTCTAACTTAGTCCCCAGAGGTGCATCCATCTTCTAAGTCTTCTTTTGCTGAACTTGGCTGCAGGTGTCCATGGATTGCAGTAGCCGCTTATCATCAGGTAGACCGTTTGTCCTATTGTCACTTAAGTTTTATAAAAATTTGGCGCACAAGATTGTTTTCATCTTTACCGACTTTAAAATCCCTGAGCATACTTTATCACACGAACTAGGGATTCAGTTATCTTTAATAAAATATTACTTTAATAATAATTTTTTGATTTTACTGTTTCTTTCTAAGAACACGGGACTTTTTGAAACATCATTTTACGATATTATTTTCATACAATTATGTATGAAGCTAAATGAAGCGAGCGATCACCTGATTCCCGGGAGTTACTCTCAATCTTGTACTCGTTAGTGTATAATAAGCCTTATTAAACATTTTTTCATAATATTTTTTTTAACCTTTTAAAAGAAAAGTTCTGCATATTTTCTGGGCCAATGTTGTAAAGTTATATACCCTGTCCTATTAAGGAATTACCAACTTCGAGTCCGATACCGATTTGGAGTCGAGTAACTAGTATTATACTGTAACTGGTAAAGTAGTGCTTCTATCGAGTAAGTGTCATGTACCAACCCAGGCAGACGCTTATGAAAATAGGGAGACCTTCAAAAACGACCATATTTTCATCATATCTGTTGCTTAAGGCGCGAGCTGTCACTGAATAACCGCAGCTCACAGATATGTGTAGAACTGTAATTATACACAATACATGTTTGCTTATACAATAAAAGTAATAAAAGTAATGTAACAACCTATCCACATCCCACTGCTGGGGATAGGCCTCCCTTATTTCTCACATTATAATAATTTAAATTAGCTCGTTAACGGATAAACGAAAGGTACCTTACTCGACAGTTCGTAGCTATGCTTCGAAAAAATATGTTCAGCCGTTTGAAGATCATCACCTCTTTTTTGTTTCGAGCGTTTTGTAAATATTCAATTTGAGTTGTTAGTTTACTTTACGTGCATGCATGCGTTAGTGGATGTAAAGGAGGCGAGGGAGGTGTATCAGGATGGTGCCGAATGAAAGTTCGTAGTCTCCGCCTACTACTCTGGGTGACAGGCGTGTGTTTTCTTATGATAATTTACTTTATTTTATATTTTAAAATTTCTACCGTTCTGAATTCTAAGCGGCACCAATGGTCACGAAGCGCAGACAGGTGTTCTAAGTTTATAAGCTTATCTTTTAATTATTAACTTAATTTATCTTAAAGTCTTACAGTAGTTTGTATAATGTTTGTATATTCATTAATTATAGGGCACCAAGATATCTTTATTTTAATTAGAATAACTTCTTCGAATTTCAATTGGCTTACGGATTGTCCGAGAAAAATAGCGATATTCTTTTGCGATTATTTGTGGATACTCGTAATTATATCCAATGTACTAGCGAAAAGCTACAATTCAATAAGTAACAGACTTTATTCATAAATCACGGTCAATTTAATTAATTCAATAGTTTATCATATTGCCCACTCATACCTTTCAACCCGTAAGCGGTCGAATTCGACCGCGCACACCCACAGCACTTTAAACCATTAAAACTTATATTTAGAAACTACTTTTCTAAGAAGTTTGGCATTATGGAATTAATTTGAAATTTTCTATCTTCTAGTGCAATAAAAATAATTATACTATGGATATTTATTTATAATCTACGTTCATTTCGTACGCCATTTCGCGTGAATGTTATTGTGTTTATTTTTGGAATTTTCTAGTGTTTTATTAGTGTTTTAGTATAGTGTTATGTTATTATAAAATTGTAATTAAAGTTTTTGTGTGAATATAATTTATCTTTATACGTAAATAATTTCGAGTAATATATATTGAAATAATTGTGATTTTCACGCTGCCGACATTCGCTTTGTATGTTTTGTTTTTATTATCAAAATACAATAGTCTTCTTGTAATGAACTAAAACCTGACTTTTATAGAGAATTTTGAATAGATTTTATAATGCTAAACTTTTTTATAGAAAAGGAGTCTCCAAATATAATTTTTAATGGTTTTAAGTGCTGCGGGTGGGTGCCGTCGCATGTTACCGCTCGGGATTTGCCGGGCGCATGCGACTGCATGAGAATTTCAAGGGAACTGAGGGGTTAACCACTCCGTGACACAGTGGTCTAGCAATGTGTTGCGGCGCTTAGAACTGCGGGTTTGAATCCCGCAATGTGTATGGCCTAAAAAATAGTTTCTGGGTCTGGATGTTTGTTATTGTGATATTTAACTATTTTATTTGTCATTTTTTCGCTTTAATCTTTTTAAGTGGTTCGTACACAACTTCAGCGGATATTCATTTTAGCCCCAAATGTCCGATGTTAGTTTAGGCCGAGACGCCGAGTCACGTAAACTGTACGTATTAGTATCAAACTCTCGGAATATACTATCGGGTTTCCGTTTAAGGATAAATCATTCTGTGTGTATAAAATACTCAAAAATAAAAAATTTAAGTAAATTACTTTTAATTTATAAAAAGTTATATAGCGGATATACAAGAAAAATTATCATTATTCAAATTGTCCACACAGTCTGAAAAAAGTCTATTTTTTAATAAACGTTACCCCCACACTAGAATTTTCTCCTGTATCGTGGAGGTAGATAACGTACATAGATCTCAAAAGAAGAAAAATCCAGATCCGAAACAATGATTTGTAGGCCATACAAATACTAGTTCCGTGCGGGATTCGTACTCTTAGCACTCAGCGCCGTTTGACAAAAACTCGTGAATAAAATGTTAGTTTTTCTAAGTTGGTTAAGGAGCGATATAGACATTACGCAGCTATATTATGGTTGTAGCATGAATGAATCGGCTCGATCGGGGACAATTTAATGCTGCTGTGTTTCGTATGGTGAGTGTAGAGAACCGGAGACCCTTTTTACTGGAAAAGAGGCATTTCATCTTGGTCCTCAGGGGTGAGAACGCATTTGCATTTTGATTCTTAATTGAGGATGATTGCAGATGTGTACGAGCCGCAGCATCTATTCGAAATCAAATGGACTGCGTGCTCGTTCGTGGCCCCCATTCCATAAAAAAACTGCTCAAAAAGAAACAAACCTGGTAAGAGAGACGAACTATATTATTGCATATAAGCGACCATTTTCCAGGGTGCACGAGTAACTTGCGTTTTGATTACTTGACCTTATATGTCCCCTCTATAAGGGAGGCCCAAATTGATGTACCGTGAATAAATCCAACTATAAGTAAAATCGCTAATAATGTAATTATTGTATTACTTTTATGGAGTCAGTGACTGTTGGTTGGCCAAACATACAAGTACTGTTTGATCCGAAATCTCCAAGGTACCTTAAGGAACAATTTCACTATCGACATGAAATTCATAACCGCAATTTGCGTTCAGTGTACAGCTTGGCTTTAAATACTCCTTACAACGTAACTTCATTTTATAATAAATCATTTACTTCACTAGCAACGCGACTTTGGAATTCATTACCACTTAACATTCAGAAAGCGCAATCTTTACAGTCTTTTAAAAAACTACTTAAGGAGTATTATTTGAAGTTCCCGTCATAATAATAAATTATATGTATTTTCTCTTCTCATATATACTTGATTTTTTTTGTTAAATTTTCTCTGCAGTATATGTTTGAATATATTAAATTAAATTTATTGTACATATATATGTATACATGTATGTATATATCTGTGTATATATATTATGAGTATGTATATAAATAAAAAAATATATATATATATATATATTTATAATCATTAAATATTGTATATATTATTAATATATTTTTATAAATATTATTCTTAATAAATTTTTTTTCATGTTTATTTCATATTGCACGTTGCTCCTATCCGTCAAAATATAAGATTATAATGTCTTTTTGTGTTCGGTTTGTCAGGCAGAAATCGCTTAAAGCGATATGACCGCCGTTTGTATTCATAAGTTTTCCGTTATTGTAATAACTTTGTTCAAATGCAATATAGAGTTATCTATCTATCTATCTGTCTATATATTGACTTGACTTAAAGAAACTTTGCTTTACTCAGTGGCAACCATATGTTGGTCTCTCTAGGTCGGGAAACGCGGAGAAGTATAGCTAAAAACCTAAAATTTGAGATAAATCATTACTGAACTCAGCAAAGCCGACGCATTCCAAATTCCAAAACAGCTGTTATTATAAACCATATAATCATATGTATTTTATTAACGCTTCTTTAAAGTTTAATAATTTAACATTTGTAATAGAGAAACCTTGAGTATGTTCTGGTACTTTGTTATAAAACATATTACATAGCCCCATGAATGAACTACCGACTCTGTGGATTCGAGTAATAATTAATAAATAATACATAGGTAGAATAAGGTATTCTAGTAAGAGGAAACGATTTATTTTACGTTATCATCAATATCCCTCAAGCCATGGGACACGAGCCCGTATCACAGTAAAGAGGATTTACTATTATCAGCACGCTTTTTGGGTGGGTTGGATTGCAGTACTTTGAATTTTACGCTATTTCTTTTGGCTGATTTGGTATTTTACATAATCCTTTGAAAGCTGGCTCATATGCCAATATTATTATCAAGTGCTACTCCTTTTAAAGCATAGATTAAAGTTTTTTTGAGAAAAATGTGTGATCATTAAATTATTTAGCACAGGATCACGTTGTTTCTGCAGTAATGAGGCTGCAGCTCGAACAGGTCAGCTGAAATGGCAGAGGACCACGCTCTCACAAAATCCCAACGTGAAACAACGTAATTCGGGACTGCGTTTCACATGATAAGTTTATAAATATATAAAATATAATATAGAAACACAGGCATTGAGATGTAAATTTATTGTTATTTCAGTCAAATTATATTTGAATTTTCTGAACATATAATTTCACTAAAATTTCCATATAATTCCTCACTTATTCGTCTACGAATAACGATTGTGTTCAACTAAGAGAACATGAATCTTAATTTACTCAGATTTATAGTACTTTGTTATTTCGTACAAAGCTTTCACCTTGCTACAACCGCTGTTACTTCCCAAGTTTTTGTAATTTTTGGTCCCAGTTAATTCAAATATGTATTAATTAAATCTCTTTGTTTTTAATAAGTAGATAAACAGTTAAAAGAAATTTTCTTTTAACTGTTTAACTAATTTATATTGATTTTAAAGATTCTTAAAATTAATTAGATAAGATCCGCGAAATAAAATAAAACTATATGTATGCCCCAGTTTGGTGAACATCAACTGAAAACCCAAAAACAAAACAACAACTAATCTCAGCACCACTACAAACTCCCAACAGTCCAGGAAAGACACACGAGGCATCCTCCGGTGAAGAAAACTCTGCGGTGGCTGCTAATTAAGTCTAGCTGGTGCGTCTTTCCTAGTATGGTGGTGTTGGGAGTAGTGGTGCTGGAGTTAATTTTGAAGTAAAGTTCTTATATTATTTTCTACTCAACATAAGATTCCAATGTCATTGACACAACTAAGTGACTTCTTATTGACTGCGGCGACGAGACGACTACGTCACGTGATGCGAGCTTCATTTATGACATTATTTTAGCAATCCTATAAAGTATTTCTTTTTATGGCTTTATTTTAGAGAAAGGAGCACACAGTCCACTTTGATCGCAAGTGGACGCAGTGGCGTGATTAATAATCAAAATACAGATGCATTGTCATCCCTGAGGATTAAGATGAAATGCGTTTTCAATAAAAGGATTTTCCGGTTCCATACACTCAATATAAGAAACACAGCAGTATTAGGCTGCTATATTACGTTGGTATTCTGTGAGAACGTGATTATATCATGGTCCGATCGACGAAGGCAATCCTTTCCTGCTACAGCCATAATAAAGCTGAAGCGTGGCTCCACCACCTAATACGAATAAGTTATGAGATTAAGTAAAAGAATTTGACACTTTATCTATAAGATGATGATGCTCTTCTAACCTACGTATTTCTACGTATTCATACGACAACAACATAAACGATAGTAGGTAAGCTAAAGCCAGTTGGTAGTGTTCAACAATTGTGTAAGCATGACGTCAGTTGCGTTCCGCCTGTCACGTTTGATAATTCTATCATACCGTATTCTGATAGCGTTAAAAGTCTAGATGTCTACTTTGATACAACCTTACAAGTATTTCAGTCCACCCAAATTTAGAATAACAGTGGTTCTGTTTTTACTAAGCTCAGTGCTTTGAACCGTTTTAGGAACTTTCTTCTTGTCAAGGTAAAGATAACTCTGGTGCAATCTCTTATTTTTCACATTATGGACTATGCTGATTTATGTTTTCCTGATCTTAATGAGGTTTTACTTGTTAAACTGGATCACCTCATCAATAACTGTATCCGTTTTAATTTTCGTCTTGGGAAGTTTGATCATGTATTCATTCCCCACTCTGCTTAGATGAATTTTAATTCGTCAGCGAAGACTCATTATGATACTTAGCACAATTTTTTCTATTTTATTCGATAACTCATGACAGCTTCGTTCATCGGAGACTTGCTCTCTTTATACCTGTTCACCGTTCAAGTTCACCGTTCAAGTTTCATATCTTTATCGTTTGTTGTCCAAGCCACGCGCCTATAAAAAAGGACCTGCCTGAAAAATTAAGACAATCTACCTGCAAACAAACATTTAAGACGAATGTTCGGGCTTGCGCCCTCCTTTCACCCAAGGAGGGTCGCGCTCATAGCATACCACCCAGGCCGCTGCGTGGTATGCTATGAGTATTCATCACCTCCTTCCCTCCGTTACCGGAGGGTTGCCCCTATTTGCTTCAGACGCAAGAAAAAGAATGTTTGGTCTCATTTTCAAAAATCGCTTCATAACTGCTAAGCTCCATCATCATTATAGTTGTAATCTCTGTATATCAGTTTCATCAGAATATTATGTATCTTTATACATCTTTTATTACATATTTATATATATTTGTTTGTTTATATATATGTTTTAAAATATGCACAAATTACAAACAAAACAACACAAAAATATATATATATATATATATTCAATAAAGATGAAATAAATAAATAAGCTAGGTGTGTCAGAACTTCAGGGTCATTCGCAACGCAACGAGTCTCGCTTTTATATAAATTGCGAGTTCGGCTAGGATATGTATTAAATAGGTCCTCGTGTTATATAATATCAGCCGAATATGTATATCATATCGAAAAAATAATAATTCTTTTAGGGTTATTAAATTTTCTTATGTAATATACATAATAATAAAAAGAAGACCGAGGGCCGCCGCCTGCCCGCACACCCCGACAAAAAGCTACCACGGCGCTGTGCAAAGTGCAGGAGAGAAGAAACACCCTAATAGCACACGGGCTATCTATACCCTTTAGACCAGAACAGAGATATGCAGGCACTGCTACGAAAATAGGTTCAAGTGTGGTACCGGCGGAGAAGGACGGGTAAAAACGGCACAGTGGCGGTGTAAGAATATCCACTACCCCATGTCGTCCTGTGGTTGTCGTAAGAGGTGACAGAGGGAAGTTTCTGCCACATAAGGGGGCTTCACTCAAATTTATACGCTATTCTCTACCATCTGGAGATGTCGAAGCCAACTTTGCTCTTTGTAACCGAGACACAGGTGTCCTCTCCGGCTGATACTTCGTATCTTTTTGCGGGGTACAAATTAGAACACTCCTTTGGGCATCAGGCTGGAGTTTACGTATTACGTCAGAGAGAACGTCTTGAAGGTTTGGATCTGCCAATCATTTAGCTACGCGTACGTAGTGACAACCATACGAGTACGGTGCCTCTATAGGTCCCATAGCACTAATGCCGAAATAGACCGACTAATCGACCACGTTCAAATGGCTACAGATTCCTTGCTACAGCAGCTCCCATTAACAGATCGTGATCTTTGGCGATTTTAACGCCCATCACGCCGAATGGCTTGGTTCACGTTTAAACGATTACGCGGGGAGACCTGTTTATGACTTTGCCTTGACATATGCTCTTACACAAGTGGTTACTTTACCTACGCGAATTCCAGAATTAGAGGATCCCACCGTCCCTGTTAGGCCTTCTGCAGACCACTAATCCGGACGTATATCAGGTTTCCTTGGTTCCTCCTCGGACTATTGTTTAGTCCAGAGTATGGTGCCACTCACGCTTACGTCGCGGTTGCATTTTGCAGGTTGACGCCGTGTTTGGCACTATTGGTCGGCGGATTAGGACAAAATGCGGTCTTTCTTTGCATTCTACCCACGGCGGCGGATCAGTTTCTTGCCGGATGATCCCAGCGCTGTTGCTGACTCTGTCACTGATATGGTACTACAGGGAATAGAAATATTTATTCCATCATCTGTGGTACCCGTTGGAGGTGAGGTAAGACGCACTAAACAGAAGTGTTATCAGGCTTGGGCTGACACTTCGGCGTTCGAGATGTAAACACCAACACCCTAAAAAAAGTATAATTCAGCCTCCAGCACGTGGGCAGATTTGGAGAGAAACTAGTTCACATTGTAGAACTTAGATCCGACCGTATGGACAGTTTCCACGAGCGTGTGATTTATATCGTCAACTTAATCTTCTAGGTACTGAAAATGATTTCGTAGCTTGAGACCTTGACGGGAATGAAGCCGCAGTCTTCAGCAGATTTGAAAGCATACAGGCAACTGAATAGACAGATCTCCAAATGCATGTGACAGGACTAACAGAAGTTCAATACAATTCGTATTGAAGGAGCAATCGAGTGGGACCAGGGTTGTAAAATCTTTGCCAGAGATCTGTCTGTCAGAAACAGCCAACTGTCGAAGCTAAGAACCGAATGTGGCAGTATTGTTCCCGGTACAACAGTGATTTTGAGTGAGATTGAGAGATTCTACTGGAAGCTGTACACATCGTCGTTTGAGCCACATGCAAGTGTAAAAATAATGATTCTAGAGCAAGTCTTATCCGACACTAATCCGATGATATTCCGGACGTCAGTCTGAGTACGATTATAATAGCTCCCCAGCACCTTAAAAATGGCAAGTCACCAGGCAAAGATGGAATTACAGCGGTTGGAAAACCGGAATTTGAAGTCCTTTAAAGGTTAATTAAAGTTACAGGGTATATACGTCTCACTCCTGGGCACAGGCCTCCGCTCATTTCCGAGGAGTCCTTTAAAAGCTCTTTAATTCTATCCTTCATGATGGCAATACTCCCGAGGAGTGGAGCAGAAGTGTGGTAGTCTTGTTTTATAAGAAAGTTTACAACGCTTTCTTGAAGAATTACAGTGCGATTAACTTTCTAAGCAGCGTCTACGTGCTGTTTTTGAGAATCATTACGTATCATCTCGCATGCGGACTTGACGACATCCAGCCCCCCGAATAAGCCGGTTTCCGAAAAGGCTTTAGTACCATAGACCCCATACAAACCATGCGGCAGATTGTACAGAAGACCGAAGAGTACAATCTGCTATTATGTCTTGCGTTTTTGGACTACGAGAAAGCCTTTGATTCTGTTGAATTTGAAAGTGATTGAAAATTTGGGTGAAAGTTGACTGACGGTATATCGAACTGATGACGTTTTTATACAGTACAGGACTACGATGACTTTCCCAGTGCAGAACCAGAGTACGAATCTATCTGATCAAACTGCAGAGAGGTGTAAGACAGGGTAACGTTATGTCCCCAAAACTCTTCACCGCAGCATTGGAAGACGTTTTCAAGCTACTAAACTGGAAAGCATACGGTATTAAAATCAATGGTGAGCACATCCCTCACCTACGATTTGCCGATGATATAGTTCTTATGGCAGAATTGCTGAAGGACCTAAGCAGTATGCGCAGTGACCTAAATAGTGTATCCCAACGGATAAGTCCTAAGATGAGCATGGACAAAACAAAGATCATGTTTAATGTCCGTGTGACATGTACATATTAGGGGCACTAAGCTTGCAGTTGTTGTCTGGTATATTTACCTGGGACAAATAGCCCGACTAGGTATGTGCAACTTCAACCGAGAGGTCACTTGACGGATTTAACTCGGCTAGGCAGCGTTTGGGTAATTACTACACAAGTTCTCGTCAGGTATACCTCTAAACAAGAAAACGAGATTGTGATTGTACCAGTGAGTTTTGCAAGTGATAACTTACTGATAGGAGAAGTAGTCATTCACTGCTGGCCGTATAAGAAAGTTCAAGGTCACTCAGCGAGCTACGAAGAGGGGTATGATCGGGGTTTCTCTGCGTGATAAACTTAGAAATGACGATATCCGCAAAATAAGCTAAGTGACTGACATAGCCCAACAGATTAATAAGCTGAAGTGGCAGTGGGCTAGCCATATAACTCGAAGAACTGACAACTGATTGGGAAAAAAGATTCTCGAGTGGCAGCCTCGTACGGGTAGGCAAAGTGTAGGGCGACTCCCCACTAGATGGAGTGATGACCTGGTAAGACATGCAGAAAGTCGATGTATGCAGGTGGCTCAGGACAGTGTTTTGTGGCATACCTTGGGGGAGGCCTATGTTCAGCAGTGGACTCGTGAAGGGCTGTAATGTTGATGATGATAGTTCCTTCCTTGTGTCTAAGAGAACTTCTGCCAGCCATCTTTCCCATCACTGCACATGGTGGACGTCTCACAGGCTCATGATGCAAAGGAAAGAGCCTATCTGCTAGGGTCTCTCTTTGCCACCAACTTGAATCTCGATGAGAGGGGGAGCACACCACCGACAATCCCGAGGTATGTATGCTCCATGCCAGATGTGCGGTTTCCAAAGCACTCCTCTCCCTGGACGTCAACTAGTCGAGTGGGCCTGCCAGAATCCCCCGATTTTGGGATGGGGATGTGTGGTACATAATTGGCAACGGTTCTAGCACATCTTTTCCGGTACTCCTACTCCCTAGGTGTGGTCCTAAATTCATGGAAGACAGCTTTCTTGCACTCGACGATTCCTAAAAAAGGTAAACTCTCTGATCTCTCCAATTACAGGCCCATCGCCATGATCTCCTTGTTCTAGAAAAAATGGAGTCGATCATTAATTCCCAGTTTACGCGGTGTTTTGAGGAGCACCAGTTGATTAGTGACCACAAGTACAGTTTCCGTCGGGTTCGCTCAGCTGGTGATCTTCTTGTTTACCTAACGCACCGATAGGCTCAGGCGGTTGAATCCAAGAGGGAGGCCTTGGCGGCCTCGGCCTCCTTAGTTTGGACAAACGAGTAGTTTGGACAAAGCAAAGACCTTCGATTGGGTTTGGCAAAAAGCGTGTCCATCTTATTGGCTTCTCGAGAAATTATGCAATGGGACTTTCTTGCAGATAGGAGCATAAAAGTCGCAGAAGAGCTGCATGCTCCTTTTAAATAATATTATTTTTCGGTTTAAAGATCTTTATTTCTCAATAAGACAGTCGTCACTTACATGAGAACAATAACTATATAAACCTAGTAATAACAAATTTTAGTGCGGGTATAAATAAAATTTTGTTGGATGTCGCTTTTAAGAAGCTAATATCTTTGTTGCTTATTCAAATTATAAGGTGGTGGTCTAAGTTTAATAATGTTTTTTTTTTTTAACTTTTATTTAATAATGATTTAGGTTGGGTGTTTAGCTGTTGTGAGTATAGGTAGGCAAGTAACTTTTGTTTGAAAGCATTCAAAGATTTCGTCTCCTTTACAAATTTAGGTAGTTTGTTATATAGCTATGCTCCTTTATACGTTATATATTTTATAATTAGTTTTTACAGATTTTATCGCGTATATTAACTTCTTTTATATAAACCCGACGAGCACTTTACAGCACCCGTGCTCACGGGAGAGACCGAGATGTTTAACTTATACATTGTTTCCCTTTTTCTATCTATATATATATATATATATATATATATATATATATATATATATATATATATATATATATATATATGTGTGTGTGTGTGTGATCATGTGACCAGAATAAACTAAATGTTTTGATCTTTCCTTGTGATGTAATGATCGTTCTAAAGGTTTAGTTATAGATATACCATTTATGGTATTTATTGTCTGATCGTCTTATTTAGGACCTTTATTTACGCTGTGTTTTTTAGTAACTTAGTGTTAGGCGTTGGTAGTGCCCTATATTATTAAGAGCCCTCTTACATTTCGGCCTTACGCAACTTTAGGTATTTTACGCTCCAAGCGGGCGATGACCTACGCGAGCGACACTTTATTTCATATCTATTAATTAGCTCGCACTATGATACTGTGAGTATAACGACTAAACCATCTTGATCTTCCATTATACAAGTTTTCTTAGGATGGAGTTCAGTGGATGAAAAATTTTTGGTGTGATGTTATGTATTTAATTTATTATAATATTTTTGATATATTTTTCATTATTTATGAACCTTAACTTTGAAATAAGTACACATAAATATTTTTATTGTTTCACAGTAATCGATTGTTAACCGATGTTGGTTAATAATCTATTATATCTACTAACGGTAGCATAGTGGTATAAATAAATTAATAGTTCGGTTGCAACCTGTATTAATAAATAAAATAACCTATAGTTGGTTATTTACATACTTATATTTTTAATTATTATTTATTACTTACTATATTTATATAATTTTAATTTACATTTTACAATTACAATACTTTTGTGTTATAAAAATATTTGCCGCAACGGCATTGACCGAGCTTATCTCGAGTAAATAATTTCAGACTGTACACACTTTTTGTAAAACGCTTGTAACTTGGGTAATATATTCAAAATCCAAAATTTGTCGTCTTAGTATATTTTTAGTACTTTTACTGCATAATCTGGGCCCATCCATATGGAAAGCATTCAGACATTTTTATTCTCCATTACTTTTTCTCCAGAGATAGGATATTTCTTTTTTTACGTTAAGTGACACATTGATACTTGTATTTATTTTCCCCCATCCGGACTGGTAAGAAAGCTCAGCTACAATTAAAAATAACTATAATGAGTTCACTATCTGGTATAATAATAATATACGAACTTTGTACTAATTGAAATAAACTGTAATAAAGTAAACGCCTTCCAACGATTAAAATTTGCGGACGTAGTTGAAGATGCTCTAGCACAATAGCAGCAGCACAGCTAGGGCTGCTAGCTAGGTATTAAGACCGAAAAGCCGGACAGACCAACGAGCTTAGCCGGAAATTTTGGTAAAAAGGCCGGACACCCTTAATTTTTTAGTCTTAGAATAGCATGACAATTTTTTTATAAGTAAAACAATGCTTTTTGTCATTTGCCATAAAATTTTCTCAAATTCAAATGAAATATCAATAAAATTGAATAAATCAGTCTTCTTTATTATTATTCAATTAATCGTTCAATATTCATTTTAATATTTATTTAAATAATTGCAATATTATGTAAGTAATTAAGTACGTGAAAAAGACAATTTATTTTTGTATCGAGAATAGGCTCACCACAAATT
This sequence comes from Parnassius apollo, assembly GCA_907164705.1. Taxonomy (NCBI): domain Eukaryota; kingdom Metazoa; phylum Arthropoda; class Insecta; order Lepidoptera; family Papilionidae; genus Parnassius; species Parnassius apollo. Next base: position 169,092 of record CAJQZP010001271.1, read on the forward strand.
GTGGCGTAACTTAATGAAATGCATGTAGATTACTTATATCTTTAAATTACACCAGTGTTATTAGTTTTTCCGCATCTAACGGGAATACTGAGAAATTAACAATCTTTATACGTGGTAGAGCCATGCTGCAGTTATATTAGAAGTATAATTGTAGCTCGAATGGGTCGGCTCGACCGGGGAGGGACCACGCTCTCACAGAATACCAGCGTGAAATAGTAGCTTAATGCTACTGTATTTCGTATGGTGAGTGTAGAGAACTGGAGACCCGTTTTACTGGAAACGAGGCATTCCATCTTAGTCCTCACGGACAACGCATCTGCATTTTAATTCGTAATTGAGGATTGATGTAGATGACTATGGGCCACAGAAACCACTTACCATCAGGTGGACTGTGTGCTCGTTTGTCACCCTATCCTATAAAAAAAATCTCATTATAACCTAAAACTTATATGTGCAACTGTTAAGTAGTTTTTATGGATATTCTATGTTATAATAGTGCAGTGTTAATAAAAAAAGTATAAAAGAGTTGTAGGTTCTTCATAATATTAAATACTAGGTGGATTCTCCGGAACTACTAAAAAATATTTTTATTAGTTCCGGAGACAGTTCACGAATAAACAGACTGCGGTGATTTATATGGTGGAGACCCTTGTATTATTACAAACCGTAGAAAAACCACAAAAAAAATTATGAAATAAGGAGAGCAAAAAAAAAAAAAAAAAAAACACAAAAAAAAAAGTCTAATTTGCTCGGATACGCAACCAAAGAGCCTGACTATGTCTGGCATTATCCGGGTGCCTGGCAATGCTAGCCACGGCCATCAACGCGCTCTACGATAATATCGAAACGAGACGGAGCGCGCGAAATAAATTGAGACAGGTCCGACCCAGACGACTGTATTGAACGCAGAAGGCTAGCGCAGAAATATATGATACTATTATTTAGTTCCGATGATATCCCGGACGTCAGTCTAAGCGAGATTAGAATGGCTCTCCAGCACCTTAAAAACGGCAGGGCCCCAGGCGAGGATGGAATTACAGCGGAGCTTCTGAAAGCGGGTGGAACACCGGTACTTGAAGTCCTTCAGAAGCTCTTCAATTCCGTCCTCCATGGTGGCACTACTCCGGAGGCGTGGAGCAGAAGTGCGGTGGTCTTGTTCTTTAAGAAAGGCGACAACGCTCTCTTGAAGAACTACAGACCGATTTCCCTTCTGAGCCGCGTCTACGTGCTGTTTTCGAGAGTCATTACGAATCGTCTCGCACGCAGACTCGACGACTTCCAGCCTCCCGAACAAGCCGGTTTCCGAAAAGGCTTCAGTACCATAGACCACATACATACCCTGCGGCAGATTGTACAGAAGACTGAAAAGTACAATTTGCCACTTTGCCTGGCGTATGTGGACTATGAGAAATCCTTTGATTCCGTCGAAATTTGGGCGGTGCTGCAGTCCCTTCAGCGGTGCCAAGTTGACTGTCGGTATATCGAAGTGCTGAAGTGTTTGTACAGTAGGGCTACGATGGCTATCCGAGTACAGAACCAGAGCTCGAAACCTATCCAACTGCAGAGAGGTGTAAGACAGGGTGACGTTATATCCCCGAAACTCTTCACCGCTGCTTTGGAAGACGTTTTCAAGCTACTGGACTGGAAAGGATACGGTATTAACATCAATGGCGAGTACATCACTCACCTTCGATTTGCCGACGATATAGTCCTTATGGCAGAATCGCTGGAGGACTTAAGCACTATGCTCAATGACCTCAATAGTGCCTCCCAACGGATAGGTCTTAAGATGAACATGGACAAAACAAAGATTATGTTTAATGTCCATGTCACACCTATGCCGGTAGTTGTTGGAAGCACTGTGCTCGAAGTTGTTGACGAGTACGTTTACCTGGGACAAATATTCCGATTAGGTAAGTCCAACTTCGACCGAGAGGTCAATCGACGGATTCAACTCGGCTGGGCAGCGTTCGGGAAATTACGACATATCTTCTCGTCAGGTACACCTCAATCTCTGAAAACTAAAGTGTACAACCAGTGCGTGTTGCCAGTGATGACTTACGGATCAGAGACGTGGTCCTTCACTGCTGGCCGTATGAGGACGCTCAAGGTCGCTCAGCGAGCTATGGAGAGGGCTATGCTCGGAGTTTCTCTGCGTGATAGACTCAGAAATGAGGATATCCGCAGTAAAACCAGATTGACCGACATAGCCCAACGGATTAGTAAGCTGAAGTGGCAATGGGCCGGCCATATAGCTCGAAGAACCGATAACCGATGGGGAAGAAAGGTTCTCGAGTGGCAGCCTCGTACCGGTAGGCGTACTGTAGGGCGACCCCCCACTAGATGGAGTGACAACCTGGTAAGATATGCAGGAAGTCGATGGATGCAGGTGGCTCAGGACCGTGCTTTGTGGCATTACTTGGGGGAGGCCTATGTTCAGCAGTGGACTTGTGAGGGGCTGTGATGATGATGATGATGATGATTATTTAGTTAATTAAAAAATAATAGTAACGATTTAAAAAGTAAAAATCACAGTAGAGTAGCAAATTTTGCTAATTATTTTAGTATAAATTTTACGTCAAAATGATGTAGAACTTTGAAGATGGGGCTTGTACCGAAGCTTTTTCGGTAGATAATTGAATTATGTCGATTTTTCCTTTACGTGAAAGATATATAACGAAAATATATTTAATAATTATTAAAGGATAGAATATTTGTGAGATAAAAATACTTTTTTCGATGGTCGATATTAAATAAAATCTATAAATTAGAGCTCCCAAATCAGGTCTCTCAGAGTTTTGGCCTACAACTGCATCGGGAGAATGATTATTACCAAATAAATAAATAAGTTATCTAAAATTTTTGTTTTTATGAAGTAATTTTTATATCAAGCAACGAACGAAAAATAAAAAATAGTAAATAATTTCAACGAGTAAACTTTGTAATTTTGCATTTTTTGTAATACTTCTCTTAACTAAGCTAAATGAACCCCATTCACGAAGGCAGGACTCGAAAAGGCCTATTCTACTTATATCAGGTTTACATTAATCAATTTCTTATTAATGAATTGCTTACCGCTTTGAAAAGACTCACAATGTTTATATATAAATATAAGGATTCGTTCTCTCACATTTAAAAAATATGGGAGAGCGATAAAGGATTGGAGATACCAGCTACATGTCCCGAAACTGAGGTTAGTTGGTGCCAGAGGCAGTTCGATTGTCGTTAAAGCACTCGCTGCCGACGTTCCGTAAAAAAAGTTGCGACCGGTTGCTCCACCGGCAGTCACTGGCACTAACTGACTACAAGCTTGTTTAATAAAAGCCCCTTTCGAAAAAATACATATAAATTTAGGTTTTATTTTTGCTGTACAAAAGCTTAGATTTTTACTATAATTTTAAGATACTGCCTACTACTATATGTAGACTACCATGCATGAATGTTTAGGCTATGGTAGAATACCAGGGTCTGTGTGTCTCCTACATTCACTGAGCCATAGACCATTTTGTCTCCAACTAGCATAATAATTTGTTTATATTGATCAATTTGTGCTTTTTTGAGACAGACTATATTATTATTATTACACGGCTGAACACATGCCGTATGCGGTGAACGCCAAACAACTAACGCGCTTCCCCAGAAGGGGACGCAAAGTTGGGAACTGGACCGTATTCCATAGCAAAATAACGCATGTAGCAGTAAGCATCAATGCAACTATCATACGAATGACGCCTCCTTACAATACACCCGCATGATCGTGAATGTGATCGATGATTAGCCTTCCCTCCGGACATTCGAGAAGATCAGACGTGTTCATTTTGTCGTTTGATAATTAAAATTCTAGTTATATTTAAAATTCTTGTAAAATAATATTAGTGGAATAATAGGAGATCATACGTTACGAAGAGCATCAAGCTTAAAATTGTCACCGCAGTGTGGATGCGTGTGCGACTAAACAATACAATCATAGAAGAAATAAAGACACTGTTATGCATGTGAGTTACCTTTGCAATCTACTATCTCACCTTTAAAGCATAAGCACTACTTCTAAGCGAATTGAGACAGCATTTGTAATATATATATGAATTAAGTAATAATTGCCGTCTAGAGATCTACTAATACTAGACGGAAAGGCAATTTGTAAGAAATCGTCGATTGCCACCAATTTAATTTGACCTCTCACGTCTTGGATCACTTTCATAAGGGTTAAGTTATTGTGTTTTACGCTGTCCGCATAGTAGCTGTATTAACAATCTACGAATAATTTCTGTTGCCCTGGTACATCCACGTACGGGTACAATATGCCGGCTAAAGAGAACCCCGCCGCTAACACCCACAAATTTAAATGTTGGCGTAGTTCATTCTCACACACACTCAGATCCAAACTTGGGTATATCTGTGGATATCGAGGATGCATTATCTAATGTGACGCAGCGTAATTTTAACACAAAAAGGAAGAGGGAAAATTTAGGAGAAAAGAGTGATTTAGACGACTTTAAGTCATTAATGATGAATATGTTCCAAGAGCTAAAGACTACAATGAACGAGATAAAAGATCAAAACAAAGAGCTTAAAGAATCAGTTAAATTCACAGCTGCGAAATATGATGAGGTACTGGAAAAGTTGCAAAAAATTGAAAAGGATATGGCTGAAGATCGGAAATACATACGTCAATTAGAGGATAAAATAGACCAACTAGAGAGGCAAGCCCGTACTACCAGCTTAGAGATTAGAAATTTACCAAAAGCAAATGATGAAAGTAAGCAGGGACTCTCTAAAATAGTCGTTGAAATAGGTAAAATTATCAACGTGCCGATACACGAAGCCGACGTTAAGGATATATTCCGCATTAACGCTAAGAAAAACAAACCCCTAGTAATCGATCTTAAATCTGTCATTCTCAAGGAACGGATTTTGCATGCTGTCAAAAAATTTAATAAAGAAAATAAGGAAAAAAAAGGAAAATTGGAAATTCTAATCTGAAGAGAACTAATTACCAGTATGACAAAAAGAATATAGACTTTAATAAATTAGGCGTAGCACTGAAATCTCTCCCATGGGTAGAATACTATAATTTAAAAACCGTAGATGAAATGGCAAGTTTTCTGGTCTCCAAACTGCAAGAATGTATTGTAGCCAATAGTACAGTGAAAACTATTGCAAGCAAATATAAACCCTTAAAGCCTTGGCTAACTCCAAATGTTATTAAATGTATACGCAAAAGAGACAAATTACATAAAATCCTAAAGAAATCGAGTGATGATGACTATCTAAAAAAGAATTACTTAAGTTATAGGAACATCTGTAATTCTATGTTAAAAACTCTAAAACGCAACTACTACCAATTACAGCTGGCTAAGTCTGTTGGTAACTCAAAAAAAAAACATGGCAAATAATAAAAGAAATAAGTAATTTAAAACAAAATAAATCAGTATTACGGAATTATTAAACATAGAAAATAATCCTTACTCGTCTCTAAACAAAATAAATGAGTACTTTACCTCCATTGGTAGTGAATTAGCTCATAGTATTTTGAACAAAAAACAATTGAATGAATCATCCTTAGCTTGCAAAGCCAACAAATTAGATCTGGCCCCACTTCAATCGATGTCACTTAGTCCAGTAGACGCAGGTGAAGTCAAAAGTATTATTAGTAGCCTTAAAAATAGCAGTGCTTCAGGGTGGGATGGAATACCTACTAATGTACTTAAATACTTTCGCGAATTCCTTGCAGAACCTATTTCATATATTTGCAATACTAGTTTTATTACAGGTATTTTCCCAACTACGCTTAAAAAGTCAATAGTGATCCCAATTCACAAATCAGGTGACAAATCTTTAACATCTAATTATAGAACCATTTCGCTCTTATGTGTATTATCCAAAGTAATCGAAAAATTAGTAAATAAAAGATTAACAAACTACTTAGAGACAAATAGCTATATTTCAAAAAATCTATTCGGATTCAGATCTAACAAATCAACCGAAGATTCTCTTCTTAAACTTACAAAAAACATTACTCAACATGTAGATGAAGGTGATAAATGTATAGGTGTATTTATTGACTTGCAGAAAGCTTTTGATACTGTCTCAATACCAATTTTGTTGACTCGATTACAAAATGTGGGTGTTAAAGGTGTAGTTCTGTCATGGTTTAGAACTTACTTAACTGGTAGAACTCAGTACGTCAGACTTGATAAATATATCAGTCAAGACCTTTCTTGCTCATACGGTGTCCCACAGGGCAGTACACTCGGGCCAACCCTATTTTTAGTATATATAAATCAGTTAGCCGACTTAGATCTTGAAGGAGCAGACATTACTATGTATGCGGACGATACAGTAATTCTATTCCATGATAGTACATGGGAAAAGACCAAACGTTTGGCCGAAAAGGGGTTATGTGAAGTGGCAAGTTGACTCGAAGACAGTCTTCTCTCTCTGAACGCTTCTAAAACCACATACCTCTGTTTTAGTAAGACTAGTGTTTCAAGTCCTCTGAACGATCTTGGATTACAAATACACTTGAATAAGTGCAATAGACAATCACAGACCCCTTGCTATTGCCCAAAACTCAACAGGTCCAAAACTGTGAAATACTTAGGGATCACTGTCGATGAAAATCTGAATTGGTCTCCACATATCAAAATCATATCAAACAGGATAAGGAAACTCATATATGTTTTTAAATCATTGCGTCAGGTGGCAGACTCTAAGTTACTGATACAAACTTTTAATGCACTCTGTCAATCTGTCATTACTTATGGGATCTGTTCCTGGGGTGGGGCGGGCAAAACGTACTTAATAGATGCTGAAAGAGCTCAACGTGTTGTGCTCAAAGTATTACTTTATCTCCCGTATAGACATCCCACAACACTGTTGTATGACAAAACGCAGGTACTTAGTGTGCGAAAATTATTTATATACCAATGTATTAGGCGATTCCATAGGTACTCTGCACACTCTCAACTTGACAGTATAAAACATAATAGAAGAAATAAAGTAGATAAATACTTAGTCTCTAGAACACATAGTGCTTTTGCCAAAAGACAATTTTTTACCTTGCACCAGTACTATACAGTAAATTTAACAAAATTTGTATTGCTAAAATCTACAACAACCACCAAATCAAAAATAAAATTATTAATTGGCTTCAAACTTATGACTATCATGCTACCGAATGTCTATTAAACCTCTAATATGTAAATGTAATTGTAATTTTTTATTGTTCTCATATTATTTGTTATTATACGCATAAATCATTAATAATGCAGGCAATCATACAAATTTCAAAATATAAAATCTTCATAGTAAAAAGTAAAAACACACTCACCACACATACACTCATGTACGCACACGCACGCACACACACACACACACACACACACACACACACACACACACACACACACACACACACACACACACACGGCGCGCATGTACGTAGGTTTAGTAACAAGTAGATCTATATATATTTTTGGTATTTTTTTTGTGATTTTATTCAACAAAAAGCTTGTTAAATTTAGGAAGGAACTAGCTCCTGTTACACAGGTTAACCTTTTACAGGAGCTAGGATCACATTAATATGTATAAATTCGTTTTTGTTGCAAGAAAGATTTTTTTTAAATTTTCAATTTTTCAATTTTTCGATGAACGTGAAAAAATTGGTATTGTTGTTTACTAAAAAAAAACTCCAACGTATCATAGTAGCACGCTACTAAGACTAATTAGTCAAAAATCCACGTGTCAGAGCGCAAATGTGCTAAGACATGTAGTTGAGTATGCTTGTTACACTTAATAGTTCTACCAAACATACTCGTCCCAATCCGAAAGATAGCCGACGTATCATAACGCTATGCGCTGAGACGCCGCCCACAAACGGTATGGAAGTGCAATTTCCACGCTCAAACAAACCCACTTACTACCGGTACTAAGATGATATGTCTAGGACACATCCGTTAGCGAGTCCAAGTTTATCTCGGTCTCGGATGCTGTGGTGCAGTCTACACGCTAGTAGTAATAATAATCCTTTTCAAGTCCCATTTCTATTAATATAATGTTTTTTCCATATTTGAGACCTTCCACATATTTGCTTTATTTCGTAGTCTTTACTATTATATTTTACTCTACTTTACTATATAGAACTTCAAGTCATAACTCTACTATCGTAATGCTTATTTATCGTAGAGATCGTTTTGCAATAATGCTTTTGTATCATTGACCTCACTATTATAATATGTCTTTAATATATAAGACTTCAACCCACAACTCAACTATTGTAATGCTTGTCCATCATAAAGACCTTCTATAATAATGTTTTTATATCACAAATCTTACTATTATATGTTTTTAATGTATGGAACTTCAACCCACAACTCTAGCATTGTAATGTTTATGCATAATAGAGACCTTGTATAGTAATGCTTTGGTATCATAGCATATATCATAACTTAGGGTAGACTGGGTACGGTTGAAACGGGGGACGATTGAAACAAAGCGTATATCTCGGCACCGTGCGTGATGAGGTTCAGGGGTATAAGGAGAGAAAGGAGCGGGTGACAAGTCGTAACACGAATTTAAGTGTTGCGTCGCTTTTCGCGCGCTGTGTTTATGTATAGAAGGCCTCATTGTGTTTTTTGCAATTATTATGGTTTTATTAAAGTTAAAATATTGAGTGTTTTGTATCGTTTAAATTGAAGTTTGTAGAATATGGCTGTATGATTAATTTTTATTGAAATTCGTTGTCATTCTTACTGTGAACCGTTTTCTACCAAGAAGGGGGTTGGGGACAGTTGAAATATTTTTTGTGGTTTTTTTTTTATAGAAAAAGGGGCAAACGAGCATGCGGCTCACCTGATGTTAAGTGACTACCGCCGCCCATGATTAACCGCAACACCAGGAGAATTGCGGGTGCGTTGCCGGCCCTTTAGAAAGGAGTAAGCTCTTTTCTTGAAGGTCCCCAGGTCGTATTGGTCCGGAAAAATCGCCGGTGGTAAACTTCCACAGAGAGGTTGTACGTGGAAGAAAACTCCTTGTGAAACGTACAGTGGTGGACCGCCAAGCATCCAGATGGTGTGGATGGTATCGGGACGTTTGACGTGTAGTGCGTTCACGAAATTTGGGGGCTGGGATTAATCCGAACAATTCCTCAGAGCACTCCCCGTGATAGATGCGATAAAATACGCAAAGAGATGCAACATCTCTTCGCAGCGCCAGTGAATCGAGCCGATCGGAAAGCACTCGGTCGTCGACGATTCGAGCCGCTCTGCGCTGGATGCGGTCAAGTGGAAGAAGCTGGTACTGGGGAGCCCCAGCCCAGAGATGGGAGCAGTATTCCATGTGCGGCCGAACCTGCGCCTTGTAGAGTTGCAGGCGGTGTGCCGGCATGAAATACTGTCCCGCTCTGCTGAGCACGCCAAGCTTTTTTAGAGGCCAATTTGGCCTTCCCTTCCAAGTGACCACGAAACTGCACGTCACTCGATATGTCGACGCCGAGGATTCCGATACTGGCTGAGGCAACAAGGGGAGTGCCTTGAAACTGAGGAGATACGACAAAGGGGTTCTTTTTAGCGGTTAACGCGCAAACTTGTGTCTTCTGGGGGTTAAACTGGACTAGATTTAGTCGCTCCCAATCCGAGACTCTGTCCAGCAGAGACTCGACTTCAGACACAAGTTTGTCCCGGCACTAGGAGACGTTTTCCCGAGAAATATTGGCTCGGCCGGTGTAAAGAGCATCACCAGTGCTGTCATCTGCATAGCAATGAATGTTACGGGTATGCAACATGTCATTGATATGCAGAAGAAACAGCGTTGGCGATAGCACGCAGCCCTGTGGAACACCAGCATTAATAGGCTTGCAATCGGAGCTTGCACCGTCTACAACGACCTTGATGCTCCGATCTGCAAGAAAGCTGGTGATCCAATCGCACAATTTCTCGGGAAGCCCATAGGAAGGGAGCTTCGAAAGAAGCGCTTTGTGCCAAACCCGATCGAAGGCCTTCGCAATGTCCAAACTAACGGCCAATGCCTCCCCCTTGAACTCTACTGCCTCCGCCCATCTGTAGTTAGTTAGACCAGAAGATCACCAGCTGACCGACCACGGCGAAAACCGTATTGGCGGTCACTAAACAGCTGGTGATCTTCAAGGTACCTCATGAGCTGGCAGTTTACAATGGACTCCATTGAGATTTTGGAGAACAAGGAGGTGATGGCGATTGGCCGGTAGTTGGACGGGTCTGAGCGGTCGCCTTTTTTAGGGATCGGGTGGACGTAAGCCGTCTTCCATGATTTTGGGACTACGCCTAGGGAGTAGGTGTACCGGAAAAGACGCGTTAAAACCGGTGCCAACTCTGTAGCACACGTCCTCAGCACAATTGGGGGGATTCCGTCAGGCCCACTCGACTTGCGGATGTCCAGGGAGAGGAGTGCTTTGCGAACCGAGCGCTGTGTGAAGTGCACTTCCGGCATGGAGCACTCACACCGCGGGATGGTCGGCGGAGTACTCCCCCCGTCATCGAGAGTCGAGTTAGACGCAAAGAAAGAGCCTAGAAGATCGGCTTTCTCCTTTGCGGTATGGGCCAGTGAGTCGTCCTCCCTGTGCAGAGATGGAAGAGATGGCTGACAGAAATTCCCCCTGGACAGCCTTGGCGAGAGACCAGAATGCACGGGTTCCAGAAGGAAGGCGAACTAGTTTCTCGCCAATTCTGCCTATGTGCTCTGACTTTGCCTTGGCAATGACTCTTTTGAAGGATCTAGAGGCGGAATTATACTTCTTTTTTAGAGCGCTGGTGTTTACATCCCGGGACGCTGATACATCAGCTCAGGCTTGGTAGCACTCCTGCTTATAGCATGATGCTATTTTACAGGAGCGACCAAACCATGGCTGAGACTTGTCTCCAATGGGCATCACAGAGGAAGGAATAAAAAGTTCTATACCCTGAAGTACCACATCAGCAACAGAATCCGCAACAACGTTGGGATCATCCGGCGAGAAAAAAACCCGCCCCCAAGGGTAGGATGCAAAGAAAAACCGCATCCCATCCCAATCGGCTGACCTATAGTGCCAAACACGGCGGCAGCCTGCAGAATGCAACCGCGATTTCAGCGTGAGTGGCACCACACTCCAGACCAGACAATGGTCCGAGGAGCCTAAAGGGGCGTCGACGGAAATCTGATATCCGTCCGGGTGAGAGGTCAGCAGAAGGTCCAACAGGGAAGGTGCATGATCCTCCACATCTGGAATCCGCGTAGGCGAAGTAACCAGTTGTGTCAGACCATATGCCAAGGCAAAATCATGAACAGATCTCCCCGCATGATCGGTTAAACGTGAACCAAGCCATTCGGCGTGATGGGCGTTAAAGTCGCCGAGGATCACGATCTCTGCGGAGGGGATCTGCTGTAGCAACGAATCTGCAGCCATTTGGACGTGGTCGAATAGTCGGTCTGTTTCGGCATTACCGCTATGGGACCTATAGAGGCACCCGTAGACGCGCGGATGGTCGTCGCTGTCTACGCGTAGCCAAAGGATGGACAGGTCCGAACCTTCAAGTCTGCCGAGGCGTCGAGAGCAGATGTCCTCTCTGACGTAAACGCAAACTCCAGCCCGAGGCACAAAGGAGTGTTCCAGTTTGTACCCCGGGTAGGAGAGATACGAGACATCAGCCGTAGAGGACACCTGCGTCTCGGTCAGAAAGAGCAGAGCCGGCCTCGCCGTCTCGAGATGGTAGTGGACGGCGTTTAGGTTAGAGTGAAGTCCCCTGATATTGCAGAAATTCACGGACAGCGTGGCAGGGGTCGCCTTGGTCTTGTTGCTCCGTTTGCCCCGAGCAACCCACCACCTCCCATGGCCCCACCGACCCTCAGGTCATACGGGCCTAATCTCGGGAGATGCGCGCGGTACTTGCACCTTGCTCTTTCCCGCGCGCACTTTCTTGACTCCCTACAAATATTTATTCTGTTCCTTGTCCCAGTTTAACGTCATTCTCCCCCTTCTGGGGCTGACGGCACAATAACGCCTACGTCGTCGGGCTTTACTACCAGCATTCTATCTTGCCTTATCCTGCGATCGTGCCACCTATGCGCAAACTCGCGCAGCAGTCCGTAGTTCACCCCATCGCTGACGAGATCCAAGTAGTAAATCGGTCCCTGAACCGTACGAACTAGTCCATCCATCATTTTCGTTCTCAGGTCGTCATACAGAGGACATTCCCATAGAACATGGTGAACATCCTCTTCTGACATACCACACTCACACATACTCGTATCACACAGTCGCATGTCACATAATCTCTTCCGAAAACATCCATGTCCGGTGAGAATCTGGGATGTTTGATAGTCCGGTGAGACCCAGGCGTACCTGAGCCTCAACGCCACCTCCGGGAAAAATCGATATAGTTCGCGTCCTTTCGTATCATTCATCCATCGTTCCTGCCAGGCACCTATCACCTCAGTCCAAATTTCGCGCTTTCGTCTGCTCAACTCCTCTTTGGGCGCGGTCAAACGTGCCACACCCATCCTACCAGCACGGATGACCTCCAGGTCAGCTGGGAGGACTCCAGCCAGCACCGGTAAGGCCGCCGTGCTAGTGGATCGGTACGCCTTGGTAAGCAATACAAGGGCGGATCGTTGCGATCTCAGTAGTACGCTACGGACTGTATACATGTTCGCTCGCTCATACCAGCACTCTGCTGCATACGCAAGCGTGGACACAAACACTCCCCTGTACACAATTTTTAAACTCGGGTATCGCACGCCCCATGACGATGTCGATACGCGAGTCATCTTGCCGAATCCCTTGGTCGCTCTTTCAGAGATATCAGTCGCATGTTGCACAAATGATAGTCCTGAATCCAAAACCACGCCTAGTACCTTAGCGGTAGTCACAGTCTTGATAGATTCCCCACCAAGTTTAATAACGGGGGGGGGGCGCTGAAGCTTTCCTCTAACAGTCATGGTGGTTGACTTTGAGGAGGAAAACTTCAGTCGATTCCTCAGCCCCCACTCCCGTACAAGGTCCAGAGTGACCCTGGCCCTAGATTCGATATCCGCTCTCGTATCCGATTCAATCAAGACTGTGACATCATCAGCATAGGCAGTCATGATGACTCCCTTAGGCAGAGGGAGTCGAAGCAAATCGTCCATCAACAAGTTCCACAGTGTTGGGCCCAGCACAGAGCCTTGAGGACATCCCATGGTCGAGGCCTTCCACTCTACCTGGTCCCCGATGTAGAGGCCCACACGCCTGGAGGTGAAGTAGTCCACCAACATTTTATAAATGTTAGGTGGACATCCTCCCCTTTTAGCTTTGACCATCATCATCGGCCACCAGGCATTGTCAAAGGCACCAGAGATGTCCAAGAAGATAGCTTGTACGTAGCATGCCTGAGAATACTTCGCCGTGCTGAGCAATACACGTAGCGCTGTTACCGTAGACCGCCCCGGAGAGAATCCGTGCTGGTACTCTGATATCCCACGACTGATTGCAGGAGCACATCTTAGAATGACGCGTTCTAATAACTTTCCCAAAACAGGCAGGAGCGTTATTGGACGGTACGCCTTGGCGTCGGTGAGCGGCTTGTCATTACCCTTAGGAATGACAATCAGTCTTCCGTCCTTCCATACTTTGGGAAAAACCCCCTCTACAACACACTTAGCATACACCGAGTGAAATTCCCTCGGTGCTGCCATCCAGACATTCTTCACAATTCTCGCGCTAACACCATCGAGTCCCGGAGCCGTGTTAGGCAAGGCCTTGACTATGCCTTCCAGATCCCCAACCGCAAGTGGAGACGCAGCTTCACCAGATGGGATAAAAGCCGCTAGCAGGCGAACTAGCCTGTGGTATGGTGAGTCACAGTCGGTGCTGTCATCCGGACAAAGCGCAGACATTAATCCACGCATCGCGGAAACCAGGCTGTCCGGGTGCCCACCTGCAAAGGCGATCCCATTGATCACATTTGCAGGCGGACGCACCCTCCCGCTAGAAATTCTGTACGCAAGGCCCCATGGGTCCTCATTGCCAGAATTGGCGACTTTTCGGTGTTGCGACTGCTGCGCCGCCACCATCATCTTCCTGTATCGCGCACGCACGCTGTGAAAAGCCGTTCTGGCTATCTCCTCAGACCTGCCTCCCAGACGCCTTTTACTCTGCCAAGCACGCCTAAGTTTGCATTGCAACTTCCGAGTCTTATCTAATTCATCTGTCCACCATTCGTACCCCCCCGACCTCCTGGGGCGACGCTCCCCTAAGCCTTCCTCCGCAGAGCGGATTACGACCTCTGAAAACTCCGCCGCCAGGAGGGCTGCGGGTTTTTCAACGTGCAGCCATCCCATTCGTAGCTTGACAATCGTCCGGAACCTGTCCCAATCCACTCCCCGGTCACGAAAACGGGGAGGATCCCTGACGGGTGGTAGTAGCTACGTAGTTATGGATGCACCCCGTCCCTCTGTTTTAGACTAGTATATTAATATATATTATATCGTATTATTTAGGCTAAGCGATAAAAGTAACACATCAGCATTTTATATAAGATTCCTAGTACTTAGTTGATGAGTCGAACGTCTGCGTACGAACAGACTCTTTAAGATTGATTTATTATTAAAGCCACCTCCAAATCGGTGAGACGTATTAATTTAGTTGTAGTTTAGTTTTTAAAAACTCCTTTCGACGTTCCCGAAATTTGACTGGCGCAGCCGGTAGGATTTGCTCGTGAAAGCTGTGCCGTCTCTCGATATATTCAGGTGTCCAAATTAGCCTGGATTCGTGATAGCGGTGCGATTAGCTGTTGGGCAAATTCAAGAACCAAATAAATTAGTCATCAAGGGAAGTGGAAGCGGAAGGCATGGGAATAGCAGCTGGTTGGTGAGTAAAACTTTTCACCATCCTTGATACCACTGTTATCCTTCACTTTTAATTTAATTTGTTATTATTGAGATCGGACTTCTCTCATTATAACGTATCTGGTTTTTAATTAATTCCATTTAGTAATAGACACTCCGTTACTGTAGACATAACATAACGCTGATAAGCTTAAGGGACGCAGAGTGCCTTTCGCACAGAGATTATTGAACGCTTTAAAATAAATAAGACTTTTATAAAAGTAATAAACTAAAAACTAATTAAAAGTTTACTATAAAAGATAATTAATTAATATATGTTTTATTAATGCTAGAGATATAATATAGTTTTATTTCATTTATTTTCTTTTTATTATATTTACACATTTTACAAAATTTATGGTTAGATTAACTTTTATTTTATAAATTATATTGTTATATGCTTTAGCGTGTTCTACCTTATATGTTTTGTTATTGCATAAAATAGTGCACTATATTAACTGAATCCTCAGACTCGTGCATTACTCTATAACGATGGAACAACCACAGGCAGCAGAACGACAAACCGTTGTAATTAATCCCATACCTACAGAGATGCTACGGCTTATTCCACTTTTTAATGGCGATAAAAGACAGCTAAATTTATTTTTGAGGAAATCTGAATATGTCATTCGTAGGTATAGGGGTGACGAAGAACAAAATTTATATGTATATCACTCCATAACTAGTAGGCTTACAGATAACGCGGCGTCGCTCTTATCGGAACGTGAGGATGTCGAGACATGGTCCCAGTTGAAAGATTTGTTAACACAGCACTTCGGAGCACCCGCGTAGCGAAGAGTGTATTAGTATTGAATTAGAATCCTTAAAAATTAAATCCGGTGAAAGCTTTCAAGATTTTTGTAACCGCATTCAAAGTATTCGATCATTATTAATTTCAAAAGTAAACATATCCGATGATAGTAATCTTAAAAGCGCTAAATTGGCAATTTACAATAATACGGCCCTAAACGTGTTCCTATACAATCTTCCCGAGAATATGGTTCGAATAGTGAGGTTAAAGAAGCCAGCGACTTTAGAGGACGCGCTGAGCATTGTACTGGAGGAAGTTAACTTCCACGATCAATACAATATGCGAAATCGTGTCCACGGTAGTAGCGGTTTAGGTTTAAGGCAGCCTCAAACATCAGTCCCAACGCAAGGATTCAAATTCGGTGGTACGCCTCACACAGTAATGCAACCTTATGGATACAAACCAGTATTACCAAGCAATAGTACACCAAAATTTAATTTCGGCATTCAAAATCAAAGCCAATTTAGGATGCCCCAATCTGGTTTTCGACCTCAACTGATGCAGCAGATGAGTTACCGTCCACCTCAATTCGGTTATCGGCCACAACTTGGCCAACAACCACAACAGTTCGGCTATCGCCCACAATTCGGATCTCAGCCACAACAGTTCGGTTATCGTCCACAATTCGGCTCTCAGCCACAACAGTTCGGTTACCGTCCACAATTGGGCTTTCAACCACAACAGTTTGGTCAAAGGCCTCAACAGCAATTTGGACATATGCCAACTACGCAATTCGGCAATAAGACACAAATTCAGAAACCCAATTTTCAGGAGACTGACGTTTCCATGAGGACAGCCCCTCCAAGGCCTCAGCCCGGCTTTAGATTAAATGAGTTAACTTTAAGAGAAAATGACGGACAGTATTATGATGAGTACTATGACACAAACGAGTATGTAGAACAGTATGACAATGAACTGACACCATCCGCTGAGGAAACCATTGACGAAATGACTTATAACGAACTTACAGACGAATCTCAAACTCCAACTATTGAAAATTTTCACATGAAAGCCTCAATAGGAGACAAGAAGTTATAGAATTAAATTGTGATCCGAATCTCAAATTACCCTATATTTATATTCCTGAAATAGATGCAAAATTAATGGTAGATACAGGTAGTACTAGATCCTTTATCAGCCCCCGTAAGGCATACCAATACTTTTATCAATATATAACACATGAACCATTCGAAGTAGTCAGCACCCACGCCTCTAGTAGACACGATGAAGTGATACAAATCCCTCTACCACCCACCTTTAAGAGTTCGGATTGCCATAAATTTTACCTATATGATGTCGACTCTCGCTACGACGGCCTCATAGGTAATGACCTATTGAAACAATTAGATACAATAATAGACCTTAAAGACCTTGTACTTAAAACCAAAACAACTTGCATACCAATAGTCAATAATAATTTAAATTACGTTATAACACTACCACCACGATCAGAACAGCGCGTAAAGTTGCCAACAGACCAGTGTTCTGGAGAGGCAATCATTGATTATAAGGAGTTTGTCAGCGGTGTACGAATGCCCAGTGCATTGGTAAACTGCGTTAACGGTTATGCCACAACAGTCATACAGAATGTTCTTGACAATGAAATGATATTGACAGTAACACGACCTTTTACCGTTACTAAGTACGAGACTACTCAATGTGACATAAACTTTACGGGTACCCACGACGACATAGAGATCGATAAGATACTCGAAGAAAATCTACTTAAGCTAAGACTTGATCACACTAACGATGAGGAACGCGACAAAATCTTTAGACTATGCCAAGAATTTAAAGACATATTTTACTGCGACAAACTACCACTGACCTTCGCTAATAAAATTAAACATAAAATACGTACAAAAAATGAAGACCCAATTTACGTCAGACCTTACCGACAGGCACCAATGCAAGTAGAAGAGATAAATAGGCAAGTAGATAAGCTGTTAAAGGACAATGTGATTCAGGAGTCACATTCGCCATGGAACGCTCCTGTACACCTGGTACCCAAAAAGTTAGATGCATCTGGTGAACCTAAATTTCGCATGGTTATAGACTATCGACGTTTGAATGACATAACCATCGACGACAAATACCCACTACCAAACATAACAGATCTGTTTGACAAGTTAGGGAAGAGTTCCTACTTCAGTACAATTGATTTGGCAAGTGGTTACCATCAAATTGAAATAGAAGAGCAGGACAGGCAAAAGACAGCCTTTAGCACTCAAAATGGCCACTATGAATTCCTCAGGATGCCATTTGGTTTGAAGACAGCTCCTGCAACGTTCCAGCGGACCATGGACAGTGTGCTAAGGGGATTGCAGGGGATACACTGCATGGTATATTTGGATGATATAATTGTATTTTCAACCAGTCTGGAAGAACATATACAAAAGTTACGGTCAATATTCGACAGACTTAGGATGACTAATCTAAAGATTCAATTAGACAAGTCCGAATTTTTAAGGAAGGAGGTTCTATATTTAGGACATACCATTACGAAAGAAGGGCTACGACCGAACACTGACAAAATTAAAGCTGTGCTAAATTTTCCTATACCTAAGACAACAACTGAAATTAAAAGTTTCCTAGGGCTGGTAGGGTATTATCGACGCTTCATAAAGGACTTTGCTAAAATCACACAACCCCTAACTGCATGTCTCAAAAAGCGAAATAAAATAATCATCGATGAAAAATATATAAGTGCGTTCGAAAAATGTAAAGAAATACTTACGAGTGAACCATTACTACAGTACCCGGATTTCGAAAAGACGTTCATCCTCACAACCGACGCCTCAAATATAGCTTTAGGAGCAGTCCTATCACAGGGCCCTATTGGTAGTGATAGACCTGTTGCATACGCTAGTAGGACGCTTAGTGACACGGAAAGTAGATACAGCACCATCGAACGCGAACTTTTAGCTATTATTTGGGCTGTAAAACATTTCCGGCCATACCTTTACGGACGGAAATTTGTGATTTACACTGACCATCGACCCCTAGTTTGGCTTTATTCATTAAAGGAACCAAACAGTAAACTCACCAGATGGCGACTGCGATTACAGGAGTACGACTTTGAGATTATTTATAAAAATGGAAAACAGAATACAAATGCCGACGCCCTATCCAGAATTAAAATTAATGCACTAAATTCAGACGACGAAGGTCACTCTATGGACGTTAACTTCGACAGCAAAGAGTGTAAGCTTAGGGACCATTTAAAAGAATTTGTTAAGGAAATTGAAAAACTAAATGCTGAAAATAAAAGACATAATGACTCGACGTCCACTGTAATAATATCAGACTCAAGTACCGTTCCCGCGAGCCCTATGTCTCTTTCCGACATAATATCGATTAGTAGTTCAGAAAAGGGTTCCGAATACCCAATCCGATCGCCTACAGAATCTAGTAAATCCCAAACTGTGCATTCAGCCGTAGAATTAGAGTCGAACGGTATACCAATATTACATGAGGCTATCGATACAAAACCAAATCAAATATTAGTATTTTCGTGGTTCAAAAATGAATGTCAGGTTAAAGATATTTCTAGAAAGAAACAAAAAGTACTAGAAGTATTTTTACCACTAGATAATTCCGAGTTAATAAAAGAATTTTTAAAGAAATATATTAGGCCTAAAATTAAATATTTTATATATTTTGAACGGGAAGAACATCGAAAACAATTTAGTAATATCATTATACACCTGTTCAAAAAGGACATGGTTCAGTTTTTTGAATGTACGGAACGAGTCTTTTTGTTGAAGATGAAAAAGAACAAAGAGCGATTGTAGTTAAATATCACGAAGGAAAGACATGCCACCGGGGCATTAAAGAGACGCTAGTCAGAATCCGCAGAAATTACTACTGGGATAATTTACAGGAAACCGTTTCGGCAATAATAAATAGTTGTACTGCGTGTAAAAAAATGAAATACGACAGGAAGCCAATCAAACCTATACTTCAATTAACCCAAACACAAGATGCTCCGTTTCAAGAAATATTTATAGACCTGTTTAACATCGAAGGAAAGCATTATCTCACCCTTATAGATGCGTTCAGCAAATTAGGCCAAGCGATAGAAATTTCAAATAGGTCTACCCCCGAAGTAGTCCGAGCTTTGATGAAGTACTTTTCTTTTTACGGAATACCAAAAAAGATAAGTTCAGACCCAGGCTCTGAATTCAACAATGAATTAATTAAGGAATTCTTAAGCTTATATAAAATTGAACAACACATCGGAACACCAAATAGTCCAAACTCGATGGGGCTTATAGAACGCTTTCACTCGACGATTATAGAAATTTATAGATTGGCAAAATACGAAAGAAAACCTACTGATGCGGCATCAGTTATGACGTATTCCATACTAGCATATAATAATACCATTCATTCGGTAACAGAGCTTACACCTTTCGAGGTAGTTTTCGGACACACCGACACGGGTAGCCCATTTAACACAGAAATTGATAAGCAGTATTTCCAACACTTAGTAAGAGACCATGCAAAGCGAACAAAATTCTTATACAAACATTTAGCAGAAAACATGGTAGCGATTAAAGAAAAAATTAGGGAAAAGCGAGGCGGTGAAGATGAGATAGCATTTCCGTGTGGTAAGACTGTATTTGCTAAAGATACCAACAAAAGAAAAAGCAAAGACAGACCGAGATATGTTAAGGCTAAAGTAGTAGGTAAAGCCGAAAGAAATATAGTGCCAATAAAAGTAGGTGAAAGAAAGACTAAAGCCCCGATTAAAAATATCAAACGCCCTCCACAGGTGGTGCATACTGATGATTGCGATGCCGATCCTGGCCCATCATCTGCAGTCACTTGAGGAGAACCCAGGGATACTTCCGGTAAAACAAGGACAAGCATATGCACAAACAGATCACTGGACTATAATAAAGATTTTAAATTTAGAAAATATTTATGACGACCTAAATCTAATTATTGCTCAATATCGTAAACTCAGTAAACTAATTGAAGTAAAAGAACCATACCCTCGCGAATTTATAAGCGTTAAAACCCATGCAGACCACATACGCGATTTAACCGTTCAAAAATTTCAACAACTTATGCCGCAACGTCTTAAGAGAGGGATCCTAAATCCATTAGGGTCAGTTCTAAAAGTTATTACGGGAAACCTCGATCATGAAGATGCT
This sequence comes from Parnassius apollo, assembly GCA_907164705.1. Lineage (NCBI taxonomy): Eukaryota > Metazoa > Arthropoda > Insecta > Lepidoptera > Papilionidae > Parnassius > Parnassius apollo. Next base: position 189,942 of record CAJQZP010001271.1, read on the forward strand.
CTAAAATATGATAAACTTACCTCGGAGTTAAGTCACAACCAAATTATCGTGACTAGGAAACTCACCTTAGTCTCTAAAATGTTAGACAGCTTTATTAATGCCACTGAAACCTTAAATAATAATTCCGTTATGCTAGATGCACGCCTAAAAAGTGTAGAGACAATGCTAAATCATCTAACGACTAGAGAAAATAATTGGGTTTTCTCTACATATATTTTTGGATTATTTAATTTATTTATTAGCAATTTTCGAACCATATTTGATAAATTAAATGAAATAGAGACTGCCCTAGCTTTTAGTAGAGTATCTATACTTCATCAATCTATTATAAATTCCACAGAACTCTTAGATCATTTAAAACTAATATCCAATACCGAAAATTTAGTGTACCCACCAACCGAAACTAATTTGGTAAAATTGGAACAAACCATAAGAGTAAAATCTTACCTTAAGAAAAACCAGATAGCATTTATAATGGAGATTCCGCTAACTGATAATAATACCTATAATTACTTTAAGGTTTATTCCGTACCCATTTTCCGCGAATCCGTAAACGAAACAATTACCATATTCCCAAAATATCCTTACCTCCTGGTGAAAGGGACGAAATACTTACCAGTTACGAAACCCTGTCGCCCGCTTGCTGCTGGTAATGATTTCCTGTGTACCGAAGAAAATAGAGCCCTCTACCCTGGACTTACCTGCATAGAACAGTTGATGAAATTTGAGAATAACCTTACTTGTTGCACGCAACACACTATTATAATTGAAGACGTTAAAGTACAGCAAATTAAAGCAGAAAATTGGATTGTTTTCACAAAGCTAAGAACGACACTTACCAAACACTGCGATAACGAGATCAGCAAGCAACCCATTTTTGGAACCTATATACTAACCAGTGATGAGCCCTGTGACCTGGAGATACATGGTACTTACATTCATCACAACCGTGTCTACACAGAATACGAGGCAGCACTACCAGTTCCAGTCATCCACTTACCTCAATTACGTTCAACTACCAATGTAACAAGTACACGCGTAATTAACATGAATGGTGTCAACTTAGACGAAGTGAAGTATATGTCAAATGCTTTAAAACATAGTGAAATATATTACACAGATTCAAGTGTCTTCAAAGGAGAAAGAGACTCTAACTTCAGTGTTCTAACATATGTAATTTTAAATTTTCTAGCCTTAAGTTTCCTATTGTTTTTAATATACATAATAAGAAAAAAATGTATGCCTCACTTCCAAAATTATCGTAAAAACATTAAAAATGATATTTCCGATAATTTTGCTCTTAGGGAGGGAGGAGTTATGGATGCACCCCGTCCCTCTGTTTTAGACTAGTATATTAATATATATTATATCGTATTATTTAGGCTAAGCGATAAAAGTAACACATCAGCATTTTATATAAGATTCCTAGTACTTAGTTGATGAGTCGAACGTCTGCGTACGAACAGACTCTTTAAGATTGATTTATTATTAAAGCCACCTCCAAATCGGTGAGACGTATTAATTTAGTTGTAGTTTAGTTTTTAAAAACTCCTTTCGACGTTCCCGAAATTTGACTACGTACGTTATCAAGTTGTGGTCACTGGCGCAGACTCCTTCATGCACTCGCCACTCAGCAACGTGAACCTCCCCGATGGACAGCGTAAGGTCCACGTTCGATTCTCCTCCAGGTCCAGAGTAGGTGTAGGGCTGGTCAGGCTGGTTTGCCAGTGTAAGCCCCTGGGCGAATATAAAGTCTTCCATTTGCTGCCTTCGGTACGTCGCATTCTGGCCTCTACCCACGTAGTGTCGGCGGTCACAGTGCCAAAGTGGCGAGTGCGCATTTGCGTCGAGGCCGACGATGACCCTTCTGCCCTTTAGGCAACTCAGGGCGACCTCCAAGTGGTGCAGGTGGTCATCGATGGTGTCACTGTATTTAAAGTACGCTGACACCACATAGAGGTCCCATCGATTAACGTGGCAAACCACACAGAACTCATTGCTGAGGTGGCTCAGCAATGCTACTCCAATTGTTGGGTCGGCAAGATAGATACCAGCCCACGGGTGACCACCCACCTGGACGATTCCTGCAGCCTGGGAGTACTGTTCTTGTATAAGAACAATGTCCAGGTGTAGTTCACGCGCCAGAATAGGCAACTCAGCCGCGGCTATCTCCCCCCGACCCAAGTTGATCTGCCCCATTTTAATTGCTCGATCTCGAAAATCCGTGGACATGCCCTTATCGGCAGTATTGTGTGGTCGCCACGGAGCGTTGCTCTGCATATAGTCTAGCTGGGCAGTTCCTTGCCATGGTCACGTGCGTACCAGCGTCGGGCCGGCCAAATCGTTTGCAGGTGGCGCACTTTTCCTCCTTTGCTGTGCAGGCCCCACGCTCGTGTCCCGTCTCCCCACACTTGCCGCACACAGTCTCCTTTGACCGGCAGTACTTGGCCGGATGCCCGTATTGCTGGCACCTCTGGCAGCACGTGACATCTACATAATCACAGGGCTCCACCACGTCCCAGCCAATGTAGAGGCGATTATGCCCCACCAGCACGTCTCGTAATGCAGCCGAGCATTGTAATATTACTGTAGTGCGCCTGCTTCCTCTCCACGATTTCTTGAAGGCAACCTTGCAATCTGCCTTCACCTTGTCCTCGCTCCAGCCACAGGCAGCAAGATTCTGTTCGTAGAGGCCGCTAATCACCTCCTCATTTTTGGGGTCCTCCTCAAAACCCCTGAGGGCAACCAGGGGAAGGCGCTGCCTGGGCTCAGACACCCTCAGTGATGGAGGGGCTGCAGTTTTCAGTTTTTCGGCGGCCTCCTGGGACGTGGTCTGGACCACAACACCTGCATTCCCCACCTTTCTCAACCGGTCTATTTGCAGGCCGCTGGTCTTCGGGTTCACTGCCTTCTTCAATACCGACTTTGTGTCCTCCGCAGTCTTGATAGGTCCTTCAGCTTCGGCCGGGTAGAAGGCAACCACCGGGCCCTTGCTGACCGGCATCAGCACCTGGTCTGCACCCTTGGGCAGCCTCAATGCAGCCGCGTATGAGCGTTGCGGTGTCGAGTCCGTCATGTGGCAGGGAACTGTTCCGGCCTCGACCTGCGCCAGTCTCCCTTCCGCTACCAGCTTCTCCTTCTCCGCTCGAAGTCTGGCTAGCTCCAGCTCAGAGATGTGGACTTCCATAGTCGCCACCATGGCGATGAGGTCATGACCGTACGATGACACTTTGTTCACCTCCGCCTTGTTCAGCTTGGAGCCGGGTCCGGTTATAATGGTCATAATCCCCCCTCACGGTCTCCCGCACCTGATCAATGACCTCCAGCTTCGAGGCGGTGGTAGCCTTGAAGCTCCCTCTCACACCACGAGTTGCATCCCTGGAGCAATCCTCTTCCTCTGTTTCTGGAGCAGATTCTTCAATGTTCCTGGTCAGAAGTCCTGCCACCGGTGCCACACTCCGGCGCGACTCAGTGCGCTTGCCCACCCTTGGCCGCTGGGAAGACGCCTGCGTCTCTTCCGGAGACGCCAGTGGCCGCTTCTCCGGCACTACTGGCGGTGGGGGGGGCACCGCAACCGGCCGGCCGATTGGTCCCGGAGGGGTCCTAGCCAAAGACTTCCGGGGCGTAAAGCCCTCGTCGTCGTCCGCCATTTTAGTTTGGCACTAGTCCACTAAATATAGTAAAAAGGAACGCAACTTAACGAAAATAATGACAGGTCACCCTGTCAATGTCACTGTCAATGAAATGTCACCCACAGTGACAGCTGCCAACGTCACTGTCAGTGTCTTATACAATGACAGCTGTCAGTGTCAAACAACACCGACACAATCTAACCTATATTCTAGTTCACTTCTTATTATTTAAATTAACACTAAATATAACGAAAGTACTTACAGTTTAAAGATAGTTTGAAGTAGTTAAAAATCCAAACGAACACAGAAATTACACACAGCTATAGAATAAGTGTACTTAACCTAACGCTACCACGCGGTAACCGCGTGGTCTAACCTAACCTATATAACGTTTGCCCCGAGCAGTTGTAGTCTTGAGCGGAATTTTGCCCCCCCCCCAGAATACGCGGGGCAGCCTGAGTACCCACGCTCAGAAGTGGAGAAACATGGCCGTGGATGCTCAGCGAGGGATTCTCCAGGGGTGCTGGTACCCTCCTGGGTTAGTCGATCATTATTTAATTCCGCTGCCATGTTGATGGGGGGGGGGATTTGGGCCTCCGGCCACCTGCACTCACCAGACGAAACGCGGAAGCAGAGCTTCCACTTCACGCCGGTATTTTGTGAGGTCGTGGTACCACCCCGGTTTGAGCCGGCCCATACGTGCAACAGCAAAGCTGCCGCGTGGCTCTACCACTGTTAAGACAGTACAGTTAAAACAGTTTATTTATTTAATTTTCTTGTTTCTTAGATGCGAAGGGTACGCCATAGGAACTACGAAAGGTCAGGCCCACTTATCAAAGTATAAACAAGCCTATGAATATGTAAAAACCGAATCTTCGTTAGGTAAAGCGGCAGAAAAGAATGAACTGAACAACTGTTCCCTGTTGAGGTATGTACGTAAACGAGATGCGACTGGTGACGGTGAAAATCAAAAAATGGATTTTAAGGCTCACAATCAAATGTTTAAGCAGGAACAAGAGCGTGAGCTATCTGAATATTTAATTAGATGTGCAGACATATATTTTGGCCTAACTAAAAACGATGTTATGAAATAAGCATACGAACTAACCGTCAAGTACGACTTATCACGACCTGGTTCCGCACGTTTATGAGAAGAAATCCGGAACTGTCATGTGTGCAGCACAGACTACATGTCTTTCTAAGATGACTAGCTTAAAAAAATAACGTAGATGCTTTCTATGACAAATTGGCTACTATCATGGACCGTTATAAATTTGAATCCCAAAATATTTATAATGCTTGAATTGGCACTGTTTCAACCGACCCTGGCATGGGGACGGTTGAAATAAATTACACTTTTTTTGTAAATGTGTTTTACATATAAAATACAATACAGTGATCTCAAATAACATTACCTATTAGTAAACAGATGTATGGTCTTTTATTTAATATATTTCATTCATCGCTCGCTTAACTAATCCCGATGCAGTTGAAGATAAACGCTAAAATGTTTCAACCGTACCCAGTCTACCCTACTATCATAAATCCCTAATGTAGGAGTCTATATAGTGAAACAGTACTATACACCCTTGGGTATGCGTCTCCGGCAGCTTCCTTATACAAACAATATCTACACGAACACTCTCCATGCATACAGGAACACGCTGGTAATTTACATGAACACTCTCCATAACTTCAATATTTGACCAATTTTCGAATTATTTTATAAATGTTATATATCTTTATTATTATAATATTTTAGACTTGTATGTCTATTTTAATACATTTTGAATATTTTAACAGAATTTTAATAAAGTTATTGATTTTGAAAGTCAACATTAAGCCTTTATTTAACTATAATACTTAATGTCTGAAATGTATTTATTTTTTTATAGAAGACTAACTACTACTACTTTAACTCTATGCTTATTAATGTAGTTTAAGTTGTTAAAATTATTAATTCTAAGATAACTATATGCGGCTTAATACAAAAATAAATATTAATTAATAATAATAATAATGCACCGTCCCAAAATGAATGATATGTTGTAAATCGGTAACATTCATTGCTATGCGGATGACAGCACTGGTGATGCTTTGCACACCAGCAACACCCTTTTTGATCGATTACTTATGGTGTCATTATTACAATGCTAATATAATTTTTCGATAATTATTATGATGTTACGATGTATATTTAAAAGGACCGTTGACAATGGATATTTATCCAAAGCAGCCGATACGCAACCGTTATCAACCAGTTGTTTATCCGACTACAGACGAAAAAGGATGGTTATGTTTTTACTGTGTGTGCGGGTTAGGCTATGTTGAATCGTTTTTTGTTATGGTGCTTAAAAACGTAGCAACATACATAACATTTTATTATAGAGGGCGCTACTATCAAAGTAAAATACTTGACCAACTTTAAAAAATTTTTCACCACTAGATTGTTATGTATAAATTTAGATATCTAATATAGGATGATTATTATTATAGAGGGCGCTACTTTCAATGAATACGTTTTTTGGCTAATCTGAAAAATTACTAGACCGATTTTGAAAATTCTTTCACCATTACATGGCTAATGAGGGCATTAGTTGTGTTTTAAAATTATATTATTACAATAATTAATTGTGAGATTAATATTTTCTAAATAAATAAAACTAAATACCTACCTAAGATGTTCAAATCCAATTATTATTTTTACAAATATTTTACTAATCGTATTTGCACACTTTACTTACTCCGATTGGACTAAAAGAGCTCCGCTTAAACGAAAAAACTATTTATTAAAATAAAACTAAAAGTTGAAAAAAACTGGTTCAGTGCGAGTCGGACTCGCAGACCCATGAAGAGTTCTGTAGTAACAAGCATATATTTTAAATCGAGTCAAAAATACCACTATCATTATCGCCAGCAACAAATTATTTTGTTTTTCGTAGTATTTGTGTTAATAACAAAGTTGTTTTTGCGGTTCTTTAAAATGTGCTACTTATATCTAAAAAAAGGACTATTATACATTATACGGGTTTCTATACTTTATTCATTAACAAAGAGAAAAAACTTATTGCATAAAATGGGTTTTTATCCATTTCAAGTCATCAAAAGCGGTAGTCAACCGTTAAAAACAAAAAAAAACCGTTGTTATAGGCTCGGTTGAAATTAATGACAACCTTCACATTTATAGTTATGATAATTAAACAAGCGAATCACTAGCTGATTTACCAAGAATTCTTTAGAGTATAACAAAACGCTACTGCACAATTTAACTGTTATTCTTATCCGTTCTTAACATAACATTTAAAATGGAATTATGTTATGATAATTCAAGAAGTTAATTTCTAGCTGATTTACCATGAATTCTCTAAAGCACAACAAAACAATACAGCACAAGTTAACTGTTCTTAAAAATACGTTTGAAGTAGAATTTCAATAAATAAAGGAAATTATATTTTAAAAAGCGTACAGAACTTAAAACGCGTCAAAGATTATTCTTTTTATGATATTATTAATCAAAATCATACTTTCATAGATTTTATGACAGTTAAGTGGCAACATCGAATCTGACAGGTAGGCCCCCGTCACTGTTATGTCACAAGAATTCAATTGCGTGTTATCGTGTTACGTGTTATTTTGTTTTGTTGGAAAATGCAATTGTTGATCTCTTAACAATTGGATATAATTTTGGAGGTAAGTGTTTAACATTTTTCAATTTATTAAGTGTGATGCTCATATCTGATAATTATACATGTTTTTACACTGATTGTATATCAACTCAAGAACTTGTTTTATTTTTTCACATCTGCACAAGCTATATCTGACAAACGTACTAGCTTATTTATGAGATTGACCATTTTTTATCAACTACCAAGAAAGGAGACCGTTGATTTTTCATTGTTTTTGGACTGCTGGTAGTCTGTCAGGTCTTAATTATTAAATAATATAGAGCATTAAGTCCATCCTTTTGCAGTAACATTTAACTTGATAAATATTTTAGTTATATTTGAGTTTAAAATAAACAAATCTATTTTTTTTTCACTTTGACTTCATATTTTGTATTTTACATTATTTCAGTTGCCGTTGTCATGCCGTGTGTATCATAATTGCTGGCAATGAACTGATAGAACAGCATCATATTCAACTGCAGAACGGGAACCATCTGAATAATCTAGTCCATCCTCGTTGCAATCTGAAGTGAGTAATGTATTGCACCCAGAACAACAAAGCTTAGACCATACATCACACAGTGTACTGCTAACTAATTATTTACACCAAATCAATGTTTTTACCTGGTTGTAACAATTCCAATGGACTCAATGTTCCATCAGAATTGCGAGTATGTCTCTTTTGTGATTACAATTACTATGTACGTGTGTTATACGTAATAGAGAAATGCTGCAGTTATATTAGAAGTATAGTTGTAGCATTAATGGGTCGGCTCGACCGGGGAAGGACCACGCTCTCACAGAATACCAGCATGAAATAGTAGCTTAATGCTGCTATGTTTTGTATGGTGAGTGTAGAGAACCGGAGACCCTCTTTACTGGAAACGAGAAAATGATCTTAGTCCTCACAGGTGACAACGCATCTGCATTTTGGTTTGTAATAGAGGATAGATGTGGATGTCTAAGGGCCGTAGCAATGTCTCCAGCAGATGGTGAATCTCAGTTAATGTCAAGATATGCTAATAAATCCAGATTCGTGACTATGTGTCGATATGAGTAGTAGAGGTGGTGAATGGCATTTTTAAAACTGAATTTAACTCCCAGGCTCTGACAGCGCGCGACATGTTATACTCCCGTTCGCTCGGGACCTTAATGGCGGGAAAATTTGTAAGTTAGAAAATTTTTTTGCTATATTGCAAATTTTGGTATATTTTCCCTTTGAGACAATATTTATGGATAAAACTTACAGGATTTCTTGTTGAATGTATAAACTATCGAATAAAATTATTTTTGGTTGCTAGAAATTGTAATAAAATACATAAATTACCCTGTATAGCATAGTAGTAGCATATACTTCAATTTTAGTGACAAAATTACTACTAATTTGAATTCTACACTTTTGTTTTTGGAGAAATTTATATGAAAATGTTTGGCAATATGTATATTTTTATGTTTTATATGTTTCCATTCGTTACTCATACCAAAATATTAAAATATTAAAAAATTAAAAAAAAAAAACAATAATAATATTTTATCTGCGTGACATTTAGAACAATATTTCAAAAATAATTATGTGTGAATTTGAAATAAATACAACGTCAAGTTATTTGAAATATGTAAGAAAACTATTTTTACTTACATTTTACACTAAAAATAAATGAGAATTTGAAAAATAACACATTTATGACCCAACCGCCAAAATGGGTCTTCCAGATTTTGAAGTACTTTTGGCAATTTACTTTTCACTTTTTATACCACAAATTATATAGCTACGTGTTCACTATATTACAAGGAATATAAAAAAGTATAATACTTTCGTTTTTAGTCCAGACACAAATATAAAATTCTATAAAAAAGACGGAGCACCTTCATCAAAACGACACGTGGAACGCCGAAAGTTCAGAGTGATTTCTTTTTTTTTTTCTAAGAAACATTGCCAGGTTATGGTTTAAAATAAAAGAGCATATCTTTGTATTTGATACTATTATCTATTGCATATTGTCTTTGGTTTTGTTTTAAAGGAAAAAATAGTTTTTTCATAAGGCAGTACTTCTGATCCGACCTGATCTAATTCGACCCGTACCAGAGCCGACGTAAGGTAGGTATTGTATGATCTGATTAGATCGGTAGCCGAGTCATTGGGTTAAAATATTTCATCAAAATTACCATAACAGGGCTTCTACACATTTGATGATAGACTGCTGTGGCTGCTGCTATAATTAATAAATTGCACACAAAAATAAGGGACAGGGATGATGCGGCTCAAATACTTGAAATAGTTCACCAAAATATGGAGACAAATAATGATTTGTCTGAGTATGCTAGGGAAAGCAATCTAAATAGAGGCAATCTACTAGGGCAGGCAGACTTTAGAAATATAAATGTAGACTTTAAAATGTTAGGGAATTTCCTGTTTTAACTTACAGCGACTTAATATTAATTGCTTGTGTCACATACCAATTAAAGCAAGCTCGCTACTATTATGGTGAGCATATAAGATTTAATGGTTGCTAACTGATAGAACTCTGTGATAACCAGAGGAGCAGCATTATGGAAGTAATAAACTTAAGCCCTAGCTGATCTTTACTTAGGGCTAGAATTGCAAGTCGTCACCATTAGTCGTAAAGTGTATTTTATATATCTTTTAATTAGTGGCAATGGTTCTGGTAGAAGTGCAATTAAAAAGTACTGTCGGCCGTCGAACTGTTAGATGCTGTGCCCATGTTATGATAGTAATATGGTATTTGGGTTGGGCACGGCATCAGACTAATATTTTGCTTCCTGCTCAGTTCCTGAATGATGTATTGATGTGTAAATTAGAGACAAATAATTCCTTAGCTTTCCTAGATGCGTTAGTCATCCAAAATTCTAACAACACCATAGGTCACACTGTGTATAGAAAACAATGAATTTCACCATTATTCTTCACAGTTAGTTACCGTGAGCAAATCTTTGTCACAGAGAGCACAAGGGATCTGTGGCGGCAAACATCGTGCCGTCGAGCTTCAGCACGTCAAGCAGGTTCTGCACGTCAACAAACTTCAGGCCCGCGCTTACGTCACAGTGACCGAGTGAAGCCGGCCACAGTCAAGCATGTGCAGTACTAGCATTTGTCAGCGGTGTCACAGACAATATTGGCTACATCTTGAAGCGAGCTGACATGAAGCATCAAGGTTCAGGGAAGTTTGCAGTTTGTGATCATATCCTGGACGGCCCCAACCAGATAGACGTATAAAAAAGATTTGATAGACCACAAATCCTCTAAAAGGTACATCAATTCCTATCAAGGACCGATACCTGAGACAATGAGGAGCGCTTTGACTCCTTAATAAAACATCAGAGTGAGAATGAACGCTCCATACCATGTTCATCGGGGACAATATGTGTAAATAGCAATGACTCCTTATTTTCACCAACACTCTATGACGGTGCCATACACAATATAACACAATACACAGAATAAAAACTTAAAAAGTAGTTTAAATATTAAAAAACATAAAGTTATTATGTATTGTGATGACATAGGTAAAAATTTGGGCATGATGTTAAATAACCATTTGAAAGGACAATTGATTAGTAATTATTGTATGCCTGGAGCATCGTTTAGTCATATAATGAATAAAGTTTTAACCAGTAAGTTTTCTCCTAATAGCACATTAATCATTCTTGTTGGGAGAAGAGGCAATGTAAACAAAAATCAATTATTAAAATATATTGATTACCTCAATACTTTAAATGTACATAAAATTATCTTGTTTACATTGCCTTACATACAGGGTTGCCACAAGAGATAAAATAAGATAGATTTAAATTTATTAATGAATAATTTATCATGTAACAATAATTTAAATTTGACATTTAATTGTAACAATTATACCAATAGAATTAATTTAATAGATATTAATAATTTAATTAAGAAATTTTTGACTACAGATAGGTATTACCTATCCAAATATAATTTAAGACAGATAGCAAATGTGCTATCTTATTATTTATATATTAACTCAGCCAAGGACTTGGCTACCCAGACATCTGCTCCTATTGAGCAGCATAATGATTTGACATGTAATTTGGAATCCGTTCCAAGTAATTTAAATTAGAAAATGAGACAATAGAGGTAATCTCTAGCAGTTATAATAATTTAAATAATTTAGAATGTAGCTTACAAATCCTTAATAGTTGCAATTGTATAACTCCACAAAATGATATTAAAAATTGTTTACACCTGGTGCATCAGAATATACAAGGCATGATAGGCAAAGAGCTAGAAATTGAATTGTTTTTAAATAGCAACAATATTCATATTTTATGTATTACTGAACATTGGTTAAAAGCTCATAATTTAATGTTTAACTTTAGTAATCACCAGGTGCTCAGTTCTTTCAATAGAGAAACGATTTTAAGAGGTGGCTCCTTAATTTTAGCTAGTAAATTATTATCATATAAAGAACGTAAAGATATTGTGAGCCTCTCTGTTGAGCGAACTGTAGAAATACCATGTGTTGAGTTTGAGCACCTCATTGTTGTGAGCGTTTACAGACCCCCATGTTCATTATATGATACTTTTGAAAAAATTATGGAGGAAGTTTTCGCTAAGCTTAATAAACAGAATAAATCTGTTGTAATATGTGGAGACTTTAATATCAATCTCCTAGAAGCTTCCTCCACTAATATTAAATTTAGATCATTGTTTAAATCTTATGGTCTTTTTAATTTATTTTTGGAGCCAACACGTATTGCTGCATCTAGTGCAACATGTATAGATAACATTTTTACAAATGTTAAGCCATTCAATAAATGTATTATTCAAAAATTGAGCTCTGATCACTGTGGACAATTTGTTTCATTACCTTATGTTCACAAAAAGAATTCACAGGATGCTTTGGGTTTGTTCTGTGACCTATCCAAGGCCTTTGATTGTGTTCACCATGAAACATTAATCAGGAAACTTCAACACTACGGTGTAAGAAATGATGCTCTAAAATTAATTATTTCATATTTAAGTGACAGAACACAAAAAGTTGTTATTAATAGTATGAGTTCTTCAGGGTCGATTGTACAAATGGGCGTGCCTCAGGGCTCAATTCTTGGCCCCTTTCTGTTTCTTGTATATATTAATGACTTACCTTACATAGTAGGGGATAACCATGATATAGTATTATTTGCTGATGATAGTTCATTAATTTTCAAATTAAAACGACAGTTATTAAATTACGACGAAGTAAATAATGCTATAGCTAAGTTATTCAATTGGTTTAATGTTAATAATTTGCATTTGAATGGAACTAAAACTAAATGTATCAAATTCGTAACTCCTAATGTTAAACATGTCAATACTAATGTAATTTTAAATGGGGAGGAACTGAGTCTTGTTAATACCACCATTTTTCTTGGAATCACACTGGACGAAAAGCTTCAATGGCTCCCCCCATATTCAAAACTAGCTAGCAGACTTAGTTCTGCAGCATATGCTGTAAAAAAGATTAGAACTCTTACCAGTGTTGAAACAGCTAGAATAGTTTACTTCAGTTATTTCCATAGCATTATGTCGTATGGTATTTTGCTATGGGGACACGCGACTGACACTGAAATTATATTTATTTTACAGAAGAGGGCCATTAGAGCTATATATAATTTAAAACCAAAAGAGTCACTGAGACAAAAATTTAAGGAAATTAATATATTAACTCTGGCCTCTCAATACATTTATGAAAATGTAATGTACGTACACAAAAATAAAAGTAGTTTTGCGAAAATAAGTAATATTCATTCTGTAAATACTAGGAACAGACACAAGCTGGTAGTACCAGTTACTCGACTCCACCGAGTCAGTAATTCATTCTTGGGGCGATGTATACGCTTTTACAACAAAATCCCAGAAAATATACAAAATTTGTCATACACAAAGTTCAAAAATGTTATTAAACTAAGTTTGTATAAAAAGGGTTATTATAATATTAAGGAATTTATAGATGATAGTAACCCCTGGGAAGGGTGATCGCTACCAAGCTATTTCTAATTTGTCTTGTGTTGTTGATTGTAAACATGATTGTAAGCTATTATTAAAAAAAAATAGTCCCGCTGGGTTTCTTGCTGGTTCTTCCCAGGACAGAGGTTTTTTTTTGCGAACCAGTGGTAAATTAAAAAAAGTGACCTTCAATAAGTCTTTTTATAATCTACATTGAATAAAATAGTTTCTATTTCTATTTCTATTGAAATAAAAAAAAATATTTTCAATAGAGAAGGAGGCTTGGTACTACCACCTGCTTAAGACCCTGTAGTTAATGTAATTGAAATAAACCCAAGCATACCATTGCAAGACTTCAAGACACAGTAAGTTCATTCTGTAGATCGGACCATAAATAAAAATTAAAAATCTGAAGGTACTCCGGGTTAACACTGACAATGGGACGTCAGCCACCTCAGTCCGCCGTAACCATGGGTGTTGGAAAGCACCCGAAACGTCTGGAATTAAAAATCAATTAAATAAAACGTGATAAAATCGATAAAAATAGTTGTTAAAAAAACTGCATTTGTGAATATAAAAACTTATATATCTTCAAAACCCCGACTTTTTTAAAGCAATTCCTTAACCATTTCATTGTTTTAATTGCATATTATCATATCTATATGCTTTTATATGTGGGCACCCATGGCCGAAGTGTCTATGAAGAGTGGGCAATCCCCTTTAGTCTTGTTCAATCCCCAGAAGACACATGTTTGCTCATTACCGCTAAAAAGATCCCCTTTGCTCTATCTTCTCAGTTTCGGGATCCTCAGTGTCGACATATCGAGTGACATGCAGTTTGGAACATGGAAGTGAAAGTCAAATTGGCCTCTAAAAAGCTGTGCGTGCTTAACAGAGCGGGACAGTATTTCATGCTGGCACACCACCTGAAACTTAATAAGGCGCAGGTTCGGCCTCGCATGAAACACTGTTCTCATCTCTTGGCTGGGACTCCCGAGCACCAGTTCCTTCGAATTGACTGAATCCAGTGAGAGATCCGACACGATGTAGGAACTTTTAAGAAAAGAGCTAACTCCTATCAAAAGGCCGGCAACGCACTTGCTATTCCCCTGGTGTTGCAGTTGTACCTATGCGGCAGTAGTCACTTGCCATCAGGTGAGCCGCGTGCTCGTTAGCCCCCTCTTCTATAAAAAAACTGAAACAGGAGATGTGCAGCAACATTTTCTGGGTTACAACTTAAAATTATTAAAAAACTGCATTTGTCAACCCGCCCGTCAAGCGTGGCAAAATCTCTCCTAAGATTAAAACTTTGGGTGAGACCTATGTTCAGCGGTGGACTTTAAAAGGCTGTAATGGATGGATGGAACAAAACATACATATCTTTGCAGAACATTAAAAGTCTGCTATCGAGTACCGGGACAGCGTGGGCCTACTCATCATTTCTCAAAACTTTCTTAAAATGGTAGGAGGTAGGTCTAATCAATGTAGGCCGTGACCTTTTATTTTTTTTTATAATCAAGATATTTTTCAGTCGCGTTGTCGCCCCTGAAGACTAAGATGGAATGCCTCATTTCCAGTAAAAAGGGTATCCGGTTCTTTACACTCACCATAAAAAATATAGCACAATTAAGCTGCTATTTAACGGCGGTAAGGCCGTGGTCCCTTCCCGGTCGATCAAACTCATTAGTGTTACAACCATAATACATCTGCAGCATAGCTCTACCACGTAGACTTGAGACCGAAGGTTGAATTTAATGCAGCGGGGAGACACGAGGATCAATCCACAATCTTAACATCAGACCCAAATACATTTAATCTTGTTGTCATTAAAACCAGGACCCACATCTCAGTAGTAATCCGTATGGTCGAATAGTCTAGTGCAAACGCAGCGAAAGCAAGAACCGAAGATTAAGCAAGATTAGTTTAAACTTAAGAAGCTTCTAATCTAGCATTAATAATGGCTTAGTGGAGCACGGCGTGAGGGCGACGCAAAGTTAGTATTTAGGTCAATCTCGTATCTTCATTGCCCATTTAAGAAAATCGACTAAGTATAAGCATATACTATTATTGCTTGCTGCTGTTTATTTAATTTATTCATCGTTCAATTTCTCGTCTTAATTAAAAAGTTTTTTCGTAAGTCATAATTAAACGTTTGAACTCTCTTTAAAAACTAAGAGACAGCAAGTCTTATTTAGAATTTATACCTGACTGTACCAAAAGAAGGGTGATGTTTTTCAGGAGTACGTATCATCCGTTGTTTATGGCACGCTCTGTAGCCGTGCAGCATTAACGTGCTGCTTCACGCTGGTATACTGTGCGAACGTGGTCTCTCCCCGGTCAAACCACGTTTTATCACTTCGTAATGGCGCATTCCGTGCCTGTCCGGTAAAGTTTTTTTACATTTGTACAATAAGTAACGTGGACGTGGTGGTATATAGTAATTTATTTTATGATATTGAGGGATAATTATCATAAAATACATATAATGCAACTGATATAATGGTGTCCCCCCACAAGTGGTTATATTTCTCAGAGTAGAACCTGTTTCTATTAACGAACGAAATATTAAGTGTTTTAACTTTTTACGTTTTTTAAATTCGCAGTTAAATATAAAACGTGTAAACCGCTGTGAGAACTTCGTAACAGGTTTACGCACTAATTTCAAAATTAACCTCGCGAAATTTAATTGCGCTGAAGAGCGACTTTGTAATTTACTGAGCGGATGGACTGTTTACGACAAAATGCCCTTTGAACTCTTGTTAAATTAAACATAATTATCCCAACTAAACTAAATGAACTGTGAAACAAAGCGTGTAAAAACAAGGATTCAAAATTATGCTTTGAGTATTATTGCGTGTATAAATCAAATGCGAAAGAAATTTTCTTTAAAAAGTTTATTAAATATTTTACTTCAACTTTACAATACACAATGTGCGCAGCTCGCCAGTGTGAAATTCACTAATAGAGAGAAAAACATAGACAATCTTAAGACGTCATACTTTAACGCAAATGTTCCTAACTAAATAGTTATAAAGTAGAATAAAATTATGGAATTACAAATATATTTGGTTTTGTACTGAATTGATTGTTTTGCGTTTTAATATATTATAATAAAATAATTATTTTATTCGAAAATTATTATGATAACAGAAACGTGGTGTGTCGACTTATTCGGTAGGCCCGTTAGTGATTATACTCCTGTTATAGTAGCTATTTCTTAATTTTCATACAGCAAATAATTTTATTATAACAACACTTTTCTATTGACACTACGCCGTGTAGTGGCAGCACAGGAACGTCCACTACCCCATGCTGTCCCGTAAGACCCAACAGAGAGAAACTGAAGCAGCAGATGGCGAGCAGTAGCTTAACTGTTGTCCGTTTAAATTAATGAAAACCTGCAGTTGCCAACCCGCGTGCTAAGTGAATGAAAATTCACCCTCATGATATTATTTTTTAGTTAGCGTAACTTTTTTTATATTGGAAGGTGGCAAAAGAGCGCACAGTCCACCTGAAGGTAAGTGGTTGCTATGGCCCTTAGACATCTACATCTATCTTCGATAACGAATCAAAATACAGATAGGATATCATACGTAAGGACTAAGATGGAATGCCTCCTTTCCAGTAAAAATGGTCTAAATTTCATTACACTCGCCATATGAATCAAGCAGCGTTAAGCTTTTATTTTTCGCTAGTATTCTGTGATAGCGTGGTCCTTCCCCGGTCGAACCGACCCATTCGTGCTGCAACTATAACAGTAGTATAGCCGCAGCAGGGCTCTACCACGTTACAAACGTGACCATACACACCAGGCTATACAAATAAATGTTTGGGCGGGCTTGGAACCTGCGGGATAAGGAAACTCGGCCCTTCGCTAATAATAGCCTAACTCATTTATAAGCCAATGTGCCACGGAGTCGTCTACAAATGAATGTCTAGATATATGTGTAATGCAATAAATAAAGCTAATCGTTTTATCTTTAAGAAGGGTCCACTAAAAGAGAAATATCGAAGGCACACTAAACAAGAGCTACAGTATATATTTGAAATTGCCAAAATCTGAACCTTGCTCCCTAAAGTGCCTTTCGGGTAAGCTCGCTCGCTCGCTCTATAACCTCTAAGAGAATAATCCAAGGACCAATATTAATTATAAGACAGGTCTGTTGCTGACGATTCAACACAATAGCATTCGTCGTGTGTTTGCTGAATAATAGAATCTACCAGATCACGTCCGTGTTCCGTGGGTGCGGTAAGAGATAGAGGGAAATGAAACAGGACGTGGGAAGCGGTATCTTTCCAATAACAACCACTAGCAGCAACTTAGTACTACTGAGTTGCGTATGTTGATCGTAAAATACCAGACATATTTTATACTGGAAACGAGTCATTCCATCTCAGTTCTTAGCGGTGACAACGCATCTGCATTTTGATTCTAAATTGATGATAAATGTAGCTGTCTATCGGCCACAGCATCCATTTACCATCAGGTGGATTCAACATCATCATCATTACAGCCCTTCACAAGTCCACTGCTGAACATAGGCCTCCCCCAAGATATGCCACAAAGCACAGTCCTGAGCCACCTGCATCCATCGACTTCCTACATGTCTTACCAGGTCGTCACTCCATCAGTGGGGGGTCACCCTACACTTCGCATACCGGTACTAGGCTGCTACTCGTGAACCTTTTTTCCCCAACGTTTGTCGGTTCTTCGACCTATATGGCCGGCCCATTGCCACTTCAGTTTACTAATCCGTTGGGCTATGTCGGTCACTCTGGTTCTACTGCGGAGATCCTCATTTCTAGGTCTATCATGCAGAGAAACCCCGAGCATAGCCCTCTCCATAGCTCGCTGAGCAACTTTGAGCGTCCTCAAACGGCCAGCAGTGAAGTACCACGTCTCGGTTCCGTAGGTCATCACTGGCAACACGCACTGGTTGTACAACTTAGTTTTCAGGTTTTGAGGTATACCTGACGAGAAGATGCGACGTAATTTCCCGAACGCTGCCCAGCCGAGATGAATCCGTCGATTGACCTCTCGGTAGAAGTTGGACTTATCTAGTCGGACTATTTGTCTCAGGTAAACCTACTCGTCAAAAACTTCGAGCTTAGTGCTCCCAACAACTACCGGCATAGTTGTGACATGGACATTAAACATGATCTTTGTTTTGTCCATGTTCATCTTAAGACCTATCCGTTGGGAGGCACTATTGAGGTCATTGAGCATAGTGCTTAAGTACTCCAGCGATTCTGCCATAAGGACTATATCGTCGGCAAATCGAAGACGAGTGATGTACTCGCCATTGATGTTAATACCGTATCGTTTCCAGCCCAGTAGCTTGAAAACGTCTTCCAACGCAGCGGTGAAGAGTTTCGGGGATATAACATCACCCTGTCTTACACCTCTCTGCAGTTGGATAGGTTTCGTACTCTGGTTCTGTACTCGGATAGCCATCGTAGTCCTACTGTACAAACACTTCAGCACTTCGATATACCGACAGTTAACTTGGCATCGTTGAAAAGACTGTAGCACCGCCCAAATTTCGACGGAATCAAAGGCTTTCTCATAGTCCACATACGCCAGGCAAAGTGACAGATTGTACTCTTCGGACTTCTGTACAATTTGCCGAAGGGTATGTATGTGGTCTATGATACTAAAGCCTTTTCGGAAACCGGGTTGTTCGCGAGGCTGGAAGTCGTCGAGTCAGGTGGATTGTGTCTTCCTTTCTCGTCCTTATAGAAGAAGAAAAGCGATTAATTCTTTTCAATATGCTGGCAATGTACCAGCAATTATTCATGTGCACTCAATTTCAGTTACTACTATCAGGTACTTACCATCATGTATCCGAATAATAGCTTGCCCATTTTTTTTTCGTTGATTTTGAAGTCGATTTTTATGTGCTAGGCTGATTTTATATAGAAATTCATATTCTAAAAAAATCTTCTAAATTTTTGAATAGTTTGAAAATACGTTTATCTCAGAGAAGAAGTCGCAAATAACTTTGAAGTTGTTTTATTTTACCTATATCTTACACAGTTATTATTTTTGATACATTCTGATAAGTTATATTTATAAGCCACTAGCGATCTGCCCCGGGTTTGCTCGGGTGATATCTGGATTCCACAACAGCGACACCTACCGAGTCCAACTATGCCTATTATATTCTTGAAAATGTAAGCAATATGTTGACAAAGTTTTACCACAATTTGATGAATAGTATGGCAGCGTATAAAATACGAACAAAAAAAAATATTTTTATATATTAGATGACAGAAATTTGATTCAATCAAAATCAATCGTTTAATCTGTCATTTACTCTTTTATTTTCAAGGTACTTACATAGATTTGTACAAGAGCATCGAACCGAATTTATCAGCCAACGGTAAGCAGTGTCACAGAGCGAAACATCTACTGCTGCACTCGCCAATCCGCCCGCACAGCACGTTGAATACTCGCTGTTGGGAAAAGTTCACATCCAGTACTGGAAAGAATATGAGAAGATAATGATTTCTTATATTTACGCGAACACTATACATGATTAAAACTACTTTTACGGATTTTATCGCGTTTATTTTTACTTTTTATTTATTTTTATTTTTAATTCCCGACGTTTCGGGTGCTTTCCAGCACCCATGGTCACGGAGGACTGAGATGACTGACGTCCCGATATCATTGTTAAACACGGAGTACCTTCAGCTTTTTTAATTATTGTTTATGGTCCGATCTATGCAAAATGAACTATGTCCCGAGGTCTTGCAGTGGTATGCTTGGGTTTAGTTTTAATTTTATTGATTATAGGATCCCAAGCAGGTGGTAGTACCCAGCCTCCTTCTCTATTGAAATTAGGATGTTTTTTAATTTCAATAGCCTCACGTATCATCCTTTGTAGGAATCGGTGTTCTTTCGCGAGGATTTGTGGTCTATCAAATCTGATGTAATGGTTGGGTCCGTCTAGGATATGATCTAAGGGAAGTCTGCAGTTTGTGATCGAAGACAAGAAGTCCACGGCTGGACATGTGTCATGATATAATAGTAATTAGCTTTAAACAATTATAATTAACCTAACCTTGTAATAATTATACCTATACATTTGTGTAAGAATATCTAATACCATATATTCCTACTATCACATAAGGACACAAATCAGAAGATGAGCAGCAGCGTCTTCATAATATCGAAAAAGTGGCAGATTGTGATTGTGACCCGCTTCCCAAGCGTGGTAACTGTGGCGAATATACCCCGTGTGCGGCAACCGTGGAGGAGGCCTCTGTTTGCCAGCAGACGTTGGTAGCGATATTGGTAACTATAACTATCCGAGTACTGAACGAGTATGAAATCTATCCAACTACTGAGAGGTGTAAAGCAGGGTAACGTAATTTCCCAGAAACTCTTCACTGCTGCATTAAAAGACGTTTTAAAACTACTAGACTGGAAAGGAACTACCAACCAAACTACCTATATACTGTAGTGTGTGTTTAGTATATGCTCATGTAGCTATATATATGATAGCCTATAGACATTTAGAGTTAGTAATAAACTTACATTCAAGACCAGTAGAGGCATTATTTATCCCCCCGAACCTCCCGACATCACATGGCGACCCTGCCAGGCGGCCGGGCCCTGCATAGAAAAATAAAGTAATTTATTGAACAAAATAAATCAATCAAAATAAATATATGAAAATAATACAACAATAAAATCAACATAATACCGGACGTGACAAGTAATTTTTTAAATACGAATATAAGAAGACTACAAATTTTTTGACAAATCGAAGCCGATAGTATACTTAAAGAAAAAATGTTATAGAAGAAATGAAGAAAAGACCTGAAAAATAAATTATACAAGAAGCCCCAGTAACATTGTTTTAACAGCATAATCAATATTGACAAGTTCCAAGAAAGAAGATTCCAAGAACAGAAAACTTCTTAATCAAAATTCCCTCAAGAGAAGAGTACCAACTTTATCAAAAATAAATATGAAAGAAAAAAGAAGAGTACGAAGAAGTCCAGGCCCAACTACATCGGGGAGCTAAGAACATCTTCGAGTACCAGAGCAGCAGAAAGAAGTCAGGGGTACAACGAGCGACTAGTCAAGTTCTGTAGTAGATACAAGACATCTCGAAAGCATCGAATTTAAGTTTAATTGTATAATAGTGTCGATGTCTATTGTCAAATTATATTATTACTTATGTAATGTTATACACAGAACTGGGGAAAGAAATTTTTTAAATCATTAATTGAAAATAGGAAAAATATTAGTACTATTAATAGAAAAATTCAAAATTATATATTATACCGCAATAATTAATCGGTAAATAACTTCTTAATATTGATAATAATAATATTTGTTTGTAACAATATGGTGTTTAAGTATAATTTAGTTATATATATTCTACCATAGTAATGTGTAAATTTTAATGGACAAGTAACCATAACAATATTTATCGAAATTTTAACAACATACATATAATTATTCAATATTTTTTTAACTAATATGATAACTTTCTAATTAATTATGTAACAGCGTCAGAGGAAATACCAACGTAAGAATATTATTATAGCTCAATGTCATATACTTGTTATAATAATTAATTTGTCAAACATTATATATTATAAATTGCAAAGGTTACAACCAATTATCATTAATTTGTTTCTTTATTTATGTCAAATTTATTAATTCCTTATTAAGCAATATTCAAAAAAAAACATCTATTACTAAGAACGTCGTTATCGTATATCTTCTCCTAACAAAGAATAACAATAACATTTAAAGGTACATAACACCAACCTATTCTTAAACAGGGTACACATCATAATAAAAATTAAAGGCAAATTGACTAGGAAAATGCTATTTTATTATAAAGTACCTATGTATATCGCCAGCCTAAGAGAATTTTAATGGTAATGTTTCTAAACTGAGTTAAACTTTGACTGAAAAAATATTATCCCATTTTGTACAAAAATTAGCAACGATGTACTTAAAAGGTGTGAGGAATGAAAGAAAGAAATGTTTAAAAATAGAATACGAATGATTGAGTAGTTAAGTTTCGTCAATATTGGACTGATCACCCTAATATTTGATGATGCTTAAACTTTATTGAATAAATACTTTATTGAATCCGTTAAGAGTGAGAATTATGAAAGCATAAAAGGAATAAATATAAAAGATCAAGTCCGTGCTTTGTAGCATTCCTTGAAGACAGCCTATGTTCAGAAGTAAACTTGTGATGGGCCGTAATGATGATGATGATGATAGTGACAGTCGGAGGTCCTGAGGAAATATACTACACACACACACAATATATATATATATATATATATATATATATATATATATATATATATATATATATATATATATATATATATAATCATCCTTTCACGGTAAATGTTGATCCAGTGAGAAGTTAGAACAATTGTTGATCCACCTATTTGACGTGTTTGCTCAGCTCCTCGTCGCACAAACTGATATACTTTGATCCATTCTTGATGCGCGTGTGACGTCGGTGGATCTGCACTAACAGGATTTCAATATACTCGTCAGCGATTTGACCAACATTTGTTGATCTATCAACGGTCGAAAAAATCATACTGAATATGAGTTTTTAGATCCAGAGTATATTTAATTTATATGCGACATTTACTTAGACTAAGTGGATCCGGAGCCATAATTGACGAATAGGTACTCGAACTCGAAGCGGCAACGTCGCGTTCTGTGTGTGACAGAGAACCCAGTAGGCTACTTCGTTATAGTAATAAGTTAAGAAAATACGTTATCTGCTGATTTTGTGGATCAAACTTTGGCAGGTTTTATTGTGGAAAGACGTTTGTTTGAGTTTTTGTTGTCGTCTGAGTGAATTTGTGTTATTATATTCATTTGTCATAGATCAATTAGAAGATGATGGATAGTACTTTATTACAAATTAATTTGTCACTCGAGTGTGTGTGTGTGTGTGTGTGTGTGTGTGTGTGTGTGTGTGTGTGTGTGTGTGTGTGTGTGTGTGTGTGTGTTGTGTCTTTCGGGGCGTGTGTGTGTGTGTGTGTGTGGTGGTGTGTGTGTGTGTGTGTGTGTAAGGGTGGGGGGTGCCATTATGTTTGCGCGCTGTGTTTGTGTGTGTGTGTGTGTGTTTTTATGCGAGTTTGTGTGTGCGCGTGCGTGCGGGTGTATGTGCGTTCATGTGTGTTCGTGTGAACGTATGTGCGTGCGCGTGTGTGCATTGTTGTGTTTTTTTAGTACGTGTTTGTGTATGTGTGTGAGTGTGTGCATGCGTGTGTTAACTGCTGTTCGTGTGTGGGTACGAGTGTGTGCGTGTGTGAGTCGTGTGTCCACCGTTGTTTTGTGTTTGTGTATGTGCTTGTGCGTGTATGTGTGTTCGTTCGTGCGCGCGCGTGTGTGTGAGTGTATGTGCGGGTGTGTGTGTGTGTGTGTGTGCGAGCGGGGGGGGGTATGTGTATGTGTGCGCGCGTGCGTGTGTGTTTGTATATGTGTGTGTGTTTGTGTCTGTTTGTATGGTGTGTGTGTGTGTGTTTGTGTGCGTGTGTGTTCGTCTGAGTGCGTGTTTGTGTGTGTATGTGTGTGTGTGTGTGTGTGTGTGTGTGTGTGTGTGTGTGTGTGTGTGTGTGTCTGTATGCACGCCAGAAAACGGCGGCGGAGAATGGAGACGAGGAGGCGGAGGTAAATGCAGCGTAGTATGTGGTGAAGGCGGAGGAGAGGAATTTGTGGTGAAGTCGGAGATAGTGGATACGGGGAATTGTGTTGGAGGCGGAAAGAATAGTGACGGCGCATGGTGGTGGCGGCGGCGGAAAGCTCCCGAAGTTTATTGTTGAGGCGGATGGAGCAGAGTTTATGGTGGAGGCGGAGGTAGCGGAGGTGGAGAACGAAAGCTTAGAGAGGAGTGCGGTGGTAGATGTGGAGGCGTAGGTAGCAGAGCGTGTTGGTGGGTGCACTGGAGAACAGTAAAGTGGTTACCGCGTGAGGGCAAGTAGGGCTCATATAAAGAACAGTTGGTTACAGCGAAAAACAGTGTGGCTGGTAAGTGGATATCGATACTGCCCCTAAAGATGTTACTACGAGGTTATTCATTTTTCCGAATATCAGCTTGGATACCTATTGGTACTAGAGACAAAGTGAAAAGAACTTTTGTTTTGTGACGGTTTCATCATAACTAACAAAACAAACAAACAAATACAAACTCGGCATACCTAATTCTACTAGTCCAGGTGTTACAGTGTTAGTTACCGAAGTACACCTTCAGGTCACTTCAGCAAGTCCGGAGGTAAGGACTCATCATAACTAACAAAACGAGCCCAAACTCAGCACACCTAGTTCTACTAGTACAAGAGTTCCACTAGCAATCCCGAATTACATTTTGAGATCACTCCATCAAGACCGGAAGGTAAGGTCTTATGATAATATCTCATGTAATAGTTCGATTCTATACCTATCAATTTTGTAAACGCGTCCTTAAAAATCTTGATTATGAAGATGTAGAAAACATGTTAACTATTTTATGGTAAACAAAACACACACACACACACACACACAAACACGCAACGCGCGCGCAAACATGCACACATGCGCACACGCACAAACGCATACACAGTCACACACACACACACACTGCCGCACACACACGCAAACACACAAACACAACAGTGCATACATGCACACACGCACACCCATTCACACACACACACACACACACACACACACACACACACACACGCAAACACGCAAACACGCACTCAGACGAATACCTTACGTCGCCGTTGCCACCACTTCCACTACAAGAAGGGGCGTTGTCGAGTAATTCGTTAAAAAAGTCGTTTATTTCGACCACAAGGATCATAGATGTTAGTAATATTACAAATCTTAAAAGTAATTTTCGTAAAACTTAAAACTATTTACCTAATTTTAAAACTATATATAAGACAGGCCCGATTAGTCAGCAAGTGCACCATATTATAACAATGGTTCAGGTACTGACCTCAAACCTGTCAGAAAATGCCCTCAGGATACCATTGGAACTGGTCCGCACTCTGCGCACCAGGGATGTGCATCGTTTACGCATGGTGGTGTAGAAACAATCCACACGCGCATCCGCGAACATACCCGGCGCATTACAATAACGAGGTAGACCAAACAGCAACCTGATTGCATTACATAACACGCATTTAATCTGTAGCTTGTAACGCCAAAGATACGAAACGGCAACGTCGCGGCTGCATACAGCCAATCCGATCGTTTATCTTATCGTTTGCTGTGCTCTGATTGGCTCATTTAAATCGGATTAACATTTTCCGTAACCATCGCAAGGTGGATTTATATATCGGATCAACTTCGGCCAACGCTAGCAAACAGTCTCGTGAGTGCAGATGTTGATCCGGTCGGAGCCACATTAGTTACCAGAGATGCATATTGGATCAACAAAATGCGCCGGATCAACATGCGTTTTCGGATCTACAAGTGCTCGCGTGAAGTCGCGTCTGATCAACATTTACCGTAAAGGGATCTCTCTCTCTCTCTCTCTCTCTCTCTCTCTATACATACATATATATATATATATATATATATATATATATATATATAGTATATGTATATGTTTTTATATATATGATAGGAGAGGGGGCAAACGAGCATACGGCTCACCAAATGGTAAGTGATTATCGTCGCCCATGAACAGCTGCAACACCAGGGGGATTGCAGATGTGTTACTGGCCTTTTAAAAGGGAATAGGCTCTTTTCTCGAAGGTCCCTAAGTCGTATCAGTCCGGAAAAATCTCTGGTGGTAGTTGATTCCACAAGGAAGTTGTGCGAGGAAGAAAACTTCTTTTAAATCGCTTAGTGCTGGACCGCCGGTATTCCAGATGGTATGAATGGTATCGCGAGTTTTGTCTCGATGTGCGATGGTGAAACTGTGCGGCTGAAATTAGTCCGAACAATTCCTCAGAGCACTCACCGTGGTAGATGCGATAAAAAACGCAAAGAGGTGCAACATCTCTTCGCAGTGCCAGTGAGTCAAGGCAATCGGAAAAAGCTCGGTTGCAGACGATTGGAACTGCTGTGCGCTGGATGCGATCAACAGTATTCTATGTGCGGCCGAACCCGCGCCTTGTAAAATTGCAGGCGGTGAACCGGCATGAAGTACTGTCCCGCTCTGTTGAGCACGCCAAGCTTTTTTAGAGGCCGATTTGGCCTTCTTTTCCAGGTGACCACGAAACTGCACGTCACGCGATATATATATATATATATATATATATATATATATATATATATATATATATAAGAATACTAATTGCCTGGAAATTAACTATTGAATATATTAAATTAATCAGGTATTATGAAAAGTCTAAAAGTAAAAATGTATCGTATTTTTTAATTCTGCGGAAAATTTTTATATTTGTGTTAGATGTGACGAGCTTTAGGTTACTATTTATTACAACGCGGGAGTTACCCTGTGCCCTGTGTGACCTCTGCCTCTCTTAGTAACCTGTCACTAGGTAAGGTTAAGGTAGAACTCCTAAATAAAAAATCACGAAATACGAGTAAATAAAAGTAAGTTTTAATCTATACTGTATATACTAATATTATGAAAGCAGAGTGCGAATTGTGAAGAGTGCGGAGGATGATCTCCAGAACCACCGCAAATATTTAAAAAAATCTTTTTACTTTTTAAGGGTACACTATTTCAAATGGACATAGGCTATAAAATTCAAGCCGAGCCGGGCGGGACGCTAGTAATAATCCCTTAAAACTACTTGGCCATGGATTTCACTGGTCATTATTCATACTCCCGGACATAGAACACAATGCCCTCATTTGTCTCAGTCCAAATATTTTTAAAATTAATTATTCATTTTACAGTTTGCAGACTCCCCCCGTGACCAAGATTTTTGCAAAGCACCGAAACGTTGGGACTAAAAAACAAGTGAAATTCCGCCCGTGAAGTTCTTGGACAAAATTGTACCACACGTAAATACTTGAAATGAAATTCTTCCACGTAATTTCTTGAAATTTCATTTTTTTATGTCTTATATTTAAATTAAATAGTGAAGTACTCTTTGAAATAGGTAAGACACATTAGTTTATTTTATTCCGCAGATTATAGCTCATTAAATTTTAACGTCTTTAATAATATAAAAACAGCAAAAGGTGTTTTCAACGGGAAAACACTTACACCCCGGTTTTAAGTACTGCTAGAGCAAAATTAGCATGAGAATGTGTAGAAAATGTTCGACACCACGCATCAGAGAAATGCGCAGCTTAAAATTTTATTGAAGTAATATTCTCAGGTAAGTGGGACAGCGTCATTACAGACTGTGAAACTTTTCATCTTACTCTTTAATATAATATTTAGGTAGGTAGTACACATGTGTAACAGTTTATGTTTTTTGAATATCTATTTTAATCTATAAAAGTCTACATACCACCCCCACCTCTATAGATTGCCTCATAGGGAGGTCTTTTCCATAGATGTCATGCTTGGTAGAATAATTTTCATTCAATATAGGTTACAAGAATACTAAATAAAAGTCATTTTCCTACTTTCACCATAGATTCAGAAAAAGTTCTGTCCTGGGAAAAACCAGAAAGAAATCCGGCTAGACTTACCTGAAAATATATGCACAAATATAAGCACACCTTCGTATGTGTTAGAGCTACACTGCAGTATCCGCACATTAGAAAATCCACGCTCTCACAGAGCAATAGAGTGAAATAGCAACATAATGCTACTGTCTGTCGTATGGTAAGCAAAGTGAGCCGTAGATCCCCTTTTCTGGTAATGAAATATTCCATCTTAACTCTCATTTCATTCATATATTTTTTAATTCTTTTAAAAAGTTGCCTCCAAGCTAGATTTTCTTCTGTATCTTGGGGGCAGTATACATACATAAATTTCACAAGGATAAATATCCAGAACCGAACCATTATTTGTAGGTAATGCTATTTGTTCTTTGCGGAATTAGAACCCGCGGCCTTAATGCTGCAATCCATTGCTAATGTACTGTAACACAGGAACAATCAATCGCTTCAGAGATAGACATTTCCATTTTAATTCTTAATCGAGAATAGATTTAGGTGTCTATGAACCAACATTACATTACGAAATCTATTTATATTAAATTTGCTGAAGATCATTATGATGATCATTAAGTTTAATTTATAACGCAAAAAAGACGAAGATGGTGATTTTAAGGCGGGTAAAGGCCCAACTAATGTACTTGAGGCGCATGTGGCGGGTCAACCCCGTTAAAATAGTTCAAACGTTCAAATACCTCGGTCACATAGTGACAACGAACAGAAAAAATGATTGCGGTATAGAACGATAGAGAAGAGCTTTGTCTGTCTGTGGCAATATGATTGCCAGGAGGTTTGTTAAAGCCTCCAAGGAGGTTAAGACTATGCTCTTCCAAACGTACTATTAGTCTTCCTACACCTGCCAGCTCTGGACTGAATATACGGGGCGATCTTTGAATGGTATTCGTGTGCAATATAATAACATAATGGTTTCTTATATTTACGCGAATACTACACATTAAAATAATACTAGTTTTTACGGAATTTATCGCGTATATTTAACTTTTTAAATACCCGACGTTTCGAGAGCTTTGCAGCACCCATGGTTACGGGAAGGACTGAGATGTTCAACGTCCAGATGTCATAGTTAACCGCGGTTACCATAGATTAAAATTTAACTTTTGTTCCGATCTACACAGTATGAACTTATGGTATCATGAAGTCTTGCAGTTGTATGCTTGGGTTGGGATTTAATTTTATTTATTATAGGATCCCAAGAAGATGGTAGCACCCAGCCATCTTCTCTATTGAAATTAGGATGTTTTTTGATTTCAATAGCCTCGCGAATCATCCTTGGAAGGAATCGGTGTTCTTTAGCGAGGATTTGTAGTCTATCAAATCTGATATAGTGACGGGGGCGATCCTGTACGTGTTCACAGACTGCAGACTTCCCGGACCGTCGATTCTTCACATCAGCTATATGTTCTTTAACGCGGGTTTTAATTGATCTTTTAGTTTGTCCTATGTAGGAGAGACCACATTCACAATCAAGCTTGTACATTCCTGCATCTTGCAGTGGGACGTTACACTTGACTGATGGTAAAAACTGACCAATCTTCTTCGGCGGCTTGAAGTATATTTTGATGGAAGCGCGCTTCAAGACGTAGCCAATCTTGTCAGTGACTCCTCTAACATATGGCAGTACAGCAGGTACACGCTCGACTGTGGCCGGCTTCACTCGTTCTCTGTGACGTAGGCGCGGAACCCGAAGCTTGTTGTCATGCAAAACTTGCTTGACGTGTTGGAGCTCGGCAGCCAGGTGTTTACTGTCACAAATCCCTCGTGCTCTCTGAAACAAAGATTTACCCACGGTAGCTAACTGTGAAGGATGGTGGTGAGAATCACCGTTTAAATATCTATCTGTATGGGTCTTTTTTCTATACACAGTATGGCTCCAGGTGTTATCAGGATTCCGAATTACTAACACATCTAGAAAAGCTAAGGAATTGTTTGCCCCTAACTCCATTGTGAACTGAATTTTAGAATTTATAGAGTTAAGATGGTCTAAAAATGCAGTTACTTTATCTAAAGGTAGAATTGTGAAAGTGTCGTCTACGTACCGCTTGTAGAATCTTGGATTTATGGGAGAAGTAAGCAGGGCTTTCTCCTCAAAGTCTTCCATGAATATGTCGGCGATAATGGGAGATACAGGTAAGCCCATCGCCACACCATCTACTTGCTTGTAGAACTCCTCCTTCCACAATAGGTAGCCAGATAGCCAGATATAAGGCAGTGTCTGAGTAATACTGCATATTCTACGGGCATGTTGTTTTCTTCCAGCCTTCTAGTTACAATTGAGATGCAGTCTTCAACAGGTAAGCATGTAAACAATGACTGCACATCAAAACTGACCATAGTTTCATTGTCTGCCAGATGTAGGTCTTTAGGAATCCTTTATGTGTGCTCTTGTATGTCCCCTGAGCGGTGAAAGTATTTTCGCTAAGTGTTGAGCCAATCTGTAAGTTGGTGAATCGATTTGGCTCACTATGGGACGTAATGGAGCATTGGGCTTGTGTATTTTTGGTAACCCATACAACTTTGGTGATTTGGCGCACGTAGGTATTATCCATTTTACGTCCAGATTTAATTTTTCGGAGTGTTTCTTTATGAGGTCACTAGTTGTTTTTAGTGTGCTATTTGTTGGGTCGTTTTTAACCTTTTTTATAAGTACTTACATCCGACAAAAGTTCTTGTATTTTAGAATTATAATCTGACGTATCCATGACTACCGTGGCGTTTCCCTTATCTGCGCGGAGAATCGTAAGTTCTGGTTTATTGCGTAGGTTCTTTAACGCTATAAATTCGTCTTTGGGAAGATTCGGTTTAGGCACTGAACATCGACGTAACATAGACGAAATGTAAATTTATTTTCGTTTTGAGAAGTACGGCATGTACTTCGTACTTAAGAACTAGTAGATTGGAACCTCCATTTAAGCAAAAAAAAAAAAATGCCTGTGTTTGGAGGGTCCGCCCTTCCATTACTAAATTCATGTTACATGGCGGTATGGGTAAACATATTCTATATCATATATTAATTTATATTAAAATTATCTATATTACTTATATTCTAAAATTAGGACAATCAAACGATAGGAACTAGTCTACTTATAAATACTGTATGATATGTGAGTGAAAGTTTATTTATTTATGTATACTTGTGTGTGTGTGTGTTTGTATCTGTGCTTGCATGAGTTAGAATGAGTATGTGTGATTAGAGTGTCTGCATCTGTACAAATCATATAACACAATCCAGAAGCTTCTTTTCAGTTTCGTCATATGTCTTAAGTTGAATCCATTTCAACAAAAGTTTTTTACAGTTATGATATGTTTCGTCGTATATATATATATATATATATATATATATATATATATATATATATATATATATATACACTTCTTTGTTTATTTTAATATAAAGAAAGGCAGAACGCGATATGTATTGTCTGCTTGCAAATGTGGGCAGTCTGGGCAACCATGTTTCTACGACGTTTATTTAAATGGCGTGGATCATAAAATAATGATTTGTGTGTTCTGAGGATTGTCCAGAATATATACAACTTCCTGACAGAGAGTAAACCACTGGTACGATATAGAAGATCAGTAGGAAAACGCCTCTTCTTAAAGTACATAACTTTAATAAGAGAACGCTGCGCCCTCTCTAACCCCAGAAATTGAGTTTTTGCTGCACCACCCCAGACAGGAATACAGTAGGCCATGACGGATTGAGCAAGAGCAATGTAAATTTGGTTGTTGGTTGAGGAGATAATTTGGTGACTCCCCATCTGATTTGCCCAGCATTACATGTCTAAGGGTTTTGAAGATCCATGTTAGTTTTCTCGTTCTGTTGATGACATGATCAAGGTGTGGGTACCAGGATAGTCTTTGGTCTACAATTACCCCTAGATATTTTGTCATAGCTACCTTATCGATTCTAGGGCAGTTACAGGTGTTTTTATTAGTGTCCATTGTACATTCATGAATTTTTAGGCTGAAGTCGATCTGAGGTTGCGAGTTGTTGTTGATACTAAAACAGATAGAGTTTATTTTAAAAGTATTTAGCGTCAGAAGGTTGTGTTTCAGCCACAGAGCAATTCGCAACAGGCCTGCCTCAGCATTAGTTTTGACTTCCTCCCAAGAATCACCGGCAAAGACTACGGCCGTATCATCAGCGTATGACAGGATTCTGGCATTATGGATCTTTATATTACATAGGTCGTTGATATAGATGAGAAAGTGCGTAGGTCCTAAAACGCTGCCCTGCGGTACGCCACACGTCACATTACCAGCTTCACTAGTGCAGCCAGGTAGTCTTACTCTTTGTCTTCTGTCCGATAAGTAACTCTCAAAATAGGCAAGCGGAGTCCCTCTTACTCCCATAGCTTCAAGTTTATTGACAAGGATAGGGATGGACACAGTATCAAAAGCTTTTTTCAGATCGAGGAAAACCTACAGACATTTTTTACTTTTTTCAAGTTGTAGCCTTGTTACAAAAGAGCTGAAATCCATGATTGCATCTTCTGTCGATTTTCCCCGCCTGAAACCAAATTGTGAAGATGATAAATTATTAAATTTATTTAAGTAATTTAGTAGTCTAGTGTTAAGTAGTTTCTCTAAAATTTTAGATATTGCTGGAAGAACCGAGATCGGTCTATAATTAATAATATCTTCATCATCCCCACCCTTGTACACAGGTGTTATTATAGATTCTTTTAACGGTCCAGGAAACACACCTTTGCAGAAGCAAAGATTTACAAGGTGGGTTATAATGGGAGTCAAGTCATCAACCGCCAACTTAAGAAATTTATGGGGGACATTATCCCATCCTGGGGCGCTGTGAGATTTCAGATGTAGGATAGTGCTACGGACTTCATCAACATGAGTATGCAGTAGTACAAAAGAATTTGATTGTGCCGGCTTATTTTCTATAAGTGTATTAGCTGTTCTTGTATCGTGTTGAATATTATTTGCAAGCTGTAATCCTATATTGGCGAAATAGTCATTAATAAAGTTTGCTGATTCAGAGGGCGAGGACCTTAAATCGAGCAGTTTAGAATTAGTATTATGTGTTTTTTTCGAGTATGTAATGTTTTTAATATTGTTCCAAAGCAATTTATTATTATTTAAAGATTTTGTAATGGTATCCCTGTCGTAATTTCTTTTTATTCTTTTTTATTAAATTATTACAGAAATTTCGGTAGCGTCTGTAAGTAATGCGAAGAATTTCATTATGCGGGTCATTACGTAGCCTTTTCTGAAGCTGGTTGCGATTTCTTACGCACCGCAGGATTCCTGGAGAGATCCAAGGCTGTATGATTCTTTTGCTGCATGGTATACGCGTCACCTCAGTATTCACCTTTAGGCTTTCCGTAATTCTTTCTATTAGGAAGGTAATTACAGTTGTTGGGTCATCACTAAATAAAATATCAGATAGATTACTATTTTGTAAATATTTTGGAGCAGCCTCAAAATTTATAGTGGTTTTAGTTCTATTGTCTTTAGTTAAGTTTTTTATTTTTGAGATTGGTAGAAAAGTTGTAAAGTGATCCGTAGTTGTTGTTTGCAAAATCGCTATAGTTGATCTGTATTTAATTTTATTTATTTTTAACATGAAATTGTCAAGGCAACCTTGCTGCCTAGTAGGTAATGTGTGTCCAGCTAATATGCCATGGTTAGCAAGCATGTCCAGATAGTTCATTCTGTTTTTGTACACATGCAGAAGTTCATTAGGTTTAGTTCGAATATTTATGTTAATATCACCTGTTATTATAATGCTCCTATGGGAATGAAGAGTCTCTAAATGAGAGTTTAGCGTATTGATAAAGTTTGTAGGGTTTGGGTTCGATGGTGATCTGTAAATACATAATACCGTATTATTCAATACATCAATCTGGAGACATGAAGCGTGATGCAAGATTACTTCCTTGACTTTGTGTTTTAAGCTTTTTTTTATATATACAACTACTCCTTCACTTTGGTTTAGTTGGGAAGAGGTACAATAGACTTCATAGTTGTTTAATTGTGGGAGAGGTTTATTGTGGTTTAATCTACATTCCGTGAAGGTGACAATATCAATTTCAAAAGATAAGTTTGCCGGAGTAAGTGTAAAATCGTTAAAGTTTTTGTAGATACTAACAATATTCTGAGATATTATGGTTAAGTAATTTTTATTAATTTGTATGTGACCCCTCTATTGCCTTTGCTATTTTAATATTATGATTTCTTAAATTTACGCGAACACTACACATTGAATAAAACTATTATTTACGGATTTTATCGCGTTTAATTACTTTAATTTATTTTTATTATTATCCCGACGTTTCGGGTGCTTCACAGCACCCACAGGTCACGGGGGGGGACTGAGATGTTTGACGTCCCAATGTCATTGTTAGCCCGGCTACCTTCAGTTTTTGAATATTAATTTTTGGTCCGATTTACGCAAAACGAACTTACAGTATCTTGAAGTCCTGCAGTGGTATGCTTGGGTTTAAGTTTAATTTTGTTAATTATAGGATCCCAAGCAGATGGCAGCACCCCAACCTTCTTCTCTATTGAAATTAGGATGTTTTTTAATTTCAATAGCCTCACGTATCATCCTTGGTAGGAATCTGTGTTCTTTTGCGAGGACTTGTGGTTTATCAAATCTGATGTAATGGTGGGGACGATCCTGAACATGTTCGCAGACTGCACACTTCCCGGAGCGTCGGTGCTTCACGTCAGCTATATGTTCTTTCACGCGGGTTTTTATGGATCTTTTTGTTTGACCTATGTAAGAGAGACCACATTCACAATCTAACTTGTACACTCCTGCATCTTGTAGAGGGATATTACACTTGACGGATGGTAAAAATTGACTAATCTTCTTCGGCGGCTTGTAATATGTTTTAATGGAAGCTCGCTTCAAGATGTAGCCAACCTTGTCTGTGACTCCTCTGACATATGGTAGTACAGCAGGCACACGCTCGACTGTGGCCGGCTTCACTCGGTCACTGTGACGTAGGCGCGGAATCCGAAGCTTGTTGTCTTGCAACACTTGCTTGACATGCTGCAGCTCGACGGCAAGATGTTTTCTGTCACAGATCCATCGTGCTCTCTGAAACAAAGATTTACGCACGGTAGCTAACTGTGAAGGATGATGGTGAGATTCACCATTTAAATATCGGTTGGTATGGGTCTTTTTCTATACACAGTGTGACCAATAGTGTTATCAGGATTTCGAATGACTAAAACATCTAGGAAAGCCAAAGAATTATTTGCCTCTAACTCCATTGTGAATTGTATTTTAGAGTTTATAGAGTTAAGGTGGTCTAAAAATGCAGTTACTTTGTCAGATGGTAAAATTGTGAAAGTGTCCTATACGTACCGCTTGTAGAATCTTTGATTTACAGAATCATAATGCACATGTGTTGCCACACCTTGGGATTAAGATGGAATGTCTCGATTCCAGTAAAAATGGTCTCCGGTTCTCTCACTCATCATAAGAAACACAGCGGCATTGAGCTGCAATTTTACTCTGGTATTCTGTGAGAGCATGGTCCTGCCCCGGTTGAGCTGACCTATTCGTGCTGCAACTATAATTTAGGTGCAGCGTGGCTCTACCACGTAAAAATGTACTTAAAATTGTTGGTTTTTACTCGATAGATTTAATCCATAGATTTAACATTAAAATAAAACTGTATATTTAAAATAGCTCATTCTATATCTGGCCGATCCCCCTACAATTTGGTCCGTATAACCGTATCGGTTGGTTGGAAATAACATGAAAGAATGTGAATATGCTGTAACTTTAAAGCACACGCGAAATTTTTAATGTGTTTTATCAAAATAAGTTGAGTGATGATGCAAAATGAATGTTTTCCGATAATTAATTTTCCACTTATACCTTTGAATTGAAAAGCTATCAGAGTCAGAGCCCAGCTTTGTCATTGGAGTCGTTGTAATTGGAGAGGATCGACGATTTTTATTTTAAAATTAGTATGTTTGCACATTGTATAACGTTTGTGATCGCACAGGAATGTGGTTTGGAATTCGATTTTAGGCATGGTTGTGAGTAGAAGTAAAACTTTGGAGATAGATACCTACAATAAGGGCGGTCTTATAATTAAAGATCGATCTCTTCTTAGTAACTTAACATTCAGAAAACTTGGGCTATTGATCATTGTGAGGTGGTGAATATGTAACAACGGCGATTGTTTCGTGGCGTTGTCACTTAGCATTGAGTTGCGGTGCCAAAGGTTTGAATCCAGTGCGGAACAAGTATTTGTATGAACTAAAAATAATTGTTACGAGTCTGGATGTTTGTCCTTGTGAAACTTATGTTTACAAACTGCCTCCGCGATACAGAAGAATATCCTAGGGAGGTAACGTTTTAAAAAATATATTACAAAAAACTTACATGCTTATACCTAAATAAAACTTAACCAATATAGTAAGTACATTATGATAATAACTGCGGATAATGTATTACTCCTGGAACTAAAATGCAGTGTCTGTGACTACTCTAGCTATTCATATACCGCTAATCAGGATACAGAAAACGGTGCGTAAGATTCCCTATCCAGATGGACTTCTAACTCCTAGAAAAGAGGCCAAGTGCAACTTTTAGATATCGTAGCCCATACACATCTACATTTATCCTCGATTGATTATCAAAATGCAGATTTGTTGTCACCCCTTTTTTTAACATGGGGAAATGCCTACGCATACCCGCCTCGCGGGGGCAAGGACGGGTTATATCGGACTCGCACCGACTAAAACCCCATGGTGTTCCACCTTCGTCGCATATTGGCAGGGCTACGGGAACGCTTTCGCACACTTCCGCGGCCCTACCAGCGACTGCCGCCCCATGGCTGCACCTCCTCGGGAGAGGAATATTCCTCCCCGTTCTCCTTCCCAAGTAAGGCGCACCAGAACACATGGCACGCCTTCCTCCACGGCCTCCAATTGCATCTGCGCAACAGACGCCCTCGCATCCGATGCGCGAATGCCATGGGGCCAGGAAAAACGATCACTTAGAAGTACTAGCCTTCCCGACCCCAGCGGCAGATCTGGTCTATGGCTCCGCCGCCAACCAAGATTCGGCTGCGGAGTATAGGGAGAGCGGCGCCTCGCAATACCGACAATCCTCTCCCCCCGCAGCCCCATCACCACCGCATCAACGGTGCGGCCCCGTTTGAATCGCGGAGGATAGGGCGAGTAGCGCATCGCCATACCAAAACTCCTCTTCCTCCGCAACTCCACCTTGGCTGCAGCGGTAGAGGGTGCGGAGTCCCCACTCGCTGCAGTCCACCAGCACACATCCGAAGTGGGCTCCCCAAGCCCACTCGGAGTGGCCACCTCAGGCCGGCCCTTCACCTCGGGCCAGCCACGTGGGTTCCTCTTTGTTCACCGCGGGTGACCAAGCCACGGCTACTAAGCCCCCCCGCCACGACAAGGCGGGAACCCGTTCGGGGGGGTTGTTGACACCCCTGAGGACAAAGTAGACTCTGCGGTGGCTGATTTTTCGTCTCTACACGAGGCATCCGCAGGTGAAGTAGACTGACTTAGCGGTGAGCGTGTAGAGGCGAAACACGTGTCGTAATATCAACGGTGGTGTATCTTTCCTAGTGCAGTGGTGCTGGGAGTAGTGGTGACGGTGATAGTGCACGCAATTGAAACAGGGCGGGAGGTGCTCTTCAAACTAAGTATTTTTGTAAAAAAAATTCAAATATCGTAATAATTACCAACTGTAATAAAATAATTATATCTTACTCCTCGTGGTATGTCGTCGAAAACTCCGAGACGAGCGACGCCGAGATTCGGTATTATTAGCGTCTGAGCTGAAAAGAACAAGCCCTCTTACAATACTTCTCAATCTATTATAATTTCTATCGATAACAAAATAAAAACCAACATATAAAGAAAACAAAAGGTGGTCTTAACACTACACATCAATTAACCAGACATCGCATACAAAAGGAAATAAAAAATAATAGAGGTACTGAGTAGAGTGTAATAACCATGAAATACTATAATACACAATAAAATGGCTGTCGGCCTTATTTTGTACGAGAACTTGCGTTGCCGGGGGCACACATACAAGAAATTACGTCATATTATCAGTTATCACTACTACAAACACATTTTAGACTTTTGATTAATGTTTTTGACACATAAATATTTCTTTATTTTTGTTTCTAATATTCACCAAATATAAAAAGTTTCGAATTACTAGTTGTAGAATATGTTTTCTTTATTTAAATTCCATTTCCCGCTGTTCTTTCGACACGTAATTATTGCACAATTTGCCGATTTTCAAATAATATGCACGCAGCGACGCTTGACACCAAAATTGGAAACTATTGATTGTGTTGACATTTATAGATGTGAATTGACATGTAAGTGACATGTTAATGGCTACACGGGCTCCGCTCACGTTCTATAATGTATGTATTATAGTATTCTATGGTAATAACAGTATAATCTATAACCCAAAATCTAAAGATCTCATGATCGCAATGGCGTTTACGTCCACTAGACCAAGGAGGCCGTCATCTGTTAAAAATGCTACATGTCTAACTACCATCTATCACAAGTCATTAAATATTTCTGGCAATTTATAAGCTGGTTTTTAATACGCCGCTGCTACTTGACAAAAAGGCACAAATTAGTAACCTTAGTTTGTGTTTCCAATTTTTTTCGCGGTTAAGACCGATATCCATTGGGAGAGTTCCGAGTTTATTGCCTCACGTAGTTTCTACATTTACGGTCGTAAATAAAATTTAGTGATTTTTAACTCTATATTACCTTAAAATCGCAATTCTAATTTACTTTTTTTTAAAATTAAAATGACAAACGAATTCACCGTTATAGTTACAGCCTATTTAAATCCACTGCTGACTACAGGCTCCCCCATAGATTGCCATATAGAGGGGATATTTGCCATAGATGCCACCAGGGTTAGCGACCACAGTTTATTTTTAGTTTTTAGTGGCTATTTGGAAGACGCTGCTTCCCATCTCCCGATTTGTTTTGCTCTGCTGCCCGTCACGACACCAACGGAATGACATGGGGTGGCGAATAGTATTGCACCACCACTGCACGGTAAAAACAAACGAATTAACATTTCACTTTGTGGTAAGCAGCTACTGCAGCGTTTGGACACCTGCAACCAACTGGAAGACTACAGATTCTTTTTCCAGGTGCCTCTGTGGACTAAAGTGGATCACCGCACAGCCTATTTTCGCATGCAGATGACTACGTTGAAATGCCTCGTTTCCAGTTAAAGTTCTGCGGCTCTCTACACAAAGCATACGTAACACAGCAGCATTAAGCTTCTATTTTACGCTGGTATCCCTACAAGTTTCACTTCCGTAATTACCTTAAGCAAATAGAAACACCTCATTATTTAATACTGATATTTTGTGAAGGTATACATCAACACAAGAACGACACCCAGCTGGAACTGACCTTGTAAACATACTCAGTAACGAGCCACCCAATTTTAATTACGTAACAGCATGTGTGACTGAATTTCTCGCGCTCTTAATTCCCGATGAAGTGACGTGGTTGTCGTAAGAGGCGACAATGAGACATGCCAGAAAGATCTCATGCCATTTAATAGATAATAAAAATAAATTATTATTACTATTATATTATATATATAGATGGTAGTATTACAACCTCTTTAACGTTCGATTTAAAATAACCAGTCTGGCGACGGCTAGCAGCGTCAGAGTAAAGTGAGTCTACAATTGGAGAGGCCTGTGTTCAGCTGCGGACTTTTACAGGCGAAGATGATAACAACGATGATTAACTTTCACAGAGGTCTTTATGTGTCTCATATAGATCGTCTTTATGGTATAAGGGTAACAAATGAGCTCACAGTCCATCTGACGGTATGCGGCCACTGAAGCTCATAAATATCTGTGAATCAAAATGCGCAAAGCATTGTCATCCATGAAGACTAAGATGAAATGCCTCGTTTTCAGGAAAAAGGGTCTCCGGTTCTCTGCACTCATCCTATGTAACACAGCAGCAATAAATTGCTATTTAACGCTTGTATTCTATGAGAGCGTGGTCATTGTCCGGTCGAGCCGACCAGTTCGTGCTACAACCATAATCTTACAGCTGCAGCGTAAGTTTACCACTGTATAAATTTATTTATTTTTTTGTTTATTAAATATCGATATATTTTTCACATATCTCTCGTTTAAATCGCGCACGTCATAGTTATAATTATATGATATAACTTATGCTTTTATACATTAAGTTTAACTAATTAACTGGTTTTGTGGAAATCGAGAACAATGGACGCATAGCGACATTGGGTCTATATTATTACTAGCTGATACTCGCTCGCTTCGCTGGGCGCACGATAATATTTTATTGTGGAACCTAGATGCACTCGTAAAATACCTTGCGAAATAAGTAATTATACCAAATTTCAAGTCAATCGGATGTATAGTTTAAGAGATCATGTGATGATTCAGTTAGTCAGTGGATTTCGCTTTTATTTAAATGTGCTTTTCCTTTTTAAATCATATTGTAATTTTGATGTTATTTCTGTAATTAAAGTTTATTGTATTTGTATAATAATTCTTTCGACACCTGTATGAAGAACAACACTGTAGAATTATATACTACGTGTCCCAACGACGTCCCTACAACGTGTCCCAAAATTCAACGATAAACGGGCACCTGAGGGTGGACCTGCTTATGACTACTCGGAAAAAAAATCTAAATCGTTTTTGTAATTACAAAAAAAAAATGAAATTCTTCGAAAATCGATACCCCGATATGGTATTTTTATCCCTAACGGGGTAGCCAGAGAGAACAGATCGCCAAGTGTCACGATCATTACATACCTCTTTCGCTTCGATCATGTTCATTATCTTCTTCATACATGCACGTCTAGGTATCCGAGTACTCTTGACCTTCCCTCTTCGAATAATTTGCTCACATGGTTTTCGAAAGTTAGTCTCGGTCTACTTCGACACCTTTTAATATTTACTTTCGCGCTATATATTTTCTTCACCATTCGGTCTTCACTCATTCGCTCAACGAGCCCAAACCATCGGAGTACGCCCCTATCAATTTTTGTGATAAGGTCATTTTTCAATCCTGCCATATTGCGAATCTCTTTGTTTCGCTTTCGGTCGGCTATGGTAACGCCGCACATTTTTCTAAGAAAGCATCTCCACTGCATTTAACTTGCTTTTATGCTTCTTCTGGCATACCCAGGTTTCGCTGCCATATAACAAACTCGGCACCAACACTGCGTTATGTATTGCAAGGCGTGCACTCTTCACTACGCCTTGCCTTTTGACTAACGCATTCAGGACACCATTGACTTTGTTCCCGGGAGCGACACGCCTGTCCACATCTTCCATCCCGGCTGAAAGCACTCCCCAAGTATACAATTTCATTTACCTGTTCTAGACATTCCTGATTTACCCATATTTCACATTTCGTTCTCTCTTCGTCCTTTTCAAATCCTTTTCAAATATAAAATATATATATATATATATATATATATATATATATATATATATATATATATATATACTAGAATACTATTTAAACATAATAAAGAATATGTCTGTAGAATTTTAAATAAAAGATCGTCTTGCTGCGTGTGGCACATCTCCATATATGAAAATCAATTGCCGTCCGTTAGTTATAAATTAGTTAGTAATTAGTTATAAATACTTCAATATTTTTGTACGTTTTGATTGTAATACTGGACCCGGTAGGTGGCGCTGTTGTCGAGATCCGAACATCACCCGCGCGAAGCCTTACAGAATTCTTTTTCTGTTTCTGTAAGTGCAAAATTTTATTATTTTAACGTTTATTATCTATTCTTATTGCAAAATAAAGACAAAACAATTTCCAATGTCATTAATTTTCCATAATTCATGCAGTAGAAGATTTTTACCAAAGTTCATTATGCCGCGTAACTTTTGAAAGCAGGAAATTCTCTTGTAGCTCCATTACAATGTCGAATTAAACTCTGTAGAGTCTTGAAAGATCAACAAGATATTAAATTAAAAAAGTTTTATCGCATAGACAGCTGGCGAACCTGCGAGACCTAACTTTCGTATTACAATATGAATCCAAAAAGAAATAAAAAACATTACATTTCGAAAATATCAAAATATTTTCTTTTAAACATAAACTATTTATTTAATGTCTGTCAAGTATTACTATAATATTCTCCGTTAATTAAGTAAAATACCTTATGTATATTTTAATTTATTTACAAGATATAGAGCCATCTCGGACATGCGGTCTGCAACATTTTTTATCTTTTCTCGTAAAATAAATTAATATTTCTTACTTTATTGCAACAATAACTTTTATATAATAACTTTTCTTACTAAAATATAATAACATTTCTTACATCTGTAATAAAATTCTGCTCGCTTTCGATACGTGATAATTTAAACAACAAAAACTACAATATTCTTATTTTTATGTATTTTATTCTCACAAAGCTAGTTTCATTATTTTATATTTCGATTCCAATAAGCAGATTCAATTTTTCACGCTCCCATTGTTCCCGACAATCATAAAAACTCCTCACACTTTGTGACAGTATCACGGGAAATAAAACTCACACTAATATCCAACCTCCTTTACAACGCAATATCGCAAACCAATAATCTCAGGATTTTCATAAAGTTGTATTTCATAAAACATTTGACTTTGTTAAAATGGCATAAACAAGCCTTTCTTAATCTCATAGAACAAACATTAATAATGTGATGTTCTATGACATTAAGAAAGGATTGCAAACTTTATAGTTGAGTGAGGGTGTTGTTCTTCTCGCAATATATCAAATGATAATTCCGCTGTTTTTTTATGCAAGCAAGGGTGAACAAGGCGCACACAGTTTACCTGACAGAACTTATGTGCATTAGTATGCACATAAGTTCTATGAGGTAAACTGTGTGCGCCTTGTGTGCACTACTAGTGTAGTACACAATTGTCCGATGAAACCCCATGCCATGCTGCAGCTATATTATAGTCAATATATTATATACCAAGGAAGACCACGCTCTCACAGAATATCGGTCTCAAATAATGCTAATGTGTTCCATATTACCCGTCTTACTCAGACTGGAAACGAGCGATCCCATCTTAGTCCCAAGGGGTGTCAAAGCATCTGCATTTTGATCCCTGATTGAGGATGAATGCAGGGTCTATGGGCCACAGTATGCACTTACCATCAGGTATACTCTGTACACACACACACACACACACACACACACACACACACACACGCACGCACACACGCACGCACGCACGCACGTAAGCACGCACGCACGCACGCACGCACGCACGCACGCACGCACGCACGCACGCAC
The DNA here is from genome assembly GCA_907164705.1 of Parnassius apollo. NCBI lineage: Eukaryota > Metazoa > Arthropoda > Insecta > Lepidoptera > Papilionidae > Parnassius > Parnassius apollo. Next base: position 233,132 of record CAJQZP010001271.1, read on the forward strand.
GCACGCACGCACGCACGCACGTACGCACGCCACACACACACACACACACGCACACACGCACACACACACGCACACACACACACACACACACACACACACACACACACACACACACACACCACCACGCACACACACACACACACACACACACACACACATTGTATTATATATCGAAGAATGTAACTTAGAGAAAAGTATAAAAGATGTAACCAATCAAATGTAACAAAGCTGATTTTAAGAATTTCGACAGCAATACAGACAAGCCGCTTACTAAAAAAGGATTTACGATATACATTGCAGGTTGAAAATACTCCTAGAAGTTCGTTATGCTGTTGCAGCAATAGAGAAGAGTGCTTTGCCTTGTTATTACGTAATAAGGCATGTTCGGTAGTTTTGCTTTTTTACATAATATTAAGAAACAGAAACAGAAACAGAAACTTTTTTATTCAACATTACTTATTGAAAGTCATTTTTTTAATTTACTACTGGTTCGCAAAAAAAAAACCTCTGTCCTGGGAAGAACCAGCAAGAAACCCAGCGGGACTATATTTTTTTTCCAATAATAGCTTACAATCATGTTTACAATTAACAACACAAGACAAATTAGAAATAGCTTGGTAGCGATCACCCTTCCCAGGGGTTATTATAATACATAAATTCCTTAATATTATAATAACCCTTTTTATACAAACTTAGATTAATAACATTTTTGAACTTTGTGTATGACAAATTTTGTATATTTTCTGGAATTTTGTTGTAAAAGCGTATAAATCGCCCCGAGAATGAATTACTGACTCGGTGGAGTCGAGTAACTGGTACTACTAGCTTGTGTCTGCTTCTGGTATTTACAGAATGAATATCACTTATTTTCGCAAAACTACTTTTATTTTTGTGTACGTACATTACATTTTCATAAATGCATTGAGAGGCCAGAGTTAATATATTGATTTCCTTAAATTTTTGTCTCAGTGACTCTTTTGGTTTTAAATTATATATTGCTCTAATGGCCCTCTTCTGCAAAATAAATATAATTTCAGTGACAGTCGCGTGTCCCCATAGCAAAACACCATACGACATAATGCTATGGAAATAACTAAAGTAAACTATTCTAGCTGTTTCAACACTGGTAAGAGTTATATTCTTTTTTTACAGCATATGCTGCAGAACTAAGTCTGCTAGCTAGTTTTGATATATGGAGGAGCCATTGAAGCTTTGCGTCCAGTGTGATTCCAAGAAAAATGGTGGTATCAACAAGACTCAGTTCCTCCCCATTTAAAATTACATTAGTATTGACATGTTTAACATTAGGAGTTACGAATTTGATACATTTAGTTTTAGTTCCATTCAAATGAAAATTATTAACATTAAACCGATTGACTAACTTAGCTTAGCGTTCGCTGTAAATTTCACAGTACGCAAGCAACCCGGGTTTGATCACCGCCGGCACTAAAGAAATTATTAATTTCAATTTTAAGTGTTGATTTACCACTTGTTCGGCAGTGAAGGAAAACATCGTGAGAAAACCTGCATGTCTGAGAAATTATAAAATATTTCGAAGACACGTATAACGACGAACATATCCTTGCCCTAAGACCCTCTCATAAATGAAACGAGGCCTGTAAGCAGCAGTGGGCCAATGGGACGTATACAGGCTGTCATTTTATATCAACCGTGGGTATCATAAAAGTGTGACAGTGGCAAATCAGGAGACGGGAAGTAGTGTCTCCCCTTTAATCGACTTAAATTAAAAAACTGCGATTGCCAACCCGCTCGCCAAGCGTGCCAACTACGGAGTATATCCCCTTTATGAGGAAATCTATGCGGAATGATTTATGATATATGTTCAACAGTGGGTTGTAATAGGCTGTAACGGTTCATTTTAGATATTTATAGGATATTAAAATATTAATCAATTTTTTTTTGTGAATTTTGCGAATAAAAATAAGTTAATTTTATAATTTCCTAATAACTTTTTATCTTCAATTAGTAGTTAATATAAGAATGGATTTATGGTTAAAGAAAACAAAAGCTTGTCACAGACTAAGCGTTAGCAGCACGTAAGGGAACAAATAATCAATTAACATTAAACTTTTTCAATCTTGTCTTGAAAAGTCCCAAATTGGTGTGGTGAGAGAAGGCAGATTGTAAAGAACTACGATCTCTCACAGTCTGCATTAGAAATAATAATGCTATGATAAATGATTTGTTATCGAGATATGTAAGGTGAAAACTGGCCGCGAATTTAACGTACATACGTTTTAATAAAAATATTTTACATAGGGGCATACATGTACACACCTCCTAAAAACCATAGCATCTGACTTTAGATACCTTGTTTGGTGGAGAAATGTCAAAATTTGATCAATGGACCCATCAAACTAACTTCCTACCTAAAAAAATTAAATATAGAAATTGGTACTTGTTCAACTGTACCGCTATACTGCGTGTGGCTCGACTTTTAGCCCAATGTTTGAGATAAGAAGTCATTCATTAAGATTACGGCATCACTGAAATTCATTGCTTGAGCAATTGTTAAGCGGTTCCGTTTAAAACCGCTTAAAATTTGTCAAATTATCTTTAAATATTTATATAAACACATTTTTGGTTATGGTTGTAGCACAATAACCCATTCGTCATGATGCTCTACCGGTAAAGGACACGCTCTCAAAAAATACCAGCGTAAAACGGTAGCTTAATATTACGTTATTTCAATGGTATTGGTTGGGTCATAGGTTTCTGAATCGAATACGAAAACGAATGACCATAAATTTGTGTGCGCGAATGATGAAAAGTATTGAAGGTTGAATACTTAGGTGGACTGTATCAGCCTGGTTCGTTATAAACCAATACAAAATGGCGGACGTGGCACGTGGCGGTCTTTGAACAAATATACTTGCGATAAATTTAATTTAATACGTTAGCCGGCACGACGGAAACATGAGCTGCTGTACAAAAATAAAAACAGCTCAAGATTAGGGAACAGGCACTTACCAGGGATAGCTGCCAGCGGCCTCTCTCTACGGCCTTGTGGTGCGTCGAAAACTTTGTTGCAACTGGGATAGAGCGGCGGCGGCGCACGTCCTTGTACCGCTTCGGCCATCTCAACTTCCGTCTAAGCGGAGCGCGCCTCCCATTGGAGAATAGAATAGAATAAATTTTCATTCAATATAAATTACAAGTAATTCTTATTAAAAGTCAATATTTTAACTTACCACTGAACTGAGAAACAAAATAAGTCCACCAATGTCTAGCTCTCCCCCTTAGGGGGAAGGGAACTTTCCCCCGTGCGGGAAGCGAATGGAAGTGATGAAAGGTTATTGAGAGAGAGTTACTGTCTAAAATAGCTAACAAAAATGAAAAATGCGTGGGTGTTCGTTGACGAAACCAGATATAAATATTCTGACTTATGTATAGTTCGTTACCTTTATATTTTTAGTTTGTTGTACTGCCTCCCTTTAGTATATCTCTACTTAGTATAATGGTTGACTGGGAGGAAATGCTCTACATCATTGTGTCCACCATCTGTAATATTTTGTGTATAAAAGATTAAATAATTGATTAAATAAATAAAATATACTATATCAGCTGGCAAAAAAATGTACGTGTCAGCTTCGACGCTGTGGGACCATGTTGTATTCATTATTCACAATTTTGTGTTGTTTTATTATGTTACCTATTATATTTATTATTTCTAACGAGATAATGAATAGTAAATTAATCGAATAGAGATCGATTTGATGAAGTAGTTTTAATAAGGTTAGTGATATTCACTCTGTAAATACCTTGAGGCGATTTTTACGCTTTTACAACAAAATTCAAGAAAATATACAAAATCTGAATATCTCCATTAAACAAAGATTTTATAAAAAAGGTTATTATAATCTTAAAGAATTTATGGATGATAACAACCCCTGGGAATGAGATGATGGCTACTATGCTATTTCTGTTGTTAATAATATGGCAACTTTAACGATTGTAGACTGTCCCTTTTTTAAATATATTCCCACGGTTTCTTGCTGGTTCATCTTAGGACAGAGGTATTTTCCGAACTACTGGCAAATTAAACCTAAAAGTGACGTTCTTTAAGTATTATTTATATTTTTTAAGTAAAAAAAAATTCTATTTCGCTCTGTCTATTTTGTGTACCGCAGGGTATGTATGAAAATTGTTTCTTAAGAAGCAAACTCCAATAAGAAAGGTCAGTTTTTAAGTGCGTCACGTGCGCGTCTATGTGACCAACTCTATTCAATACAACGCTGTTAGATTATAAGCGCTATTATATAGTTGGTAAAGCTGCTTTATTTGATCTATGCAGACAAAAGCATCAGACATGAGAAATTATCGTGCTGTTGTTATTTGGTTGTAATTTAATATTCATTATTAAATACTATAACAAATATAATAAATAATGTAGTGGCGGTATAAGATTATTAAATACCCTGTTATGTAAGAGACGACAGGGGAAAACAGCAGGAGATGGAAAGCTGCATCTTCCTGATGGCAATTCCAAAAATTAAAAATCTGCAACTGTGGCAAATGTCCCTACCCATGAGGCAACGAATGAAGATGATGAAAATTATAATAATTTCTTATTAAAAAAAAGAGAAAGAGAGACAGTTGTCATAGCCAGCCAGTCAGTTTTCTAAGAGGTTTTGCATTTGTAGTATTAGCTGAAAATTCATTTAATTGAATTCTATCACTTCTTATACTTTATATTACAAATGCTCACGGTTACCCATCTTCCCAATTAAATCACTGTGGGCCAAATGTAAAAGCCAAACTGACATTAAACAATACATTTTTACGTTCTGTTTGGAATAATAGTTGTGTTTGTGTGAACAAAATACCATTAATTGATGCAATTGTTATTATACTCTGTAATTTAATAGTATTATACTCTGTAATTTAATAGTATTATACTCTGTAATTTTTTGCCAGTGATGACTTACGGATCTGAGACGTGGTCCTTCACTGCTGGCCGTATGAGGACGCTTAAGGTCGCTCAGCGAGCTATGGAGAGGGCTATGCTCGGAGTTTCTCTGCGTGATAGACTCAGAAATGAGGATATCCGCAGTAAAACCAGAGTGACCGACATAGCCCAACGGATTAGTAAGCTGAAGTGGCAATGGGCCGGCCATATAGCTCGAAGAACCGATAACCGATGGGGAAGAAAGGTTCTTGAGTGGCAGCCTCGTACCGGTAGGCGTAGTGTAGGGCGACCCCCCACTAGATGGAGTGACGACCTGGTAAGACATGCAGGAAGTCGATGGATGCAGGTGGCTCAGGACCGTGCTTTGTGGCATTACTTGCGGGAGGCCTATGTTCAGCAGTGGACTTGTGAAGGGCTGTAATGATGATGATGATGATGATACTCTGTAATTTAATAGTGATGTAAGCGAAATTATGTTTATCCCTCCACAAAATCCATAATCAAGAGTTGAAGTAAAAGGGCTATAATTTGCGTTCCAAAATCATTAGCACAATAACGTGTCTATAGTTATCAAAATTGCGATTTCAATTTCGGAAAAAGGTGCTATCATCAGTGCGCTGAAAATGATGATTGCGTGTCTCAGAACCCAGTCAACCCAGATACCAAGTGAGCCAGCAGGTACAGCCATACTGCAGCTATATTAGTAGTATAGTTGTAGCACGAAGGGGTTGGCTCGACGGGGAAAGGATCACCTTCTCACAGAATACCATCGTTAAATAGCAGCTTAGCGCTGCTGTGTTTCGTATTTTGAGTGCAGAATACCGGAGACCCATTTTACTAGAAAAGAGGCATTCCATCTTAGTCCTCATGGGGACAACACATCTGCATTTTGATTCGTAATCGAGAATAGATGTATATAGATGTCTATGGGCCACAGAAATCCCTTACCACCAGTAAGGCTGTGTGCTCGTTAGTCACACTTCTCCTATAAAAAAGCATCATCGATTTGGGTAAATTGATATCAATGAGTGAATGCTGAATTTTTCTAGAATTAACTTGTATAAGTAGTATTTTGTACAGGAAAATGAATACAAAGTAATATCTTTTTAATCGTAGCTAACGTTAGAAATATGAAAATACATAGGTAAATATGTATATAAAATAAGTAACGGACTAAATAGATTGTATAAACAGGTTAAATCTAAACTTTCGAACTTTTAAGCAAATAGATCATATTAATGGGCGTTCCTCAGGGCTCTATTCTAGGCCCATTCCCGTTTTTAATATATATTAATGACTTATCTTATCTAGTAGGGGACAATCGACAAAAGATATAGCATTATTTGCTGATGATTCCTCTTTAATTTTCAAACTCTTTCGCAAATTATCGGTCGAATAACTTGCGATCATATTCGGAAGAAGAGATCGGAAGTCTGCAGTTTGCGATCATATTCTAGATGGCCCCAACCATTACATCAGATTTGATAGACCACAAATCCTCGCGAAAGAACATCGATTCCTACCAAGGATGATACGTGAGGCTATTTAAATTAAAAAACATCCTAATTTCAATAGAGAAGGAGGCTGGATCCCTAGCAGGTGGTAGTACCACCTGCTTGGGATCCAGGATCCTATAATTAATAAAATTAAAACTAAACCCAAGCATACCACTGCAAGACTTCAAAATACAGTTAGTTCATTCTGCGTAGATCGGACCAAAAACAATAATTAAAAAGCTGAAGGTACTCCGGGTTAACTTTGACATCGGGACGTCAGTCACCTCAGTCCCCCGTAACCATGGGAGCTGGAAAGCACCCGAAAGGTCGGGTATTAAAATTAATATAAATAAAACGCGATAAAATCCGTAAAAGTAGTTTTAATCAATTTACGAAAGTTATTATTTTAACCTCTCAACCCCCTATCGGTCTCATGAGACCGCGGCCATATTCCGTCAAATCCCTAGCGGTCTCATGAGGTCACACCCATCTTAACCCCTAAAACGGCCGCAATTTAACCTATAAAAATTATATATAGAGACTATTTTTCTATGAAGAAGTTTGGCATTATATAATCAATATAAAATATTCTATCCTCTATTGCAATAAAAAAACTGTTATCCTATGAATATTTATTTATAATCTACGTTTATTTCGTACGACATTTTCGCGTGAATGTTATTGTGTTGATTTTTGGATTTTTCTAGTATTTTAGTATAGTGTTTTCTTATAAATTTGTAATGAAAGTTTTTGTGAGAATTTCCATCATCAATCAATCAATCAATCTTCAAAAATCAAAAAATCAGTCATCAATACCATCTTTTTACGTAAATAATTTCGAGTAATATATATTGAAATAATTGTGATTTTCACGCTGCCGACATTCGCTTGGTATGTTTTTTTTTTGTTATCAAAATACAATAAAATCTTTTTGTATTGAAGTAAAACCTGACTTTTGAATAAACCATAAGATAGAAAATTTCGTATAGATTTTATAATGCGAAACTTCGTCATAGAAAAGTAGTCTCAAAATATAAGTTTTAATGGTTTTAAGAAGTGCTGTGGGTGGGTGCGGTCGCATGCGACCACTTGGGATTTGCCGGGCGCATGCGACTTCATACCAAGGGTAACAACCCTTGCATATTATTAGAGTCGGCACTTTTTGTCGCAACAAAGGAGTAAAGTATTATTAAGCCTATTTACATTCCACTCCTTAGTCCTCATGGGATATTTAAAATGTCATGTGTTACACAATTAATACCTAAACAGTAAGTAATAAATTCCCGCTAGACCGCTACCATAGTTACATTTGAACAGTGACAATACGCGTCAAGATAAATTCGTGGTAACAGAATGCGAGTAACCCGGGTTTGATCCCCGCCAGCACCAATGAAATTGTTAATTGCAATTTTAAGTGCTGATTTACCACGTGCTCGGCAGTGAAGGAAAACATCATCAGGTTTCCTGCATGTCTGAGGAATAAGCAAAAAAATATTTCGAAGACGTGTAAAGTTCGCCAACACGCATTGGGACAGCGCGGCGAACACGAGGGGAGGCCTGTGCCCAGCTGTGGGACGTATATAGGCTGTAAATTTTAGATTCGTGGTGGCACGAACTAATTGCAACCTGTTTGTCCACGTATTCACGATGGACACCTCCCCTGTAGCGGATTCATAGAACGACTTGAATCTACTCACAAGTTAAAGTCATGTCGGATTACAAGCGGGTACGGATTAGCCAGGGGTCGAATTACCGAAGGTAGTATGTAGTATAATTTAAAAATTATATTGATCTATTCAAAAATTAACCCATATTTAAATTGTAAACAAATTATCTTAAAATACATGTATTTTGGGACAGTGTTTGTGAACAAAATCTTAAATTGCAACACCATTTTTACCTCCGTGTGTACCAGTATTGACATGGAGTTTCCGCGTTTTATAAAATTTTATTTTATATTTTGTGGGGTATTTTGTGTTTTTTCTAAAAATAATGAAATAAACAGGATTATATCAGAATACCTAAAACATCCTTACGGATCGGAAAGAGTTTTTTTTTACCTATTGTAAATTTTATTAATATTCCAGATCGAAGTTTTTGTCGCGGCAGCCTGTGTCAACGGAGATTAGCCATCCGTCCAAGACAGAACGTTGAAAATATTGTATAGTAGCATGGTTTAAATATTAAATATACTATCAGTGAACCTAACACAAGTAGTGTATAGACAAATTAATGATTTTCACTTTTTTCTGAGCCCTTTCTGAGAGGATCTGAGGTCTTTGATAGTAGTGGTTATTAAGATATTATTTATCACTATCAAAGGCTTCCCTTTACTATGGTAAAATATTTATTATTCCAAAAGACATCTACAAACAAAATGTTATAAGTACATACGCTATGGGTAATAAAGTGTTCAACTAAGATGATCACGTCGTAAAATAGTTATATTAAACGGCCTATTACTTAAATGTGAAATTTTGTTTACGTAATATAATGGGTGCGTTTGGCAGAAAAAAGCGCTACCAAGTGCTTACAAGCGCTGAAATAGTTTTCGGCCAGGACACGATTGCTACTTCAGTAGCGCTGACACAATCCGCCATTTTGCTTATTTAATTTGTTTGTTTTGAAGTAGAGTTTATAAGTTTTTTGTGCAATATTAGTTTTAAGTAATATAATGACAAGAATAAACATATACATGTTATTAAAAAAATCATGATTGGTAAGCTTTTTAATATGAATATTTTACAAACATATATTTAAATTAGGTTAGGTTCCCCTGTTAAAACTAACATCGTGTCCTGGAGGAAAATAGCTACTTACGATTTGACAGCGCTTACCGCTTACGATCGCCATTTTGCTCACAAGCGCTTGCTAGTGCTTTTTTCTGCCAAACGCACCCAATGTCATTATTCTTACTTTATATGCTGCGTAGCGGTGGTACAAGAATATCCACTACCCCATGTCATCGCGCGGGAGTCGTAAGTGGCGGCAGAGAGAAACAAACCAGGAGATGGGCAGCAGCGTCTTCCTAATAATGATAAAAATAAAATAAAAACTGGTGTTGCCAACCCGCTTGCCAAGCGTGGCAACTTTGGCAAATCTCCCGCCTGTGAGGCAATCTATGGGAGAGGTCTATGTTCAGCAGTAGACTTAAATAGACTGTAATAAATATACCTTTAGAAATATCCTTTGGAAAGATTCATATATTTACACGATAATTAGAGATTTAATAAAACAAATTTTACTGACTTCATCGTGTTTAATTGAATTGAATTGAATTTTACTTATTTTACCTATGACTTCGGTATGTTGAACCTCTTAGTCTCTTGTGAACATGGGTGCAGTAAATAACCAGAATCTTTGGGATTAATAATTAATAAATAAATTTAAATTATAGGCGATAAAATCCGTAAAATTAGTTTTATAAAATAATAATAATGATAAGATTAGTGACGGAAATCATCCTTAGTCATAGTCATAGTCATAGTCATAGTCATAGTCATAGTCATAGTCATAGTCATAGTCATAGTCATAGTCATAGTCATAGTCATAGTCACAGTCATAGTCATAGTCACAGTCATAGTCACAGTCATAGTCATAATCACAGTCATAGTCACAGTCATAGTCACAGTCACAGTCATAGTCACAGTCATAGTCACAGTCATAGTCATAGTCACAGTCATAGTCACAGTCATAGTCATAGTCACAGTCATAGTCATAGTCATAGTCATAGTGATAGTCACAGTCATAGTCATAGTCACAGTCATAGTCACAGTCATAGTCATAGTCACAGTCATAGTCACAGTCATAGTCATAGTCATAGTCATGGTGATAGTCATAGTCATAGTCATAGTCACTGTAATAGTCATAGTCATGGTGATAGTCATAGTCATAGTCATAGTCATAGTCATAGTCATAGTCATAGTCATAGTCATAGTCATAGTCATAGTCACAGTCAAAGTCATAGTCACAGTCATAGTCACAGTCATAGTCATAGTCATAGTCATAGTCATAGTCATAGTCACAGTCATAGTCATAGTCACAGTCATAGTCACAGTCATAGTCATAGTCATAGTCATAGTCATAGTCACAGTCATAGTCACAGTCATAGTCATAGTCATAGTCATAGTCATAGTCATAGTCATAGTCATAGTCATAGTCATAGTCATAGTCATAGTCATAGTCACAGTCACAGTCACAGTCACAGTCATAGTCATAGTCATAGTCATAGTCATAGTCATAGTCATAGTCATAGTCATAGTCATAGTCATAGTCATAGTCATAGTCACAGTCACAGTCACAGTCATAGTCATAGTCATAGTCATAGTCATAGTCATAGTCATAGTCATAGTCACAGTCATAGTCACAGACATAGTCATAGTCACAGTCATAATCATAGTCATAGTCATAGTCATAGTCACAGTCACAGTCATAGTCATAGTCATAGTCATAGTCATAGTCATAGTCACAGTCATAGTCATAGTCACAGTCATAGTCATAGTCATAGTCATAGTCATAGTCACAGTCATAGTCATAGTCATAGTCATAGTCATAGTCATAGTCACAGTCACAGTCATAGTCATAGTCATAGTCATAGTCATAGTCATAGTCATAGTCATAGTCACAGTCATAGTCACAGTCATAGTCATAGTCACAGTCATAGTCACAGTCATAGTCATAGTCATAGTCACAGTCATAGTCATAGTCACAGTCATAGTCACAGTCATAGTCATAATCACAGTCATAGTCACAGTCATAGTCATAGTCATAGTCGTAGTCATAGTCATAGTCATAGTCATAGTCGCAGTCACAGTCATAGTCATAGTCATAGTCATAGTCATAGTCATAGTCATAGTCATAGTCATAGTCACAGTCACAGTCACAGTCATAGTCATAGTCATAGTCATAGTCATAGTCATAGTCATAGTCACAGTCATAGTCACAGTCATAGTCATAGTCACAGTCATAGTCATAGTCACAGTCATAGTCATAGTCATAGTCATAGTCATAGTCACAGTCACAGTCATAGTCATAGTCATAGTCATAGTCATAGTCATAGTCATAGTCATAGTCACAGTCATAGTCACAGTCACAGTCATAGTCACAGTCATAGTCATAGTCATAGTCACAGTCATAGTCATAGTCACAGTCACAGTCATAGTCATAGTCATAGTCATAGTCATAGTCATAGTCATAGTCACAGTCACAGTCATAGTCACAGTCATAGTCACAGTCATAGTCATAGTCACAGTCATAGTCATAGTCATAGTCGCAGTCGTAGTCATAGTCACAGTCATAGTCATAGTCATAGTCATAGTCATAGTCATAGTCATAGTCATAGTCACAGTCATAGTCATAGTCATAGTCATAGTCATAATCACAGTCATAGTCATAGTCACAGTCATAGTCATAGTCATAGTCATAGTCACAGTCATAGTCATAGTCACAGTCATAGTCACAGTCATAGTCACAGTCAAAGTCACAGTCACAGTCATAGTCACAGTCATAGTCATAGTCATAGTCATAGTCATAGTCATAGTCACAGTCACAGTCATAGTCATAGTCATAGTCATAGTCATAGTCATAGTCATAGTCATAGTCATAGTCACAGTCACAGTCATAGTCATAGTCATAGTCATAGTCATAGTCATAGTCATAGTCATAGTCATAGTCATAGTCATAGTCACAGTCATAGTCATAGTCACAGTCATAGTCACAGTCATAGTCATAGTCATAGTCACAGTCATAGTCATAGTCACAGTCATAGTCACAGTCATAGTCATAGTCACAGTCATGGTCATAGTCATAGTCACAGTCATAGTCATAGTCACAGTCATAGTCATAGTCATAGTCATAGTAATAGTCATAGTCATAGTCACAGTCATAGTCATAGTCATAGTCATAGTCACAGTCACAGTCATAGTCATAGTCGTAGTCATAGTCATAGTAATAGTCATAGTCGTAGTCATAGTCACAGTCATAGTCATAGTCATAGTCATAGTCATAGTCATAGTCATAGTCACAGTCACAGTCATAGTCATAGTCATAGTCATAGTCACAGTCATAGTCACAGTCATAGTCATAGTCATAGTAATAGTCATAGTCATAGTCATAGTCATAGTCATAGTCACAGTCACAGTCATAGTCATAGTCATAGTCATAGTCATAGTCATAGTCATAGTCACAGTCATAGTCACAGTCATAGTCATAGTCACAGTCATAGTCAGAGTCATAGTCATAGTCATAGTCACAGTCATAGTCATAGTCACAGTCATAGTCACAGTCATAGTCATAGTCACAGTCATAGTCACAGTCATAGTCATAGTCACAGTCATAGTCACAGTCATAGTCATAGTCATAGTCACAGTCATAGTCATAGTCACAGTCATAGTCACAGTCATAGTCATAGTCATAGTCATAGTCATAGTCATAGTCAAAGTCATAGTCACAGTCACAGTCATAGTCATAGTCATAGTCATAGTCATAGTCATAGTCACAGTCATAGTCACAGTCATAGTCACAGTCATAGTTATAGTCATAGTCATAGTCACAGTCATAGTCATAGTCATAGTCATAGTCACAGTCATAGTCATAGTCACAGTCATAGTCACAGTCATAGTCATAGTCATAGTTATAGTCAGAGTCACAGTCATAGTCACAGTCATAGTCATAGTCATAGTCATAGTCACGGTCATAGTCATAGTCACAGTCATAGTCATAGTCATAGTCACAGTCACAGTCATAGTCACAGTCATAGTCACAGTCATAGTCATAGTCATAGTCATAGTCACAGTCATAGTCATAGTCATAGTCATAGTCATAGTCACAGTCATAGTCATAGTCATAGTCATAGTCACAGTCATAGTCATAGTCACAGTCATAGTCACAGTCATAGTCATAGTCATAGTCATAGTCATAGTCAGAGTCACAGTCATAGTCACAGTCATAGTCATAGTCATAGTCATAGTCACAGTCATAGTCATAGTCACAGTCATAGTCATAGTCATAGTCACGGTCATAGTCATAGTCACAGTCATAGTCACAGTCATAGTCACAGTCATAGTCACAGTCATAGTCATAGTCATAGTCATAGTCATAGTCATAGTCACAGTCATAGTCATAGTACCAGTCATAGTCACAGTCATAGTCATAGTCATAGTCATAGTCATAGTCACAGTCATAGTCATAGTCACAGTCATAGTCACAGTCATAGTCATAGTCATAGTCATAGTCATAGTCATAGTCATAGTCATAGTCACAGTCATAGTCATCGTCACAGTCATAGTCACAGTCATAGTCACAGTCATAGTCATAGTCATAGTCAGAGTCACAGTCATAGTCACAGTCATAGTCACAGTCATAGTCATAGTCACAGTCATAGTCACAGTCATAGTCATAGTCATAGTAATAGTCATAGTCATAGTCATATTCATAGTCATAGTCACAGTCACAGTCATAGTCATAGTCATAGTCATAGTCATAGTCATAGTCATAGTCACAGTCATAGTCACAGTCATAGTCATAGTCACAGTCATAGTCACAGTCATAGTCATAGTCATAGTCACAGTCACAGTCATAGTCACAGTTATGGTCATAGTCATAGTCACAGTCATAGTCATAGTCGTAGTCATAGTCATAGTCATAGTCACAGTCATAGTCACAGTCATAGTCACAGTCATAGTCATAGTCACAGTCATAGTCATAGTCACAGTCATAGTCATAGTCATAGTCATAGTCATAGTCATAATCATAGTCATAGTCATAGTCATAGTCATAGTCATAGTCACAGTCATTGTCATAGTCATAGTCATAGTCACAGTCATAGTCATAGTCATAGTCATAGTCATAGTCACAGTCATAGTCACAGTCATAGTCATAGTCATAGTCATAGTCATAGTCATAGTCACAGTCATAGTCATAGTCACAGTCATAGTCACAGTCATTGTCATAATCACAGTCATAGTCACAGTCATAGTCATAGTCATAGTCGTAGTCATAGTCATAGTCATAGTCATAGTCATAGTCACAGTCACAGTCATAGTCATAGTCATAGTCACAGTCATAGTCATAGTCATAGTCATAGTCATAGTCATAGTCACAGTCACAGTCATAGTCATAGTCATAGTCATAGTCATAGTCACAGTCATAGTCACAGTCATAGTCATAGTCACAGTCATAGTCATAGTCACAGTCATAGTCATAGTCATAGTCATAGTCATAGTCATAGTCATAGTCATAGTCATAGTCACAGTCATAGTCATAGTCATAGTCATGGTGATAGTCATAGTCATAGTCATAGTCATAGTCATAGTCACAGTCATAGTCATAGTCACAGTCATAGTCACAGTCATAGTCATAGTCATAGTTATAGTCAGAGTCACAGTCATAGTCACAGTCATAGTCATAGTCATAGTCATAGTCACGGTCATAGTCATAGTCACAGTCATAGTCATAGTCATAGTCACAGTCACAGTCATAGTCACAGTCATAGTCACAGTCATAGTCATAGTCATAGTCATAGTCACAGTCATAGTCATAGTCATAGTCATAGTCATAGTCATAGTCATAGTCATAGTCATAGTCATAGTCACAGTCATAGTCATAGTCACAGTCATAGTCACAGTCATAGTCATAGTCATAGTCATAGTCAGAGTCACAGTCATAGTCACAGTCATAGTCATAGTCATAGTCATAGTCACAGTCATAGTCATAGTCACAGTCATAGTCATAGTCATAGTCACGGTCATAGTCATAGTCACAGTAATAGTCACAGTCATAGTCACAGTCATAGTCACAGTCATAGTCATAGTCATAGTCATAGTCATAGTCACAGTCATAGTCATAGTCTCAGTCATAGTCACAGTCATAGTCATAGTCATAGTCATAGTCATAGTCACAGTCATAGTCATAGTCACAGTCATAGTCACAGTCATAGTCATAGTCATAGTCATAGTCATAGTCATAGTCATAGTCATAGTCACAGTCATAGTCATCGTCACAGTCATAGTCACAGTCATAGTCACAGTCATAGTCATAGTCATAGTCAGAGTCACAGTCATAGTCACAGTCATAGTCACAGTCATAGTCATAGTCATAGTCATAGTCATAGTCACAGTCATAGTCATAGTCTCAGTCATAGTCACAGTCATAGTCATAGTCATAGTCATAGTCATAGTCACAGTCATAGTCATAGTCACAGTCATAGTCACAGTCATAGTCATAGTCATAGTCATAGTCATAGTCATAGTCATAGTCATAGTCACAGTCATAGTCATCGTCACAGTCATAGTCACAGTCATAGTCACAGTCATAGTCATAGTCATAGTCACAGTCATAGTCATAGTCTCAGTCATAGTCACAGTCATAGTCATAGTCATAGTCATAGTCATAGTCACAGTCATAGTCATAGTCACAGTCATAGTCACAGTCATAGTCATAGTCATAGTCATAGTCATAGTCATAGTCATAGTCATAGTCACAGTCATAGTCATCGTCACAGTCATAGTCATAGTCATAGTCATAGTCATAGTCACAGTCATAGTCACAGTCACAGTCATAGTCATAGTCATAGTCATAGTCATAGTCATAGTCACAGTCATAGTCATAGTCACAGTCATAGTCATAGTCATAGTCATAGTCACAGTCATAGTCATAGTCATAGTCATAGTCATAGTCATAGTCATAGTCATAGTCATAGTCACAGTCATAGTCATAGTCATAGTCATGGTGATAGTCATAGTCATAGTCATAGTCATAGTCACAGTCATAGTCATAGTCACAGTCATAGTCACAGTCATAGTCATAGTCATAGTTATAGTCAGAGTCACAGTCATAGTCACAGTCATAGTCATAGTCATAGTCATAGTCACGGTCATAGTCATAGTCACAGTCATAGTCATAGTCATAGTCACAGTCACAGTCATAGTCACAGTCATAGTCACAGTCATAGTCATAGTCATAGTCATAGTCACAGTCATAGTCATAGTCATAGTCATAGTCATAGTCATAGTCATAGTCATAGTCATAGTCATAGTCACAGTCATAGTCATAGTCACAGTCATAGTCACAGTCATAGTCATAGTCATAGTCATAGTCAGAGTCACAGTCATAGTCACAGTCATAGTCATAGTCATAGTCATAGTCACAGTCATAGTCATAGTCACACGTCATAGTCATAGTCATAGTCACGGTCATAGTCATAGTCACAGTAATAGTCACAGTCATAGTCACAGTCATAGTCACAGTCATAGTCATAGTCATAGTCATAGTCACAGTCATAGTCATAGTCTCAGTCATAGTCACAGTCATAGTCATAGTCATAGTCATAGTCATAGTCACAGTCATAGTCATAGTCACAGTCATAGTCACAGTCATAGTCATAGTCATAGTCATAGTCATAGTCATAGTCATAGTCATAGTCACAGTCATAGTCATCGTCACAGTCATAGTCACAGTCATAGTCACAGTCATAGTCATAGTCATAGTCAGAGTCACAGTCATAGTCACAGTCATAGTCACAGTCATAGTCATAGTCACAGTCATAGTCACAGTCATAGTCATAGTCATAGTAATAGTCATAGTCATAGTCATATTCATAGTCATAGTCACAGTCACAGTCATAGTCATAGTCATAGTCATAGTCATAGTCATAGTCATAGTCACAGTCATAGTCACAGTCATAGTCATAGTCACAGTCATAGTCACAGTCATAGTCATAGTCATAGTCACAGTCATAGTCATAGTCACAGTCATATTCACAGTCATAGTCATAGTCATAGTCATAGTCATAGTCATAGTCATAGTCGTAGTCATAGTCATAGTCATAGTCATAGTCATAGTCATAGTCATAGTCATAGTCATAGTCATAGTCATAGTCACAGTCATAATCATAGTCACAGTCACAGTCATAGTCATAGTCATAGTCATAGTCATAGTCATAGTCATAGTCATAGTCATACTCATAGTCATAGTCGCAGTCATAGTCACAGTCATAGTCATAGTCACAGTCATAGTCATAGTCAAAGTCATAGTCATAGTCATAGTCATAGTCACAGTCATAGTCATAGTCATAGTCACAGTCATAGTCACTCTTAAATATTTTTCTAGCGCAGAGCGAATTTTGGTTGCTTAGGTACAATTAAAATCTCTATAAATTAAAATGTATGCAGACAGAAACCATTCTCTGAGATTTCTGAATGCTGACAGAGGTAACAATATTCTTGTAATATTAACGGCAAAATATATATTGGCTAAATAAAGACATTTATAGTGGTACATGAGTTATAGCAAATTCGAAGAAATATATTGCTTATCTAACTAAATTCAAGTTGCCTCACATAAGCCCGGGCTTACGAGAATTATCGTTTTATAAAAAACGTATTGCCTTCGCAATGATACTCTTATTCCACGAAATATCCGCATGGATTGTGTAGATTTTCGTAGCGGAAATATTTGGAATTTAATTAACAAATTGATTAAAGTGCTAGCAAGACTCAAATAGGCTTTTGTGAAACAGTTTTTGTTAAATTTATATAGTTTATGTCAGCGGAAAAATTATAATAAATTAATATTGAACATTTTATCTTAATCTATCGTTTCTAAGACACGTTTTGAAGATTTTTCTCCACATCCGTACCGTGACTAAAAGACGATAATATTTTGTGAAACCTTGACGTTGATAACAGCATAATACGGGTCGTTTACTGTATAATTGAATATAAAAGATTAAAAAGATAAGGCCTGTAACTAACTTATTACAAAACAAAAACAATTAATTACTTAAAAATAAGTTAAGTAATCTATATACCTATAGATACCTACATCTATCCTCTATTTACAATTGAAATGCAGACGCGTTATCACCCTTGAGGACTAAGATGAAATGATTTTTTACAAGTGTTCGAAATGAGAAACGGTTCTGTTCAGTTACCATATGAAATATAGAAGCAATATGCTACTATTATTTATATACAAACTTAGTCCGAGGTAACTTGGTAGTATTGTCTACACCTTGCTTGATTAACGTTTCCTTTAAGTTTCAAAAACAAAAATTTGCAACACGGAGGCAACCCAACGCTTCTCAAATGTCTTTTGTTTGGCCGCGTTTGATGAACGATCATCAATTTGCATTTGCGTAGTAAATTTCGAAAGTTTTTGTACTATTTATTCTTTTGAAATTGATTTAAAATACCTGAAAGATAAAAGGATTCAAAAAAAGAATGTTTAGAAAGGAAGTTGAACGGATATTTGAAGAAATGTGAACGTTGTAAAATACGTACAGACGAACAATCAAAAGATAACAAAATGAGGTTGGTAATATTGTTAAGTCTGTTTTTATCATATATAATAAATTGAGTAGATATGGAACTTTGAATATATATTTTACATATATTAATACATATATATATATATATAGTCCGGGGGATTGAAGTGACTGGCGTCCCGATGTCAGTGTTAACCCCGAGTACCTTCAGTTCTTTAATTATTATTTATGGTCTGATATACGCAGAATAAACTTACTGTGCCTTGAAGTATTTCAGTGATATGCTTAGGTTCAGTTTTAACTTTATTAATTACAGGATCCCAAACAGGTGGTAGTATCCAGCCTCCTTCTCTATTGAAATTAGGATGTCTTTTTAATCAGTAGCCTCACGTCACATTATTGGTAGGATTAGATATTCTTTCGCGAGGATTTGTGGTCTATCAAATCTGATTTAATGATGGAGGATCTAGGATATGATCACAAACTGCAGACTTCCCGGAACGTTGATGCTTCACATCAGCTGTATATACTTTTACGCGGGTTCTAATTGATATTTTTGTTTGCCCTATATATGAGAGACTAAATTAAAAATCAAGCTTGTGCACTCCTGCACTTAAAGAGGACACTTGATAGATGGTACGAACTAACTAATCTTCTTCGACAGCTTGTAGAATGTTCTTAGAGAACCTCGCTTCAAGATGTAGCCTTGTCCTTGACACCTCTGGCATATGGTAGTAAAGCAGGCACACGCTCGTCTATGGCCGGCTTCATTCGGTCACCGTAAAGTAGGCGCGGGACCCGAAGCTTGTTATCGTGCTGAACCTGCATGGCGTGCTGAAGCTCGGCAGCTAAGTGTTTGCTGTCACATGTCCCTCGCGCTCTTTGTAACAAAGGTTTGCTCAATGTAGCTAACCGTGAAGGAGATGGTGAGATTCACCGTTTAAATATCGGTTTGTTTGGGTCTTTTCTTATACAGTGTGACTGATTCTCCACGCAAATAATCGTAATTCTTCGGTTATAATGGATACTTCAAATAACAATTTTAAAATACAACTTTTTTCGAATGAAAATACGTACACAAAGATCAAAACAGTCCCTACAATTAATACGCTTAAAACAACTAGCGATTTAATTAAGAAATACATATACATACAAAATACATAAACACTCACGTCTGTCACCCTGAGGGGTAGGCAGAGACTACGACTCCATTTGCACGATCGATACCTTCGCCTTCCTCCGAAACCCAGCCCCCCACTCTGCCGTTCACATCTGCCATATAAATTTGCTTTGTCACTCTGTCCTCACTCATTCTTTCCACATGACCAAACCACCGAAGCATTCATTTCTTAATCCTGGTCACAAACATCATCTTGCATACCACATTTATCTCTTATCACGCAATTTCTCACCCTGTCATTCATAACAGCATATTCCTTAAAGACCGCACTTCTACAGCATTTATCCTACTTTCGTGCTTCTTCTGCCACACCCAGCTTTCACTCGCATTGAATTACCATACGTACTTTGGCACATTATTCATAATAGAGTGTAGTGCCCCATTCATTCTATTCCCTGCATTTACTCGTCGTTCTATATACTATCATATCTACCATCCCTGCTAAATACACATCCCAAATACACAAACTCATCCACTTGCTCAATTAACTCTCTTCTATTCTTATTTCACATACCGTTTTGCTTTCTTCTCTTTCAAAAACCATGACTTTCGTCTTACTTGCGTTCACTTTCATTCCCCTTTCTTTTAATACCCATTCATTAATGTAACCATCATTTGCAACTCAGCTGCCGATGACGCAAATATGACTTGATCATCGGCATACAAAAGGCATTTGACGGTTAACTCGCCCATTCTTAACCCACATTCTTCATCGTTCAAAGTTTGAAAACACCTGTCCATAAATGGGTTGAACAGCCAAGGGGAAGCTACACAGCCCCCAATGCCATAGATTAATACTTTAAAATATAGTGTGACAAGGGCCCCTTCAATAGTAATAAAATTAATAAAAAAATAATAATCTTAAATTATTTGCAAAAATTTTATCTGCTTGAATCACTTGCCTTACCAAATAATGTGATATGTTGATTGCCCTTGCATTGAGCAAAGTATACAAACACTATTTTACTAACTTACACTTTCTGATTTACTTAAAACATCTGCTTTTGGAAGACATTAGCCAATGTTAAACTTACCATATCTTAAGGAAGAACCTGAGATTTGCCCCGCAAAAACTTTACATTGATTACCACTGAAAAATTGAGAGCTCAGGATGGATGTGCACGAAATATTTTATAACATTTAAAAAACCGTATTGAGCAGCCACATGTCAAAGCATAAGTAGGTGGCTTAATTTTGTAATAAGCGAACATGGAATTGATACAACCACATTTACACCACATTCAACTATACACGCCTCAACGTCTAATGCACTAAGACAGCACGGGACTTACAATAGACAGATGGTAAGCAAACTCTCTCTTTATCAGAACTCTGTAAATGATAACCACTTTTTGGTAAAAGTAGTATGTAAGACAAAATCTACTTCATTTTTAGTTTAAAAAATTATTTATAATTTACATATTACTAGCTTACCAGACAAACGTTTTTCTGCCCTTTTTTGACGACCCTTTGTCATGTCCTATTAAAAATCCTTAAATTGGCAAAAAATTGTGGGTCATTGGCCAAAAAAACTATCCTATATCTAAAGTTGAAACAAACTGAAAATGATGTGCAAGTTTGATTAAAATCGGTTAAGTAGTTTAGAAGTCCATCGAAGACAAACAACGTGACACGTAATTTATATATATTAAGATTACTGCTTAGAT
Source organism: Parnassius apollo (assembly GCA_907164705.1). Taxonomy (NCBI): domain Eukaryota; kingdom Metazoa; phylum Arthropoda; class Insecta; order Lepidoptera; family Papilionidae; genus Parnassius; species Parnassius apollo. The sequence goes on from CAJQZP010001271.1 coordinate 254,667, forward strand.
GTAATAACAAACTATTTTTATTTTTTGTTCAGTGAAGTAACATTTAAATAAAAGCTGATTTTAAATTTCATATTCTTTGAATCTTTCTCTCTTATAATTTTAAGTTCCAATGTGCTAATCCAGTAAGATTTTTTTTGTTTACTCATTAACTCTAAAAATCCACCAAGCTATCTCGGATAAAGCTTACCTACCTACCTAGTCTGGCCACAAGTTCTGTTACAAATGAAGATGCACTTTTTTAATGTTTAATTTTAGTCTCAGAAAAAAATAAAAACAATATTCTATTCAAAATGGCCACCTTTGGCTTTTATATAGGCCTTTAATCTATTTGGCCACGAATCTATGGATTTACTCACTGTTTCCATGGGAAATTTCGCTACTGCTTGCTCCAGAGATTTCTTTTTTAAACTCAATGTCACCGTGTTGTTTATAGAAAGCCATGTCCTCTAAAACTGAACATAATTTGTAGTCTAAAGGGTTGAGGTCTGGGCTAGATGAGGGCTAGCCTTCAGCTCTTATAAAATCCGGAACGATGGTTTCAAACCAAGCTTGGGTAGTTCGTGCCTTCTGACCAGATACAGAGTCCTGCTGGAAAGTCCATGGTACAATTTTAAAAAGTGTATTGCTGAGAAGTTTCACAACACGATCCAATACTATCTCTTGATACACTTTGGCTGAAGTTTTCACTCCTCTTTCACAAAAATGTAGCTTTGTGACGCCTTGATAAGACACGCACCACCAAACCATCACTGACGCAGGATGATGACCACGGCAGGAATACGACCGACGGCTCCATACCCACTTTGTGCAAGGCGATCACGGCAATCCTATTTTCTTTAACACCCCATTCCATATTGTAATTTGATAATGAACTAGAAAAAATATGTGAAATGGCGCAAAATAGGAAGAAAGTTTAAAAATAATGAACGCGTGCCAAATTCAAAATAATTAAAAAAGTTAAAAAAAATAAAAAAAGACGTGTGGCACTCGGGGACTGCCGCGGCAAAGCTATTGCATAGCATTTTGTATCAACTTATGCAATTATAATTATTAATATAAGGACTACGTAAATATTCAGTACAGCAAGATTGGAAGAAAAATAACGTCTAAATATTTTTTCGTATTTAGTAAACGAATAACTAGTTGGTAAATTATTCATGATATATATCTTATTTTTTCGCCTCAGACTAAAATGATATTGCTTTTTTTTCGTAACTGCAGATTCTGTGGATTTATTTCATTATTTTGAACAATATACGAAATTTAAGTGACTAAAATGAAATCTAATCTGAACCAGAATCATAAAAACTGTATTATTCGTGCTAAACGAATCTAATAAATATCTGTTATTTTTTTCTCCTGCGAAAAAAACAGACTATAGGAATCTATCGAATACCTACATAAACAAAATATCACCTATAAATAAAATATTACAAAGCGGAATAACTAATAAGAGTGGCAACGTCGCACTATACAAAGGAATTGCATAGGTGGCACAAGTCGCGGGCTCGAACTCATTGGTGGGCGCGGCCAAAAAAGCACGTTGTCTCACCAGGCATCGTGCCACTCGTACTAAATTATTAGTTATCGCTTTATACTATACCTCTATGGCTCTATAGATACCTAATATAGATTGCTTATTTTATTATGTTTAGTTTTCCCCGGGTGGTCATGCAGCGATCACTCAAGAGTTCACGACGCCGAAGTATGAACTGGAACAGTCATCGCAGTTTATATCCGTACTAGCTGTTGCCAGCGACTTCAAACGCGTGAACTCGAAAATTATCCCACAGGAACGTAATACCTGAATAAACGGTATCAAATGTGTTATTCCAGACTAGGTATAACCTATCTCTGAGCTAAATATCATCCAGATCCCTTCAGCTGTTCTGGCGTGATTGAGTAACATATATCCATCCATCCAAACTTTCGCATTTATAATATTTAGATAATAATTGTAGTTAGTTCTGCCGACCTATAAATTGTTTTCAAAAATACTTACCTGTCTTCTTACTTTTTTTTATATACACACAATATCACTAGATGTAAACACATGTTTTTATCAAGACAAGTGACCCGTCAAGACTGTTTCCTTAGTACCGACGTACTTAGGCAGGTAGGTAGGCAGTTTACATTTTAGTGTCCACGACGTAGCGACAGTTTGTCAAATTTTGTTGTATAGTAGGTTATGGGTATATAGGTAATAACAGTAGGTAGGTACCTATCCACCGAACCGTCAACGCCGCGCAAGTGATTCTCGTCCCACCTGTCCGCGCAGTAACTTTTTTTACGACCGCGCGAGACTGTCGCAACAAAAACGGTTACTACTGAAAAACTAATATAGGTACCTACCTAACATTAAAATAAAAATATTCTCAAAAAGCTCAACGAATTCAGAATTTAATTTTGTTAAAAGAAAATTGGTCAAATAAAAAATAAAGGATGAAAATAAAGCATATGGGGATATAAAAATAAATCGTATTTATTTTTTATTTCGAGTTTTACAAGAAAAGTATATTTACTAACAATTATTATATAAGTAATGATATTCCCTTTAAAATGACACCAATATAAATAATATCTTATATCTATATTTACAAATGAATAAAATTGAAGTGTCTGTTTGTAATGTTAAAACAACAGCTTTTTATTAAATGCATATGAAAGTACTAGTAACAAAAACACAATTTTTAAAATTTTTATCTGTCTGTCGGTCTGTCTGTCTGTCTGTTTGTTCCAGCTAATCTCCGAAACAGCTGGATCTATTTTGACGGGACTTTCACTGGCAGATAGCTGATGATATAAGGAATAACTTGAACTACTTTTGTTTTAGAAAAAGAGTTAGGGTTCCGCGCAAAAAAATTAAAACACATGAAATCCATATTCCACGCGGGCGAGATCGCGGGGAACAACTAGTACTCAATACAGATAAATGTATACTTATTTTTATTTATTTATTATTTTAATAAATAAATAAAAATAAGCATTAATAATTTCTAGACAAATCTCAACAGATGTTTCGTTAATAAATTGCTATCAATACTGAAGCATTCTTTTATATTTAGCATCCATTTAACACAAAAAACTGATAAGAATACTTTTTAAACAACATATAATCAATAAACGATAATCGCGTATAGTGAATTTCGAGGTAAATTATTATATGTAAACGTTTTTGAATCGTCGTAATGATATATATTTCCAAAAGAAAATATCTTCACAATTAATTTGATGTAAAATAACATAAGAAATAACGTATAAAAACGGAGAAATTATCAAATTTTTGATCGTGTTCCTAACCAGTACACAAACAAAAATGGCGAATAGTCATTTTCACATTTTTTTTTTAGAAATAACGTATAAAAACAGAAAAATTATCAAATTTTTGATCGAGTTCCTAATCAGTACACAAACAAAAATGGCGAAATGTCATTTTCACATTTTTTTTCTATATAGTTATTTGTTACAGAGTACACAGATAAAATTCACTCTCATAGATGACAAATTTCAAACATCACAATCTCTAATTTTTTACTCTGCTATCTTCAGCGCTGTACACGAACGTAACGATGTCGTTGAGAGCCGTGGTTGCTCACATGGTTAGCGCTCGTTATAAGTATCACAGTACGGGAGCAACTCGGGTTCGATCCCCACTGGCACTAATGAAATTGTTGCGTTCTGATTTAGCTATCAGTTGGAAAGTCTGTTTTTCTGGGCCGTTTTGTTTTGTTACACTGACATCTCGCAAGTCACCTAGGGACCTAGGAGGTTGTCGGTTGCTTATTTTTTATTTTTCTTTAAAATTTTCGTCGGTAAAATAATATATTTATAAAAAGTAAAAAAAGTAAAGTTACAGCCTATATACGTCCCACTGCTGGGCACAGGCCTCCTCTAATTTCTGAGAGGGTTTTAAGGCAAGGAAATGTCCGCCACGCTGCCTCAATGCGTGTTGACGAACTTCACATGTCTTCGAAATATATATTTTTTAATTTCTCAGGCATGCAGACCCGAGTTCGATCCCCGCCGGCACCAATGAAATTGTTAATTGCATTTGTGCTGATTTACCACGCACGAAACCTGCACGTCTGAGAATATAATTATAATCGAATGTAAATCAAATTGACATAGGTAAGTACAGATAAAATTAGCGGAACATTAATAAAATTTTGAGATCGTTTTTTTTTTTTCAAAATTTTATTTATATTCCGCTATTTTTGTCTGTGCTTATATCAATTTGATTTACATTTGATCTCTAAATTGTAATTTAATAATTGAAAGGAATTGAAAAGAAAGGACGTTAGACAATGCACGGCCTTCAAGCCACACCTCCGTGCCCGTCGGAGTGGGGAGCGTGAGGTTTTTTCGTTACGGCGGAATAAATTTCTGGATTCGGTCCACACGCTCAAGGCCCGCGATAAAAGCTATGCAATAGCTTAAAAACTTTTAAATGTAACAGTATTTATGGCCAGACTAGTTAATTACATAATTAAACGAACTTACCTAAAGTGAAGTTCTATTTTAATTATAAGAATAGCTTAGTCCTAGATATGAATTTTCCACCGATCCATAAGTTTGCAAATTATTAATCCAAGTAAACAGTAAATTCTAATATGAACTCTAAAAAGAATGACATTTGAAAATCGTTCGTGTTGCAACTTTTTGTTTTAGATCTACTATAAAAGGACGCGTTCATCGAGCAAGGAGTAGACGATAGTAACAATATTATGGGACTAAGCTCTTCATTTAATTAAAATTAAACTTTACATAAGGTAAGTTCGTTTAATTATGTTAGTTTTAGTTAGTTGTTTCGTGAAAGGCGAAAGGAAAACTGAAACAGAAAATGTGCAGCGTCTTCCTGATAACAACTCGAAGTTATAAAAAGCAACGCTTGCCAACCCGCTGCCAGCGTGGCAACTGTGGCAAATACCCTCTCTATGAGCAATCTATGGGGAAGGCTATGTTCAGCAGCGAAGTTTTCACAAGCTGTAATGGTAACGTTGGTCTTTCTCCGGTCGATCTAACCGACTCGAATTGCAACTAAAACAACGCAACGTGGCTATATCACATAGGTAACACAGGTTAGATTTAAAAATATTGCATTATTTATAACTCCATCTGTCAGACTCAGCTTGATTTATTTTTGATAAATCCCTGTTGATATTTACGACATTGCGAGATTAAATATGGTCACGGATTCTCTTACGCCTCTGCCGCAATGCAAATTTATGCTGGACTAATAGTAAAATCATTTAGTTTTAATACAATAAGGTTTTTTAATAGAATAGAATCGGGTGACAAAACGAGCACACAGTCCACCCGTTGATAAGTGGATGCCTTGGCCCCTAGACACCTTCATTTATATTTAAAAACCAAAATTTTAGACTAACGTAGAGTCCGTATTCATGTAATACGGGTCTTTGAACCTACACGGGCACCAGTCTCCCATGAATGACATAATTTTGTTAAAATAGATTTGTAACACTAATGTATCTTCCATATCGTTTGTGGTGAGAAATAAATGAAATAAATAAATAAATTAAAAAAAACGTTGAATCTACAATTACCGTAAGAATTACAGCAGCATGAAGCGACTATTTTACGCTGGTATTTAGTGTGAGCATGGTACCACGCTTATCGAGACAAGCCATTCATGCTACAACCTTAATATAGCTGTAGCGGGGCTCTACCACGTACGAGTATATGAATATGCTATGGATGCACATTTAGATACAAATATTAGTAATAACTGTTTTTACTATATACACTTGTCGGATTATTATTAGAATCAGGTGTAACTTTGCAGAAATTTATTATATCAAAGTTGTTCAAAACTAATCTCTACACTCACCATACGAAACGCAGCGGCATTAATCTGCTATTTTATTCTGAAAAAGCGGGGAAATTTCCCGGCCAAGCCAACTCATTAGTGCTGTAACCAAAATATGGTTGTACCCTGGTTCTATCACGTGGGGTGGTATTATAATAATTATGAATATTAAAACTACTTTTACAGATTTTTCTGCGTTTAATTAAAATGATTTTTAATTCCCGGGTTAATATTGATATCGGGACGTCAGTCACCTCAATCCCCCGTGGCCACGGGTGCTAGAAAGCACACAAAACGTCGGGAATTATAAATCATTTAAATTAAACGCGAAAAAATCCGTAAAAGTAGTTTTAATTAATATGAATATTATGTTAAACTTTACTTTGAATATTGGAGTGACAAATGATCGTGAGTAGAACTAGTATGACTGACGTATCCCAACAGATTGTTAAGATGAAGTGGTAAAATGAGCTTTATAGCTCGAAGAAACGACAACCGATGGTGAAAAGTTCACGAGAGGCTGTCTAGTACCGGTAATCTAAGTGTGATGTCACCACTAGATGGAGTAACGACTTGTTAAAACATGCAGGAAGTCGACATTATTTATTAGGGGAGGCCTATGTTCAGTAGTGGCTTTGTGAGGGGTTGCAATAGAATGGATAACCAAACTAAAAGTCCACTTGTTGGTTAATCGGTGGGATTGTCTATTGCAGGCAATGAGCACTCAAAAGCAGCTTCAAACAAACAACACACGTGGCTTAAACTCTCATTGGAAAACGTTTATCGGAGCGTGTAGCGTGGCTGTGTGTTTGATGTCTGACATAATAAGGACAATACCTGCAGCTTTAATTATTTGTACACCATGCCTCAGCACATGCTTCTGAAACTGTTGTGAGGAAGTTTTTTATTATCTTAAGTTTAACGTGACATAACGTGGTCGAACCACGTAAAATAAAATAGTGTGTCTTACTTACTTTGTAAGAGTACCTCTCACCCTCTCTCAATTGCTTGCACTATCCTCGTCACCACTACTCACAACACCACTTAGTGGTCAGCCGGCGTTTAGTCTACATCACCTAAGGATACCTCGTGTAGAGATGAAACACGTGTCATATTATCGCCGATGGTGTGTTTTTCCTAGCGTAGTGGTTTTCGGAGTAGTGGTATTGTAGTTGTGGTAACGAGGATAGTGGACGCAATTGAGGAAGGGTGGGAAGTCCTCTTCTAAGTAAGGTACATCATTCTATTTCATTAAGCGGGTATGGGCGAAGTAAATCTTACCAACTTTAATCATAATGGATTTCCGCAAAGTAACCCCTGATTTTATTAATTATCTCGTTTATACTTAGAAGGAAATTAAGTGATCAAAAACGTTAATTGGTGTTCAAACACAAAACAAAAACAAAGAAATCCGAAGGCACAGACTTTGGAAGTTACTCTAATAAATGAAATATCTGTTTGCTAGAAAAATTCACTGAAACAAATTAATTCGATGGTTTCCAAACAAACAAGCAACTAGCTAAAGCCTGCTAAACGACAACTTTCTTAGAACGGGAGATTTAATTTGATTTGAAGGATTTATTATAAGCCGTTTTCATAAAAAGTAAAGGGTTACTTTTTCACATACAGCGATAATTCTTTACCACTGTTTGTGGTACAAATGTGGCCGTAGAAGGAAAAGGGGAGATCTCCCGCCGGGCAAGGTGTTCTGCCCGGGGAGCGGCTCACACTCCGTGTGATAGTTCGGAGATGTTCTATATATACTGTTTATGTTTCGGAATGTTGATAGCGCGATTTAGGCTTCGGTGTGTTTTCGCTTGTGGCGGCGACAACAGCGCCGCTACATCACCCCCTGCTCAGACCGGAGGTCGTTAGTGCAGCCTTGTTGCCGACGAATGTGCAAGTGCCAGTGGATTGCCTTGTAGTCTGCGGTGAGTCGAGAAGAAGGCAAGTAATCTGCGAGAGTGCCGTGAAGCAGAGGCGAGCAGAAGCGAGAGAAGGCTCAGAGCCGTGCCGAACACTGTATAGCGCAGAGAGTAGCTTGAAGGAACAGGAAGCATTATTATTCCAATGCTGCGATGAACCTTGTGAAGCTAGATGGCTTGCAGGATATGAAGACTGCAGTTTATATCTGCTCGGGAGCGAATGGGTGGGGTATTCAATGACGATGATGAATCTTGAAGTTTCCGAAGATTGTTTGGTTGCGTGTTCAGATCACGTCGGGGTCACCACTGTGGCCGTAGAAGGAAAAGGGGAGATCTCCCGCCGGGCAAGGTGTTCTGCCCGGGGAGCGGCTCACACTCCGTGTGATAGTTCGGAGATGTTCTATATATACTGTTTATGTTTCGGAATGTTGATAGCGCGATTTAGGCTTCGGTGTGTTTTCGCTTGTGGCGGCGACAACAGCGCCGCTACACAAACAAAGTAATAATGAATTTCACGGTAGCCAGACTCAATGAAGACTAGCCATCTGTGCGGGACAAGATTATAGTGCCCGAGTGTATGCGCAAACATAAGAGCACTTTCTAATTCTTCACTTTAATAGTCCGTTGGGACAATAATCCGACGCGACTGGAGAGAGATCAGTCGTAAGACCATCGGTTTTCGGGCTTTTCGAGGCACGGGGGTGAAACGCCGCCAACTGTTCGTACGATAAACTTACATAAATATACACAATATAAAACACTTACGCCTGTCACCCAGTGGGGTAGGCAGAGACTACGGACTTCCATTTAGCACGATCCTGACTTACATACATATATCTAGGCATACACGCTCGTCAGTTAAGGGTACTTCTAATGTGGTTCATTTTCAAAATATCGCCAATTCGGTCAAACATACATACAACCCTCCATATGTAAACATAAAGAAATTGTTTGTTTGTATAACAAAAAAAAAACAACTACCTACATATAGCTACGTTAAACGTGAGATCACTTATAAATATGTCAAGATTTATTGAACTGGAACATGCTATTTCTGAAATAAATTGGCATATTGTAGGACTTTCTGAAACGAAACTAGAAGGAAAACAAATCAAAGAAAATTATTATTATAATTTTTTATGTATTATGGTCAAAAACAAGAAACAGAAACGGTGTTGGATTTCTTATTAAAAAGAGTTAGAGAAGAATATTAAAGATTATACACCAATATTAGACAGAGTTGCTAGATTAAAGCTAAATTTTGAATGCAAAACATTAAATATAATACAGGTGTATGCACCTACGGAACAATCCTCATTAGAAGACCTATATAAATTCTACAAGGATCTACAAAAAGCAATAAATAACGCTAATAAGGACACACTGGTTGTCGGGGACTTCAATTCTCAGATTAGCATGGCAACAACTGATGACACGTCAATCATGGGCCCATGGGGATACGGTAACAGAAGCCCAAGAGGCAACACATTAATTAATTTTTGTTTCGAAAATAAATTACATATAACAAACACATACTTTAAGAGGAAACCAAATCGTAGATGGACTTGGATACACCTAAATGGAGTATCACGAAATGAAATTGATTACATCCTAACACGAAATATAACAAGTATCCACAACACTGGAATGATATCGACAACACACCCTACGGATCACAGACTGGTTAGAGCATCGGTACTATTTAATCATAAACAAATGCGATATGCCTTGTAAAAAATAAATTCAAGAATTAGACCTACAAGACAGTGAAAACGTTCCGCAATTTTTAGTATGTGGAATAAGCTATGCTATACAACAACTAAAAACACTAAAAAGTCCCGGAGAAGACCGAATTACAAATGAAACACTAAAAGCGATCAAAGAGCCCCTTACACCTATCTTAACAATTTTGTTCAATCAAATCCTTGCAAAAGTATTGATACCCTCTGACTAGCAAACGGCTATAATACTTAAAATGGATATAACTCTTCTCTACAAAAAAGGAGATCCATCAGATATGGGCAATTATAGGCCAATAAGCTTACTTCAGATAATATATAAATTATGCACCAGCTTATTACTAAGAAGAATTTTAAAAACTTTAGAAGTTAAGTCAGCCGAGAGAACAAGTAGATTTTGAGCGGACTTTTCTACAAGTGATCACATATTCACTGTTACACAAATCATTGAAAGATATAATGAATACAACAAAAAACTCTACATCGCTTTCGTAGACTATTCAAAGGCATTCGACTCTATGTACCATACATAACTATGGCTGACGCTACAAGAACAAGGCGTACATATTAAATATATCAAAATCCTGAAAGAGATATACAAACAGAGCAAGGCTGTGGTTAGATTAGAGAGAAAAGGAACATCATTTAATATTCAGAAAGAAGGGAGGGAGAAGGGAGGGAACAAGGGGATCCTATCTCACCGTATTTATTTAATGCAATTTTAGAACATCTATTTCGACAACCCAATCGGAATAATATTGGCATAAAGATAAATGGCGAGTATTTAAGCCACCTACGATTCGCTGACGACGTTATCCTTATCAGTGAAAGTCATGGTGAACTAGAACACATGCTGATATCTCTAGATATAGAGAGTCGAAAGTGTGGACTCAATATGAATACTGAAAAAAGAGACTCCTAACTAAGCGTTAGAGTGCATACGAAGGTGCGAAATATATTAATAGAGTATGTAGACAGCTATGTCTATCTTGAGCAGAACATTTGTTTTTCAAACCAAACAGAGAATGAAGTCGACCGCAGAATAAAAAGTGCTTGGAGAAAATACTGGTCACTAAAAGAAATACTTAAGTCTCCTATACCGACGCACTAAAAAAGAAAGCAATAGACACTACACTATTCTACCAACACTACACTATGGCTCTCAAAGCTGGGTACTGACAAAAATACTAATAAACAAACTTCAGGTCTTTCAGCGTGCAACAGAGAGGAACATGCTAGGTCTTGAATTAGGAGATAGACAAAAAAATAAATAAATAAGAAAAACCACAAAAATTATTGATGTTGCAGAATTAGCATGTAAATTAAAATGGGCAGGCCAGGCAGGCTGGCAGGCGTTGCAAGAGCTTCAGATGAACGTTGAAGTGAGAGAGTTCTCCATGGTACCCTCGCGAAGAGCCACGGGCACGCGGTAGTCCCAGACGCAGGTGGTGTGATGTCATTGTGGCCACAGCTGGACACACCTGAATGAAACTCGCACAAGATAAACAAAAATAGCAAAAGATGGAGGAGGCCTTCACCCATACATGCGTACCCAAATAAATAATATATAATATCAAAATCTTTTTTGGGAAATAAAGGCTTAAATAAATAAATAAATAAAATATATATTATGAATACACACATACACCCTCTCAGAAATGTGGGAGGCCTGTGCCCGGCAGTGGGACGTATATAAACTGTAACTTTAACTATAACTTTTAACACACATACAGATGGAGCTAAATAAATTTTACTTCTGTCGTGTGGTCATAAGCATACTCGTTTTTTTTTTAGAGATTTTTACGAAGCTCCCTGTCCAAGGCATTCTTTACAACTTGTAGTACGCCGCATTTCATGCTAGCATTACAATTAATCCAAGCTATTAAAACATTTTGAAAAAGCAGAAAGTACGCACAACACTATATCAACCCGACCAAAAAAAAAATGCGGTGTCATTATGTTTAAAGCAAGGAAATAGATGGGCAACCCTTAACCAGGAAGGGTTGGACTGGTAGTCCAATGGTGACAAGGCTTAGTATAATTATGGTTGAAATTTACTTAAGGTAAGTTCGTTAAACCATTTCATTATACTCTCTCCTTGTCCGAGACGTTCCTTACAACTTGTAGATGTTTGAAAACAGGGTTGCGAATTATAATACAAATGAATGAAAATAATTGCAATATTCCTCATTTTATAAAACATTGTAAAGATATTAGTTCACAACATAAAATAAATTATCTTTATTTTTCCAGCTTGATTGCAGCAGAAGTAGCCCACGTAGAAAAACTGTGACTAAAAAACAATCTGGAATATATATTTCAGTTTAGTTTTAATAAATTAACATCTTATAACTTGAGAAATACTTTTTTAAATTGGTTCTTGTGAGTTGATGTTAAATTTATCACTATCTTGTTTTATGTTTTCTATTAAAATATTCACAGGAATGGCTTAAGCCCCTCTCATTTATTTTTTCCCCTGCAAACCCTGTTAAAGTGAAATACTATCTATATCTTAACTATACATCTGAGCTCCACTTGGAATAAATGTAATATTTATTGAAGGACAATGTTTAATAAATTTTAATTTAATTATAAATTTTATGACCTGTGACTCATTACAGCTAAACTTGTTACAAGTTTTTGTAAATTTCTGTAATCCAAAATCTTTTTCGTAATATTTTGATATTAAATTATCTAAAACTAACTTATTATTAAGTCAATGCTTATAACTCAAACCTAAGTAAAAAAGCACAAAAGCCCAGTAAGGAATTACATTACACTTACTATAAATTTGGTACTGTAAAGAAATAATAATTTTATTATTTTATAATTTATAGTATTTGACAAAGGAGAGATCGCCATAGTTTTACAAAATGCTTCACAAATAGCGACCTATGATGTATTGTGATACCTATGAGATAATAATGATCTAAAAATGAGAAATAGTAGTGTATAATTCTCTGTAACGCGGTGTTAATAATTCGTAATTTTAATAACTTTAATACCAACAATAGTAAAATAGTTTACTAAAATCATTTTAAAATTTCTTTTTAATTTTTCAATATGCAACTGTTTTAAATAGTGAAATTTGTAGGTTTTATACTTAGTCGGGTCATAAGGACAAGACCTTATTATTGAAAAATTTTGAATGTTGGCTAGATAAAACTCATCAATTTTAAAAACATAAAGTTTGCGTTTGCCGAAAATAAAAAAGTCATTTATTTTAATTCACTTTCAAATATGGAGTGGTCGAAGAAAGAAGATAGAGTAACGGTTATTGCGTTGCACCGCTGTGGTTACGCGCCAAAAGAGATTTTCAATATTCTACAAAAACTGAAAATAACCCTACGATCTATTTATTGCACGATAATGCGAAACAATGTTTTATAAAACAATTTACTGAAGATTCAAGTTTCGAAGATCCTAAGAGGACCGACTGACCTCGTACAGTTAGGACACCCGCTACTATCAAAGCAGTAAAGGCGCGAATCCAACGATATTAACTCCTTTTAAGTTGATGTATTTTCAAATAACAGTCATTATTCGCAAATAACAGTCCATCATCAACATACAAACAAAGGTAACATTTTGCTCCATTAATAGTGCCAACATACACACACTGATCAGCTTTACTATTGGCTAGCCCAAACTTCTTTGAAACAGCATCAAATTTTGAATTCCAGCATCTGGGAGGCTGTTTTAAACCATATAAAGATTTATTGAGTTTACACACCTTATAAACATCGCAAGTTAAGCCCTCGGGTATAGTCATGTATATGTCTTCTTCATGCTCACCATATAGAAAAGCTGTTTTAATATCTAGCTGAATTATCGGAAGATTGTGTTGAGCAGCTTCTGAGAATAATATACGTATGGAATCGTACCTGACAGTTGGAGCAAATGTATCTTGGTAATCAATACCTATGGTTTGTGAGTATCCTTTCGCACAAAGCCAGGACTTATAACGTGGACCTGAAGGTTCTTCTTTGATACGAAAAACCCATTTACATCCAATTATTCGCATATTGGGAGTTTTTCTAACTAATGTCCAAGTATTATTTTTATGATGAGAATCAAGCTCTTCATTTATTGATTTTATCCATTTTGTGGCATCAATAGACTTTAATGCCTTTTCATAGTTATCAAGAACTTCATTTTATGATAATTGGTATTCACAGCACAGGTAAGAACTCTTGTTGTGGTGCATTTAAACATTGTCTTCTTATTCTTAATATTATATTTCTGTCAGGTGAACATTCTACACTTTCATCGGGGATGTACTCGCTATCTGACTATGATTTATGTTCACTCACAGTGTCTAATGAGTCATCACTTGAAATTTCTTCTAAATTGTTACTTTTAAAACAGCTTTCATTTGTAATTAATTCAATCGGTACAAAATCTCTTTTAACTGTTGACTCTAAAAATATTGCACCTCTACTTTTTATTGCTGTTCTTGAATTAGGTAATATGAATCGATATACTTTTGAATTTTCACAGTAGCCAATAAAAAATAATTTTTGTGATTTTTAATCAAACTTCTTTCTTTTTTCTCTTGGTACTTGGACCATTGCCTCACAACCAAATGTACGCATGTGGCTAACCTTAGGTTTCTGACCAGTCCACATCTCTTCTGGGGTTTTATAAAACAGAGATTTTGTTGGAGAGCGGTTTACAATGTAGGCAGCTGTATGAATTGCTTCAGCCCAATAGATTTTAGGTAAGTTAGCATTTGACATCATACATCGTGCTCTTTCTACTAAAGTTCTGTTTATGCGTTCGGCTGTACCATTTTGTTCTGGTGTATAAGGTGTAGTTGTCTGATGTATTATTCCGACATCTTTGAGAAAATTTGAAAATTTTTCATTGACATATTCAAGTCCATCGTCAGATCTGAGAATTTTAATGCTGCTGTTTGACTGATTCTCAACTTGTTTTTTTAAATTATTTAAACTTTTCTAGGACTTCTGACTTGTTGTACATGGTAAACACAAATATTTTCTTTGAGTAGTCATCAAGAAATGTTACAAAATATCTGACTTTGCTCGAAGACTGAGTTTCCATCGGTCCGCAGACATCAGAGTGTATCAATTCAAGTAGATCTTTGCTCTGAGAACCTTGACTTTTAAAAGATAAACGTGTTTGTTTTCCTTTCTGACATGTTATACACTTAACATTTTCTTTGACTTGACTTAATTTTAAATCTGCAGTGTTCTCGGTCAACTTCTTCATGCTCTGAAAATTCAGATGACCCATCCTTTGGTGCCACAAGTAAGTATCTTGTTCAATAATATCTGACATGCATGCATAGCCACCAGGCATGTTCAGTCGGTACATATTATTTATTAAACTCGCTGTTGCTACTATGACATTCTTTCTAATAAGAATAACACAGCCACTCTTATTAAACCTAACTTGGCCACCATTATTAATAATCTGACATACTGACAACAGGTTTGTAGCTAATTTAGGTACATATAATACATTTGTAAACAATATATCATTTTGTTGGCCTTTTCCATCATAAACACTCAAGCTAATTTTTCCAGAGCTTAGGACACACAGTGTTTTATTATTTGCAACTTTAATGTTTTTAATGTGTGGAGTTGTTTCTTCTATAAACAAATTATTGTGTTTGGTCATGTGTACAGAAGCACCAGAATCAACATACCAGGCATCGGAGTATTCAAAAGAAGCTATAAAGACAGCCGCATAAGATATACTGTTTTGTGTATTTGTATTCTTCTGATCCATATTGGATTTTGATGATTTGCACTCAGGATTTTTATGCCCATATTTGTTGCACGTATAGCAGCGAGGGCCTTTTGAAAATCTTTTATTTTTGTTGTGGAACTTCTGACTTGTAACAAGAGCTGAAGAATCACTTTCATTTTGTTTAAAATCTTGTAATAATTTTGATTTCACTGAGTCAGAGGAAATCTTCATACCTGAGCTTTCAATGGCCATTATTATTGACTTGTAACTTTCTGGAATGCCGGACAGCAAAAGTGTGCCTAGCCACTCATCGTTCACATTAAAGCCAATGTTCCTTAACTTATGAGCTGTTGCCATTATTTTACTGACATACTCCTCTACATTTAAAAATCCAGCTAGTGTAGTATTGCATAAGTCACGCAGCAGACCAACTCGGCGTGTTAGCCCGGAGTCGTTGAAAGCGTGAGATAAATTTTCCATTTTTTTTAACTTCTTTCGCAGTGCGTGATTCTTGAATATGAACATAGTTAACAGGATCGACAAGCAGTATTATTTTCGATCTGGCTTTAGTGTCACGCTTTGTGTCAATTGCGCTTGAATTTACACATTCCACGCAATCCCATAATTCCTCATGTTGCAAGTACGTTTTAACAGAAAAACGCCATGTGGCATAGTTATCACGGCCGGTTAATTTCTCAATTAATGCCAATTGATTACTTGATGACATACTGAATTCGAAATAAAACTCAAAATTTATTCTGAAAACTGAGCACGTTGCCTTTATAGGTTAGGTCTTTTACAAAACTGTTTTTGACACTGATTTAGTAGACTTCGATTTTATTTATCGGGCTTTCTGGGCCCATAACCTTTTATTATTAAATGAAAATAATATCCTTTTCTAAAGAATTTAAACAAACATTTATTAGTGACAAAATACAACACTTTATACTAGTAATGACCACAGAGTAGAGAGAGTGCTTTTTTATCATAGAGTATATAATAATATATAAGGGCACAGATTATAGAAGGCACAAATTTTTATTACAACATCTAACACAAGAAAATTGTCCTATAGGGTAATAATCTTATCTTTAAAAAATTTTAGTATAGCAATAATAATAATTCAGTGTCTACTTTCTTCTACTGACTTTTTTAATTATATTTTGTTATTTTTTTTTAAATTTACGACAAAACTAAAGTCTTGAAATTTTTACAGGCTATCTGTTGTCTTTTTATTAAAAGAAATAATTGTAATTCAAATCTGATGGTTACAATACTATTTTGTTTTGCAGATATCTCAAACTTAGTTTCGTTAGCACCACCGTATGAAGCCAAGTATACCCCAAGAGGATATAGTTAAAACAATAGCTTAGATTAAAATCTTTCAGATTTTTCTAAATAGTTTGACTAAAATGTATATATTTTAAGCCTATTTAAACCTGTAACCTTTTGATATTTAAGTTTATTTCTTCTAACACTACTTTTCTAAGAGCTTGGATAAATGTTTTATACGTGGAAGATTCATGTGGCAGTTATATTAGTAGTATAGTTGTGGCACGAATGGGTCGGCTCGACCATGCTCTCACAGAATACCAGCGTAAAATAGTAACTTAATGCTGCTGTCTTTGGTTTGGTGAGTGAAGAGAACCAGAGACCTATTTTACTGGAAACGAGGCATTCCATCTTAGTCCTCACGGGTGACAACGCAACGAAATCGAAGATAGATATAGATGTCTATGGGCCACAGCAACCGCTTACCATCAGGTGGACTATGTGCTCGTTTTTCACCCTATTCTATATAAAAAATTGTGATGCTGGCATGAAATGCGGCGTAGTACAAGTTGTAAAAAACGTCTCGCAAAAGAAGAGAGTATAATAGTTGTAATTTATATTAAGTAAAGGTTCTATGAGTGACTGTGGTATCAATAATAGAAATAATAATGACAATAAATTGCCTCTGCGAATGGGCTAATCCCAGTCAGCTTCACGGATCATATGAGGCGACTGGGACTCCATGACGGACCGCTCCGGGCTCAAATGCAGAAGGCGGTGCTCCTCGATACCGCCCGCATCGTCCGCCGGTTTCTTTCCCTTTCCCCCTAACCCTCGGCCGTTTGGTCTCCCCTGCCGAGGGCTTCCATCTGGTTGGTCTTTTAATTATTTGTGTATTTTTTGTATTTATTTTATTTTAATTATATTTATGTATATTTATCTTTTCATTTTAATTTATAATTATATATTTATAGAACCCAACCAGATGAGAAAACTATATAGATACCCCACATAATAATAAATAATAAACTTTTAGTTCTCCCACTTTTTACATAGTTATAATAGTTTCATAAATAGTTAAAGAGTTTTTGAGTAGCTGTAAGAGACAGGAGCCCAAACTAGGTTACCCTGTGCTATGGGTCTCCTGGCTCCCCCCTCTTGGCTTTATTACATACTTTTCGATGATACTGTTCTTAGACATGAAGTGAGCGTTGCATGTGGAGATCGAATATGAGATTTACAAGGTGAAATGTACAATTAAAGTCATATAGAATACATATAACATGCAATATGTTTTAAATGATAATAATAAAAGTATATAATCAAAATTTTATATATATATATATATATATATATATATATATATATATATACAAATATAAGTGTGTGTGTGTATGTCACTATTCCGCTTTTACAGTAAATTCTCTGTTTCTTCGTAATCTAATTTCATAAGCCAATCTGTTAATTTTTTCTTACATTTATATTTTGTTAGTTGAAAAATTGAGTGTTTTTTATTAACTTCATTATAGTATAACCTGCCTATTCTGTACCCATAAAACTTTTGGGCGAAAGTAGATTTTACTTGTATCGTTTCACATACCTCATAATTTCTTCTCCTAGTTTGTTGTTAATTGGGTGTATACACAGTGCAAGTGAGTTTTTTTTAATTAAAGGCAATATATATAATTTTCGTACTGTAAGCACGTAAGCTTCACTGAATAAACTGGTTGTTGAGAAAAATTTTAGTTTATAAAGTGCAACTTTTAAAATCATTCGTTGAGCTCTTTGGAATTCAAGCATGTGTGTTTTATTTGAACCTCCTCAATCAGTAATACTGTAGGTTAATATAGATTGGCACAAGGATATACACACAGTTTTTAGCAATATCCAGTTTGTGACATGTCTTATGTTTTTAAAAAGGTAACTTAGTTTTCTGACTCTTTGGGTTAAATTTCTTATGTAGAAATAATTGATTAATGATAATTGAACATTTTACGAGTAAATTTTCAAGACGTTGCCTACTTTCCGTTAAAATTTATGTTATGTACTGTTTAAAAATATAGAATATTTATAATTATATTGTTGATTTTGAGATTTTGCTCGATTTGCGTTCTAACAACGTAATTTTATTTCGCCGTTTGTCATACGGATTCTCTCTAGATTCAAAAAATGCTTAAGATTAATTGGGCGGGTTGGTTAGAATCCAAATAAGAATTCAACAGCAAGCCTTTTCTTGGCAAGTATGAAAGAAATAGCAGAATAACAACAATTTTATTAAAAGGAGCCCTACATTATTTTCTATCAGTAATATATAGTTGTTGTAGTAAGACTTCAAAAATTAGCTTCAAAAACTAGATTAAGATAGAGATAGATTTTATACATTATAAAACTCTAGTTCATTAAATATAAAAGATCTTGTGATTATACATCTGAGTGTAAGTATCTATTTGTCACCCAAAAATGTATAATAACCTTTTTGGCGGTGGAAGGTAAAGGGGAGTGTTAGAATATGGCAATGTAATTTCACCTTAATTTAATTTAATTTTTGGTGTTGGTAACCCGGTCTCTTTCTTCAATATAAATTGTCATGGTGTGCACAAGGTGTTCAAATAAAAACCATTTATGTTTATAAAACTGCGACGACAGGGCCGCCCACACCTTACTTAGCCACCGGCACTTCAGCATCACACTAGTACAATATTTATAGCATCACGCTATTTTCCCCAAGGGTTTGGGAGGAGCTTCGGATTATATTCTTAAGTCAAAGCAAAATATTTTTGACGTCGTTAGGTATAGATATTTAATAATATTCCTGAAGCGCCGGTAGACTCCCGCGCATGCGACACGCGCTTTAGTGTGCCAGAATAGTATAAATTCCATAGTATTTGATACTCACAATGCTCGATGCACAATTCATGCTTGATTCCCGATGACAGTGCGCCGAGAGCTTGATAGCATGGTTCATCGTCTACAGCGCTTGTCGTAGAGAAGAGGAAATCGTGGTTAAGTAACAGCTGCGCTTAAGCAGCACTTGCCGTGGTTAGTCCATGGATGGGTGACCATTTTTTAACATACCGAGATTGAGAGAGTAAAGAGCATCTGTATCCTCAGACACTTGGTGCACTTTAATATCTCCAGCGTATTTGTCTAGTTCTCTCGGTTTGGTCGGTTGCTCAGTTCTATTTTTTATAAAATTCATGCAGCTAAATTGATATTAAGTTTATTATTACTAAATGTTTTTCGGGGACAAATGAGAGAGAGAGAGAGAGAGAGAGAGTAGCGTCATGAAAGTATTGGCCTTTAAACAGAGCAATCTTATTGAACCGATTCCTTCAAGTTTCCTTACTTAAATTATTTGGTTTCAATTCATATTTAAGTCAAATATTTAAAAAACCTTCTGTAATGTATTTAATTATTAATTATTACATTTTTTTAATTATTGAAAGATACTTAAAGCCATTCTGTACCTCGTGCCCCATTTTATATTTCACCAGCAAAACATTTTACAAAATATATAAAATATAAATTAGTATATACCTAATTAAGTATCTACCTTACGTATTTGATTAACGTTAATAACGGTTTAATCATTATAATTAAAGTACGAGTACGAGTACGAGTATAAAAACAAACGTTATGTTAAAAAAGAAATTGTGGGGAAACTATCCATTGCAGTTTTGTCCAAAAGTCATAGTTCGGAAATACAACTCACCTACTTCGGTTCCGTTTACTAAACTTTATATATATATATATATATATATATATATATATATATATATATAAAACAAATTATATCATTTTTAACGTTTACAATGAAAAATGAAAAATTGTCACGCATTTTCGGACTATCAAGTCGTCTATACGACAATATTTTTTTTTAAATTTATTTTGACAACAAACAGTCTTATACAAAGGAAATAAAATACCTACAAAAAAAAACTTATCTATTAGAAACTGACCTACAGTGCCGAAAACTTAAACACAATTTAAAAGAAAGTTACATGGTGACACTACATAGTGACTATTAAGATAACAAAAAAAAAAACTAAATACATGAACATAATTAAAAATAGAATATCAATTCAAAAAAAAACTACAACTCACTAGCAAATCTTACTTGAATTATTTTTAATTTTCCGTTTTAAGATATTGAGAGATGAATTAAAAAGGTCGATATTAGTAAATTGCTTATTATATATGTCAGTGGAACGGTATAAGAATCAATAACGAGTATATCTTTTATGTAACCGCGGAGGAACAAAAAGTGGTGTTTTACGTGAGGATCGCACCGGAAGACGAACACGAGCAATAAATGATACCTTTGACAGAAGTTCAGAAGAGTCAATTAAATTATACAAAATTATATATAAAATGATTATATCAAACAATTTGCGTCTATCGCAAAGGGATAATAATTTATAACTACGCAAATATTCATCATACGATTCGTTAGTAATATTATTACGATAGTTTAGTGACCTAAGGAATGTCTTTTGTACTCTTTCAATTCTATTATTATGTATATAAAAACAGGGACCCCATACAGTACTACAAAAATCGAAGATTTACCGAACAAAGGAAAAGTACAGAGTTTTTAGCGTTATGGTTTTGTTAAAGGGTTTGCTAATCCTAAGAATAAATCCCAAGCTACGAAATGCATTGCTTAATATATAATCAACATGTAGATTGAATGACAATTTTGAATCCATTATTATACCCAGATCCCTAATACTATCTACTCTTTTAATAGTAGTATCATTCAAGCTATAATCAAATATTATATTGTTGGCTTTACATGTATAAGATATGATATGGCATTTATCAATATTGAGATATAGTTGGCTATTTGAACAGTAATCAAATAGAGAAGTTATGTCTTTTTGTATCTTTACACAGTCATCAACTGTTTCGATAACTAGAAATAACTTTGTATCGTCGGCATAAAGTAAGTAATCACTATTCTCTAGTGCGAGTCCTATATCATTAATATATAATGAAAACAGCAAAGGGCCTAAGTGTGATCCTTGAGGCACGCCTGAAGTTACGGGTAGAAATAATGAAGAGTATCCCTTTACACAAACTGCTTGACATCTATTTTCAATATAGGATTGGATCCACCTGAGAAGGCTGCCGTGAATGCCAGCCCTTGTAAGCTTCTCAATAAGTAGATCGTGATTTAACTTGTAGAAAGCCTTGGAAAAATCTGTGTATACAACATCCACTTGTAAGTTATTTTCTATGGCCTTCGACAAATAATCAGTAAAAGTTACCATATTGGTATCAACACTACGGTGCTTAAAGAAACCATGTTGTTGTTGACATAAGTAATTACGAACTGAAAACGAAATATAGGATGTGACAATTTTTTCAAGAACCTTTCCCAAAACACATAATTTAGAAATCAGTCTATACTCAGTAATTATATCTTTTCTGTTATTTTTTGGAATAGGAGTTATTAAAGATTTTTTCCACTTACTAGGATTCTAAAAATTATGGTTATAGGTTTTGCGAGTTCTTTGGCACATTTGGAGATTAAAATAGGATGAATGTTATCAGACCCTGCACCCTTACGAACGTTGACATTTTTAATTCTTTAAGAACAATATCACAGTCAATATTAACAGAGTTTATATCTAACGTTAAGAGGGGATAAGAGCTAATAGAATGATTTTTAGTAACAGAATCATTTCTGGATAAAAAAACGGAATGAAAATATTGATTGATGGCATCGTAAATCTCACTGCCACTAGATAAAAGTTTACCTTTGTACAACATCCTATCTGGAATTTCGTTTGTAGAATTTTTAGATTTTACAAAAGACCAAAAATATTTTGGATTCTCTTTAATTTTCTCTTCAGCAATTTCAATAAACCTTTTGTAACAATTTTTCTCCATTTTTTTTAAAACGATGTCTCAGAATAGAGAAAGTTTGATAATCGAACAAGTTACCATATCGTTTCCATTTTTTATGAAATTTATATTTTCTTTAGATAATTTAATTAGAGGTTTATTAAATCACGGAGGAAATTTATTTTTGGTAGTAATAAAATGCGTCGGTACATGTTTATCCACAAGCCCATCAAGCACATCATAAAAGTACGAAGTCATCGATTCTACATCGGACTTCATAGTGCTAAAAGTTGCCTCCCAGTCAATCGAATTTAAGGAAGTAATAAAAAGTCGGCTTTGTAAAAAAGTTTTTTCTTAATATTAGCAACGTTAAGCAAAGCAGAAGAAAATAATTTTAAATCTATTTCTAAAGCTTTATGATGGTTATCTTGCGGCACTAATGGGTATACGCTAGAAGACACTGAACAGTTTTTACTACAAAAAATTAAGTCTAAAAGTCTGTTATTTACATTAAATTGAGAGTTGAATTGTGATAGCAATGATAAATGCATAAAGTTGGCAGTGAGACAAGCTAATCTGTCATTGTTTGTTTGAACATCAAAAGATAAAACATTAAAATCCGTCGAATTTCATGGACAAGCTCACAGAACATGTTCATTTAATAAAATTTCAAATTTAGTATTTTTTGCATGTTTTAGTGAAATATATTGCATTCTGTAGGTATTAAATAATTTTTCATCACGTTCTGTATGAGAAAAAAAAAAGGTTTTAAATTTTAACCAATACTACATAGAAAAAGAATAGGCAGCGGTCGACATTTACCGTTAAGTTCGTTTGCCCCCTCTTCTATAAAAAAGAGGACTGATATAATCACTTTTTTTAAATATTAGCAATGCTATCATCATTACTAATATTCCCTTTAACTACCACTGGAAAATTTAAAATACTTGTGTTAGGAATGGTTCACGATAGTAATCGAATGGTGGATTTGAACCCACGACCTTTTGAGTCCGCGGTTCACACCCTGCCATTAGACTACTACTTTGACTGTCGTAATTCTCACGATTTTCCTGTTTAACTGAGCGTATTTTAGAATAAAGAAATATAATATTGTACGTTATTGTATCCAAATGCGGCAAACCCCAAGCAGGCAATAAAATAATGACGGAATACTACTGAATAATTTAATATATATTAGTCCTTTGCTTGTTTTCACTATTTTCAAGCTGGAAATGAGGAGATCCGCAGACAGATATTAAAAGAAAAATTATAGAATATTGTTAAATATTTTTTTATAGAAAAGGGGGGAAAAGAGCATGCCGTTACCTGATGTTAAGTGATTACCGCCGCCCATGATTAACCACAACACCAGAGGAATCGCAGGTACGTTGCCGGCCCTTTAGAAAGGATTAAGCTCTTTTTTTAAAGGTCCCCAGGTCGTATCGTTACGTAGTGGCTTGAAACTGTGGAGATACGACAAAGGGGTTTTTTAGCGGTTAATGCGTAAACTTATGTCTTTTGAGGTTAACCCTCTAGGAACTGGACTAGATTTAGTCGCCCCCAATCCGAGACTTTTTTCAGCAAAGACTCGACTTCAGACACAAGTTTATCCCGGTACTCGGAAGACGTTTTCCCGAGACATATTGGCACAGCCGGTGTACAGAGTACATCACCAGTGCTGTCATCCGCATAGCAATGAATGTTACGGGTTTGCAAAATATCATTGTTATTGTAACGCTCCCCCCCTTTTCACTTATATAAATATATTAAATATATTATATATAATTAATTTACCCATTTTTAATAAAATTATATTTATGACCAAGATAAATAAGATATGTTTTGATCGCGCTAAATGATCTTTCAAATAATAATATTTTGGCGTGATCGTCTTACATAATGATTTCTTATATTTACGCGAACACTGCACATGATTAAAACTACTTTTTACGGATTTTATCGCGTTTATTTTTACTTTTTATTTACTTTTATTTTTAATTTCCGACGTTTCGGGCGCTTTCCAGCACCCATGGTCACGGGGGGACTGAGATGACTTACGTCCCGATGTCATTGTTAAACCCGGAGTACCTTCAGCTTTTTTTAATTATTGTTTATGGTCCGATCTATGCAAAATGAACTGACTATGTCCTGAGGTCTTGCAGTGGTATGCTTGGGTTTAGTTTTAATTTTATTGATTATAGGATCTCAAGCAGGTGGTAGTACCCAGCCTCCTTCTCTATTGAAATTAGGATGTTTTTTTAATTTCAATAGCCTCACGTATCATCCTTGGTAGGAATCGGTGTTCTTTCGCGAGGATTTGTGGTCTATCAAATCTGATGTAGTGGTTGGGTCCGTCTAGGATATGATCACAAACTGCAGACTTCCCGGAACGTTGATGCTTCACATCAGCTATATGTTCTTTTACGCGGGTCCTAATTGATCTTTTTGTTTGTCCTATATAAGAGAGACCACATTCACAATCAAGCTTGTACACTCCTGCATCTTGTAGAGGAATATGACACTTGATGGATGGTAGGAACTGACTAATATTTTTCGGCGGCTTGTAGAATATTCTAATAGAAGCTCCCTTCAAGATATAGCCAATCTTGTCTGTGACACTTCTGACATATGGTAGTACAGCAGGCACACGCTCGACTGTGGCTGGCTTCACTCGGTCACTGTGACGTAGGCGCGGGACCCGAAGCTTGTTGTCGTGCAGAACTTGCTTGACGTGCTGAAGCTCGGCGTCCAGGCCACGTCAAGCAAGTTCTGCACGACAACAAGCTTCGGGTCCCGCGCCTACGTCATAGTGACCGAGTGAAGCCAGCCACAGTCGAGCGTGTGCCTACTGCTACTATGTCAGAGGTTGTCACAGACAAGATTGACTATATCTTGAAGCGAGCTTCTATTAGAACATTCTACAAGCCGCCGAAGAAGATTAGTCAGTTCCTAAAATCCGTCAAGTGTCATATTCCTCTAAAAGATGCAGGAGTGTACAAGCTTGATTGTGAATGTGGTCTTTCTTATAGGACAAACCAAAAGATCAATTAGGACCCGCGTAAAAAACATATAGCTGATGTGATCATCAACGTTCCGGGAAGTCTGCAGTTTGTGATCACATCCTAGACGGCCCCAACCATTACATCAGATTTGATAGACCACAAATCTCGCGAAGAACACCGATTCCTACCAAAGATGATACGTGAGGCTATTGAAATTAAAAAACATCCTAATTTCAATAGAGAAGGAGGCTGGGTACTACCACCTGCTTGGGATCCTATAATCAATAAAATTAAAACTAAACCCAAGCATACCACTGCAAGACCTCAGGACATAGTCAGTTCATTTTGCATAGATCGGACCATAAACAATAATTAAAAAAAAGCTGAAGGTACTCCGGGTTTAACAATGACATCGGGACGTAAGTCATCTCAGTCCCCCGACCATGGGTGCTGCAAAGCGCCCGAAACGTCGGAAATTAAAAATAAAAGTAAATAAAAAGTAAAAATAAACGCGATAAAATCCGTAAATAGTTTTAATCATGTAATCGTGATCGTCTTAGTTAGGACCCTTATTTACGTTGTGTTTGTTTAGTAACTTAGTTCTTTAAGTTGTCTTTTGGAAGAATGAATATTCACTAGAGCAATTGAAAGCTGTTGGTAGTACCTTAAAAGCTTCACTTAGCTTACATATCCCGTTCACGAAAACAGGGCTCGAGAAATGTTAAAAACATAAAACGTCCCTATTCCACTAGTATCAGGTTGACATTATTAATTTATTATTATTTATCCCTTTCCGCTTGGAAAAAGCTCACAATATATTTATAAAAAATACCCGATACAAGGACTTCGCTCTCCTACATTTATTTAAAAAAAATGTAGGGGAGGCACACGGCTCCACACACGCCGTGCGTGGTGAGCGCCAACCATTTTGATGCACTCCCCCCGCAGGGAACGCTAATTCGGGAACCGGACCGTAGTCTACATCAAAATAACTGGCGAACCAGTAAAAGAGGCTTGGCCCCTTGTTAGTGCGTAAGCACAAACATCGACCGAAGTCGCGCATGTCAATGCGTGTGAACGCCATACAGAATACGAAACAATCCAGCCACAGTGAATGTACGTCACACGGTTTAGGCAAATAGGCACACTGGCCGTAAACCCTCCATGAACGTCACCACCTGCCAGACCGCCGCTCCTGCAGACGTGATGTAAGTGTATGGCATCACCACCGATTGCATGATCAGCACGGCTGCTAGCCGCAGAGCGTGTCATGACTCTACCGCTCACCTCAAGGGAATGGGGTCCCACGTTGTGCGGCTTTCGGTCGCAGCCTTGAGAGTCTCCTCAGATCCTTCCGCCAGCTGCCACCCACATGAGGTCAACACATATGCTCCACCAACCAATACAACGGCAGATATAGCTAAAATAAAGTTATAAGGTAAGGGTAATAATTCGCCATAAGAAAGGGTTTGTGGTACTGACGTTGAGTAAATGCATTTTCGATCATGATTGCCTCACCCTTTAACAAGTTGCCTTCAATCATTCAAAGATGGGAAAGTTACGAGATATATTATTATATTGTTATATAAAACATCATTGAGGTCAGACAGTCTGCAGCCTCGTAATGAAGGGACCGACTTGGGCAAAGCTACTTAGGTGTGAGTCATACCAAGACGCAGAGAGCGCCATTGAGAATAGCGTCCCACCAAACAACCGTCGCAGAGACGCAATGCTGTAGAACGCAACAAGCATCAATACGACTATCGCCGGGCTTACACCATCCCAAGGTCCTCCATACATCCCAGAAGACATCACCACCCGCATACCTCCATCGACCAGAACCACAAGAATGCGTCGAATCAGGCGCAGCACACCCGCAGATCCATCACAAGACGCAATACCGCAAATAGCAGTAAGCATCAACAACAAAACTCCACGTATCATAGCGCTAATGCACTAAGACATGACGTTCGGTATGCTTGTTACACTTAAAAGTGCTACCAAACACACTCATCCCAATCCGAAAGATAGACGACGCATCGCTATGCGCTACGACGCCGCCCACAAACGGTATGGGTGTGCGATGTCCACGGGAAAGCCGTGTTGCTACAACAAACCCGCTTACTACCGGCACTAAGATGATATTGAATAAAACTAAATTTACGGATTCTATCGCGTTTATTTAACTGATTTTACTTATTTTTAATTCCCGACGTTTCGGGTGCTTTACAGCAACCATGGTCACGGGGGGACTGAGATGTTTGACGTCCCAATGTCATTGTTAGCCCGGCTACCTTTAGTTTCTGAATATTAATTTTTGGTCCGATTTACGCAAAACGAACTTACAGTATCTTGAAGTCTTGCAGTGGTATGCTTTGGTTTGGGTTTAATTTTGTTAATTATAGGATCCCAAGCAGATGGCAGCACCCAACCATGTTCTCTATTGAAATTAGGATGTTTTTTTTTAATTTCAATAGCCTCGCGTATCATCCTTGGTAGGAATCGGTGTTCTTTTGCGAGTATTTGTGGTTTATCAAATCTGATGTAATGGTGGGGACGATCTTGAACATGTTCACAGACTGCAGTCTTCCCGGGGCGTCGGTGCTTCACGTCAGATATATGTTCTTTCACGCGGGTTTTTATGGATCTTTTTGTTTGACCTATGTAAGAGAGACCACATTCACAATCTAACTTGTACACTCCTGCATCTTGTAGAGGGATATTACACTTAACGGATGGTAAAAATTGACTAATTTTCTTCGGCGGCTTGTAGTATGTTTTAATGGAAGCTCGCTTTAAGATATAGCCAACCTTGTCTGTGATTCCTCCGACATGTGGTAGTACAGCAGGCACACGCTCGACTGTGGCCGGCCTCACTTGGTCACTGTGACGTAGGCGCGGGATCTGAAGCTTGTTGTCTTGCAACACTTGCTTGACATGCTGCAGCTCAGCGGCCAGATGTTTTCTGTCACAGATCCCTCGTGCTCTTTGAAACAAAGATTTACCCACGGTAGCTAACTGTGAAGGATGATGGTGAGATTCACCATTTAAATATCGGTTGGTATGGGTCTTTTTTCTATACACAGTGTGACCAATAGTGTTATCAGGATTTCGTTAAGTAAGAGATTATTATTAAGTTTTTTGAATAAATTTATTTATTCTGAAATACAATATTTTGCTTTAATTTACTATATTATTTGTCTAATGTCTGAAATGTATTTATCTTAATTTTATGCTTATTAATGTAATTTTATTGTTTAATATATGTCATTTAAGATTATTTTTGACGCCCTCATGTATTAAATTTAATTATTAATAATAATATTGGGCCTTCACATTATGCAGAAGAAAAAGCGTTGGTGATAGCACGCCACTGACCTCTATATATACAAGTACGCTGGACTGGCTTTACACCGTGAAATGATGAGGCAATTTGATTTGCAACATTTTGGCGCTGACATCAGAAGTGCACTTCCACGGAACTAATAATAGGCATCAGACAGTGTGACAAAATATATCGATAAAAATTCTATAACCTACCTATATCTAAATAAATAGAATGGGCTGTATGGATAGATGGACTCTACCCGTAACGTCCATTAAATTTAAGAATCATATTAATATAATGCCATCATCATTCATCATCATTAAAGCCCTTCAAAAGTCAACTGCTGAACATAGGCCTCCTCCAAGTAATACCACAAAGCACGGTCCTAAGCCACCTGCATCCATCAACTTCCTGTATGTCTTACCAGGTTTCCACTCCATCTAGTGGGAAAACTTCCGACACTTCACCTGCCGGTATAAGGCTGCCACTCGAGAACCTTTTTCCCCATAGGTCTTCGAGCTATATGGCCGGTCAATTGCCACTTCAGCTTATTAATCCGTTGGGCGATGTCGGTCACTCTGGTTTTACTGCCGATATCCTCATTCATAAGTTTATCGTCCTAAGCTTTCCAGCTTCGGCAGTGCCACGTATTCTAGGTGGCTTGACGTATCGTAATCCATGGGTTCCTGATCGAACACTTAATTGCCATTATCGGTGGATGTTGCACAAGAGGAAGCTGCCAAAAACCGTGAATGTAAACGATGGCCAGAATTTGTAAATAAGAAATAAACTAAAGTAGGGTCACTATGAAGTTAAAGCATAATTTAAATCTTGAGACCCGAGAGAGAATTAAATCTCTACTCGCACTTACTAAAATCACATAGCGCTCTACCTCCGCCGCAAATTGACAGGGCCATGGAAACGCTTTCATGCACACCCACGGCACCTCCGGCGCCAGCCACCCAATGGCAGCCCCCCTTAGTTGCTGACTGCTACCCCCCCTGGTTTTTCTTCTCAGATAAGGCGCATCAGAAACTCAAGGCTCTCTCACCTCACCAAAGTCGCGAAGGATAGTCGAGTAGCATCGCATCGCCAATCGCCATACTAACACTCCTCTTCCCTGTCGACTCCACCTCGACTACAGCGGTACAGGGAGAGGAATCTCCTCTAGCTGCAGCCCACTTACACACATCGACATCATCAGGCAACCTTTCGACACTTGGCTATGGCCCTTGAATTTGTGGGAAAATGAGGAAAGAATAAATAAATAAAACATTCGAAATAATAATCTAATACTTTTATACTTATTGGTACTGTTACTATCAGGAAATATTGTCGGAATTCTGCACTTCTTCAAAGTGGTGCAGTTCTCATGTCTAATAAAACAGTCGTCTGTGAAATGTTCAGAACAATTATGATCATTTTGTTTCAGACGCCAATTCACAATATTTATGCTTTTAAGCCATAATTTTAGTCTAGGTTCAGTTGGAAACCTGTTAATTAAAAAACATTTGATAATCATCTGTTGTTGGCGACTTTGTTTGTTAACAGATATGGGTAGGAAAAAACATCGATAAGTATTATGGACAAGGAACTCGACAACCCTATTGAATTTTATTGTTTATCAAAACTCAGTAATATACAGCCAAACATATTGGTATATGATATTAAGATTAGTAACAAGTTTTTAAGTATTATCAAACAGTTTTATTTTGTTTAATGTTTGCTGCAAATTCACATACTTGTGAAATGTTTTACCACTTCCCTTTTTGTAAGGAGTTTTACAGATTATAATATATATAAAAATAATTCTTATCATGTAACTAATATTATATACAATCAAACATTATAAAATACTTTCGTTTTTTAGTCTAAAAGTTTATAATGCAGATTTTTTAAATAAGACAACAGACTTTGGCATATTATGTCAATTTTAGATTCCAAGATTCCAAGACGATCGTAAGGGGTGCTTCAAATTGGCACAGACATTTTGTATGACATAGCCAGTCCAGCGTACCAGTATATATAGAGGTCAGTGTAGCATGCAGCTTTGTGGAATACCAGCATTAATAGGCTTGTAAACGGAACTTGCACCGTCTATAACGACCTTGATGCTCTAATCTGCAAGAAAGCTGGTGATCCAAATGTTCAAAATTTACTAAACACATCGCTATTTTGTTTCTAAGATAACGTTAAGATTATGCATTTTTATAAAGATTTATCCACTTTCGAAAAAAAAACATAAAATAATTTCATTGAGGTTTATTCGGTCTTTTTTTCTTATATAACTGTCCGTATAAGTCCGTTGGTCGTCGGCTGTCCCGTTCTCGTTGTAAAGAGTTATTGCAATATTAAAGAATGTATTGGATGATAATAACCCCAGTGATTATAGTATACTATAATACCAAAAAGTAGAGTCCTGAGCCACCTGCATCCATCGACTTACGGCAAGTCTTACCAGGTCGTCACTCCATCCAACTAGGGACCGTACTGTTAGCCAGTACGAAACTGCCACTCTTGAACCTTTTTTAATTACATTTATTTATGGTAATATTTTAATCTTTACCACAACAAAACAAGTAATTTGAAATATTCGCCGCAAACAGGCAATTTGCTTAGTAAATTATAGAGTTCGCTTTTCATCGCAATTAAATATTGCGCAATTATTGTTGAAATGGGCGCGAAAACAGATAACGAGTCTGTGACAGCGGATGCCATGTTTTGTTTCGCTATTCGGCGCCATCATTTACATTACACGTCAGCAAAAACGGAGAGTGGCATGAATTTTAATTATAAGCAACTTTTTAGTTTTAATTTGTGGTAGCGGTGAGTATCTATCACACCATTTAGTTTCGTTGGTGTATGAAATTGGAAAACTCCTGAAAGAGCTCAATACTTTTTAAATATACATGAGAAGTTGACATATTCATATATTCTCAGAGTGAATTTATGAAGGCAGCATTATTTATAATATGTCATAATAATTAAAATGTTTACATTAGCGCATTACATCATAAGAGCCTGTAACGTTAGTAATAAGTTTGGCTGAATAAATAAACAAATAATTAAATAACGGATGGAAGTAAAACCTACCTGACGGAGGTAGAACTTAAAATAAAATCAGCTGACAATAGGTTTAATATTTAAGAATTCGTGCGGCCCGCAGCTAGCGATCGTACCAATACCTAATAATTTACAGCACTTGTTTAAATATCTAACTTATCTACTTAACCAACTACTTTTCCACTGTGCTAGTCTCCACAAAGCCACTTTAATTTGAACTCTACTACCACTTCACTAATTTCATAGCTGAGAATAATAATTAATTCGTTTCCACGAATTAAACCATCATCAAAGGTATCGTAAGTACTATCGTCTGTCTTCGTTTTCGAGAGCGTTTTACAAAACCCGGGTGTATAAAAAAAGTCAATAATTCACGATGAGAGTTTTCATGATACGTGTGTGTTTGCCGCAAGTATGTAACATATTCCTACATGAAAGCCAAAAATATATTTCCTGGAACAAAATAAGCACGTACCGGCGTTTTCTACTGGGAGATCGAACAAGGAGCTGCAACTCAAACTAACTTTTCGTTGAATTAAAACTTTTATACGGATATTACTTTTCTTTTCTTTAAATATTTTAGTAGATTATATTGCAACATAAACCCTTTCTATCAGTACGTAAAGTTTCATCACAATAGTCATCATTTAATTAGCCCGGGCAGACAGATAGACAGAGAAACACAAAATTTAAAAATGTTTGTGATTTAATAACATGGAATTTACCTCTTGAGGTAAATAGAAGTCAGTTAATTTAATATTACAGACAGACACATCAATTTTAATTATATGTATGGAAGAAATGTATACCATTTTACCTTCATAGTGTTATCTATACTAGCCCTTCAAACACCTTAAAATTTTAAAATTCCCAAGCGGTCTCATGCGTCTGTTAAATCCCAAGCAGCCGCATACAACCGCACCTACCCACAGCTCTTTAAACCATAACACTTATATTTAGAGCCTACTTTTCTATGATGAAGTTTAGCATTATAAAATCTATACAAAATTCTCTCTCAGATCCGACCGCTTGGGATATAACGGACTATCGCCGTGGTCGGATCTGACCATAAGGGGTTTGAGAGGCTAGATAGAATAGTGTAGGCACTATAGTAAAAGAACAAAGTGAAAATGTTTTCATTTTCAATGAAATCTTTTACACCACCAGGTGTTACAAATAACATGTAAAAAACTTCAGCGTGAAATTACTTGAAGATCAAGGCAGAATGCACTTAGTAAAATGATTTCTTGTTTAGTTTTAATTTAGAACTTATAGCAAAGGAATGGCCGCACAGACAACGTTATATATAGACAGCAAAAAAGGGAGGAAACAAACTCACAGGGTAATTTTAATTTAGACATTATAACAGTGGCATAGTAAAATTATATAATGACAATGAAATTAATCGAAATAATCTTAGTTCTAGGCACATGAATAAAAATGGTGAACACAATAAGGTTGATGACAGTGAAAATTAAAATATTAAAAGCTCAAAGGTTAATCTTAATTCTAATGATAATCAAACGTTTAACTAATACAACATATAATAAATAAAGAAAAAAATTAAAGATAAGTGTTTGCTTAGTTTTTTTTTTGCCATTGCTATTTACAGATGCACAGTTATTATTGAATTTCTTAAGTCTTTTAAAAATGCTATTAAAAAAGTGAATGAAAGAGTCTAAAAGGGATTCCTTCTTCATTAATTCGGTTAAGTTAAATGGAGTAGTTCTTAAATTTTCACAAAGTATGACATGATTTAATCGTTGCACTGAAAATGTAGGGCAATGCTCAATGAGATGTTCCAGAATTTGTGGGGTGACGTTATCACAAGGACAATGATTATTGTCAATTATTTTGCAGCGACGAAGTTAAGCTTTGTGAAAACCGTGGTTGGTGAGCACCTGGGTGAGGTAAAACCTGGTATAGTGATAGTGCGTAACTTCTCGATATCCTCCAGTGTTGGAAGCAGTACACTTGTTGTGTTATTTAAACTTCTTTATGTAAACCACTTGATTTAGATTAGTAGGGAGATTAGTAGGGAGGGAGCCCATGAAAGCGGCTCCCACTGCACCATCTTCCTGCTTACTACCGTCAGTGAATATAAAATGTGTCGTCTGATCGGATGCAGATCCCGTAGATGTGATGTTTTCTTTTATGTGCGGCGTGGCGCCTTATGCTGAAGTACAGGTATAAGCAACGTTCTATTTTGCATGTTTAGATAAAACTTCATTGTATAGTAGTTATATAAATAGACATATTGTTGACTGAAAACTAGTTATCCGAAAAATTTTCTTAATTGAGAAAACTGCTTCCAAGAGTACGAAAATGTATAGCTCTCAGAGAGCTTACAGACTCACCGTGCAACTATGATTAAAACGTTTAATGATAAGTTGATTTTAAGGTAAAGTTATTTGAAAGGAAAAAAAGATTTAATAATGACGTTGCAGAAAATTAAAAAAGTGCGAAAGGTCAAGCAGTTAACTGGTTTTACCTGCCCATCATAAAATTCTGTTTGTCTCGTATTCAAAGGTCTTTTCCACTACACAATCTGTGGAATATATTTATATAATTATCAACTATTATTTAATTCCAAAGTGTAGTACGTTTCACATGATAATAATAAAAAAATCAAAAAGTAAATGGTTATAACCTGAAAAGTTTTAGAAAATATACACAAATTGTAAATAGGTTTAAAACAAAACGTCAAAGTTTTACCAATTTTATTAACATGCATTTTAAAAACATGTACTATAATATATTTATACATGTAACTTTATATCCATGCATTTATCTCATCAGGAATGATTCCTTTTTGATAAATATTTACAACATCTCTCTTTTAACTACGATAATAGAAAGCAAAGAAGAATACAATTTACGCAATTTTTTTGAGTAATTTGGTTAATTAATATTTTTTGTTTTTATTTTTAAGCTAACGTTGATGGACCATTTTCTTTAAACGCGTAACCTCTTACGTCATCATTATAATCTTCATCATTAAAGTGCAAGGAATGCCATAAAATACGACCCTGACCAAACTGCATCCATCGGCTTCCTGTATCTCTTACCTTGTCGTCAAGCAATCTAGTGGAGGATCGATTTCCAGTACTAAGCTGTCACTCGAAACCCTTTTTTACACATCGGTTTCAGATTCGGTGGCTGCTATACGGTTGTGGCTGTGTCCTCGGCCAATAAACGTAGGAAAGTGTCAACGAACCAGACGCGTTCTTTTGTCTAATACTTTAATTATACTACACTTACCTATTCTACCTTAACTCTAATAGCTACGAATATTTAAGACACGAATATTTTTAAATATAATAAAAAGTTACTAAAAATAAAACAATCTTACACTGTAATAACATACTCGTATGTTATAACTGTTTTCGCATGGGTAGGGCGCCTGGCTAAACCCCTATAACAGCACATATGAATTCCGTAGTCATAATAAGATTAAAAAATATTATTTAAGATATGATATATAATGTTTTGGGTTGAATGGTCTAAGATTATATTTTTGACCAGATTAGGTGTCATTTGCGAACGTATTTGTGTCGGTGCACATCATTATAACACACTTAGAAGCTGAGTTATCTATATATTCACATTAAATAATACATACTCTTCCTTTATATATTTATTTACAATCGTATACATTACACTTCATTTATTTATACCTTTATATTTGATTAACCGTTGGCGTGTAGTGGCGGCTAAGATTACCCACTAACCCATATCTTCCCGTGGGTGTCGTAAGAGGCGACAGAGAGAAACAGGCAGGAGATGGGCAGCAGTATCTTACTGATAACAGCAACTGTACAACATAAAAACTGCGGTTGCCAACCCGCTCGCCAAGCGTGGCAACAATGGCAATATACCCCTCATGAACAATTACACAAATAGACGGCCCCCAGTCCCGTAGTAACGGTGGGGCAGGGGATGCTAAGAATCTCCGGTGGAGGTTCGGTTGCCACTTACGACGACTCGACCTGGCAACATATAACGCACGCATCCTGAGGACTGACGAGAAGATACTGGAGCTGGAAGAAGAGATAGAAAAGTTGCACTGGCATATAATAGGATGATCCGAGGTACGAAGAGAGGGGAAGGACACGGTGATTCTCGAATCCGGCAACTTGTTCTATCACCGGGAGGGCAACCATCTGTCCCAAGGATGTGTTGGATTTATCGTCCAAAAGTCTCTCATTAACAACGTTTTAAAGATTGGGAGTGTATCGACTAGGGTTGCGTACTTTATACTCAGAATCACCAAAGGGTATCCGCTAAAGGTCATACAGGTTTACGCGCCAACGTCGGAACATCCCGATGAGGAGGTGGAGGAAATGTATGAGGATATTTCTAGAGCCAACCATTCCTCCAAAACTCACTATACGGTGTTAATGGGAGACTTCAACGAAAAACTGGGCACAAGAAAGAACGGTGAGCTGAAGGTAGGGATATTTGGGATAGGGCCACGGAAACCAAGGGGCCAGCAGCTGGCCGACTTCATGGAGAAAGAGGGACTTTTTATGATGAAATCTTTCTTTCAGAAACGGCCCCACAGAAAAAGGACCTGGCCGAGCCTCGACGGTTCGACAAAAAATGAGATTGACTTCATTATGACGACTAGATGCCAACTGTTCAGTGATGTTTCAGTGATCGCATGGGTGAAAACTGGCAGCGATCATCGAATGGTTAGAGGCAAACTGAACCTAAACGTTAAGTTGGAGAGGTCTCATCTAATGAAGTCAACGCTCCGTCCTTTTCATGCTCTAATCCAGAATCCCGAAATCTTTCAGCTCAAGTTACGTAACCGCTTTCAGTGCCTAAAAGATTGCAATGCAGTAGACGATATGAATGACAAGCTCGTGGAAACTGTCTATGCGGTCGGAGCTAAGTTCTGCAAGATCCGCCGCAGAAGAAACAAAAACTCTCCGATCACACTCTTAATCTCATGGCTGTTAGACGGGAGATGAGGCTGCAATAGTCAACTGATTTGACAGCATACAGTAAATTGAACAGACAGATCTCCAAATGCATGCGGCGAGACATACATAACTTTAATTTTGCTCGTATTATAGAGGCGATCGAGCGGAACCAGGGCTTCAAAGTCTTTGCCAGAGATCTGTCTGCCAGAAAGGCCAACTGTCAAAGTTGAAGACTGAGTGTGGTAGCATTGTTTCCGGGACACATGAGGTTTTGAGTGAGATTGAGAGGTTCTATGGGCAGCTGTATACATCATCGTTGGAGCCACACGCAAGTGTGAGTAAAGATCCAAGAGCAAGTCTTATCCGACTCTATTCCGATGATATCCCGGACGTCAGTCTGAGCGAGATTAGAATAGCTCTCCAGCACCTTAAAAACGGCAACGGGCCCCAGGCGAGGATGGAATTACAGCGGAGCTTCTGAAAGCAGGTGGAACACCGGTGCTTAAAATATTTCAGAAGCTCTTCAATTCCGTCCTCCATGGTGGCACTACTCCGGAGGCGTGGAGCAGAAGCGCGGTGGTCTTGTTCTTTAGGAAGGGGACAACGCTCTCTTGAAGAACTACAGACCGATTTCTCTTCTGAGCCGCGTCTACATGCTGTTTTTGAGAGTCATTACGAATCGTCTCACACGCAGACTCGACGACTTTCAGCCTCCCAAACATGCCGGTTTCTAAAAAGCAAACCACAGTGATTAAAATAATATATATATAACTGAATTTAAAATCATCTGTGCCTTGATAAAAATATAAGTGCTTAAATCCATAATTTGTAATATTGCATTACAATTTTTTTTTAATTTCAATTTTTTTCAATTTAAAGGGGACAATCATTTTTGGTTCCACTAGAAACATTAACGTCACTTAATGGTATTACACCAAAAAAAAAAAAAAAAAGATACCAAATTATAATAGTAAATGGCCTATAAATTTTTGTACCGTGTATTTGTGTACCTAATTAGTCATTTTGCAGTTTGTATAAAAAGAAAACTATTTTTTCACAAAGCTGACTAAAAAGATACCACTAAGAACTTCATATTTAATTTCCAAAAATTTTAGCTAATATCATGTTGTAACATAGTTCTAAATGACCGTGAACCACAACATTATTTTATCGTTGACTTCCGGTAATTCCCAGCGGCCGGCGGACGGGGACATTTCCAGTTTATAAAAAGTACTCTGTGCGGGACATCTTTAATATTTACGGCATTGACGTTCGTCACGTTACTGTTTTTTTTTTTGTATTTATATGCGATTTTAAGGAAAAGGAATCTGCAATCTACAATGAAAATAGAAGTGTATGTTGCAATTGTGGAGTCAGGTTTCAACGCAGTGTGCGAAGACAATTACTGGCCGAGACAGCTGCTGATGTGCGCCAACTTTTATCTGTGTGGATTTCTCACGAAGTGAGTATATTATCTCATGGAAAGCTAATAACTCCACTATACAATCTATCCACTTACATATCTAGATTTAAACTTATATGAGAAATATATATTATTTTTGTTACTCTCGATTTTATTCCAACAATATTACTATACTGCGGAAACGAAAATTACATATTTTCTTTTTTAATGTATTACTTAATATTTTTATTTTTATTGAATAATATGGGATACAGTACGATTTTTTTAGAAATAATAAGAAAGGGAAACGATCCACAGACTCCAGAAACACGTAACGATCTGTACATGTTTATGTACTTAATTATTTTAAGTTTTTAAATGTACTGATAAATATCCCTTCATATTATTAATAAATTCATACCTTCTACAGCTATAATTTTAATCTTTTCTATTTTTTAATACATACATATATATATATATATATATATATATATATAAAAACATATATATATATATATATATATATATATATATTGATTTAATTATTATACATTTTGACACAAGATGAAACTGCATTCTTTCCTGCCATTTACCAACTTACAGGCATAATTCTTTGCATTGACTGGCATTGACTGTAAGAATAAAGTCTGTAGCTGTCTAAGGTAGCTGTGGTCTGTAGTTTCAAACTATTTGGTAGAAAAAATATAATATGGTATAAACTCTTTTGTTTAATTTGATATAAACTGTGTTCGTGTTAAAGTAAAATTGTAAAAATGAAAATTCACGTAGTTTTTCTGCTTACAAGTGGATTCGTATGTTAATGTCTACTTGGTGCAAAAAATGTTTAACCTAAGGGTTATATCATGAACGTAAGTCAAATATTAAATACCTACCTATTTCACATTTATGTATTTAATTCGCCAATGACATTCGAAAATGCAAACTGACGAGTAAAAGTCCATGTGAGTAATATAAGAGTTTACTTTTCCTCCTAGAATTTTGTAAAATATATAACTTATACTGAATTAACGTTTAACGAAAGATAAACACAGGTATTATTAATGTGTTAAATGTTAAAGTATTGAAGTTTTATGTTATTAGTGAAATCTAATTTAAATAATAGATAAAATGAAGTCACACAATATACACAAAAGAAGTTTTTGTGGTATGGTATTTTATATCACATATTATGTGTGTCTAATTATCTATTGTCAGTCAATCAGAAATCAAAGTCTAAAAAGTATATATATGTGTCAATATTTATACTAAGGATAAAATATTATGTAATTAGAAAAAAAAGTTATTTTGCGCAATGAAAACTATTTCAATCCACTCTAATATTACCGTTACACCTAATTAAACTCCACTGCCGAACATAGGCCTCCCCCATATATTACTAATATTACACAACTCCATATTATGAAATTGTATTATGTAATTGTTGTAGAGCCGTGGTAGCTCAGATGGTTAGCGCTCGCTGTAAATTTCACAGTACGCGAGCAAACCGGGTTCGATCCCCACCGGTACCAATGAAATTGTTAATTGCAATTTTAAGTGCTGATTTACCACGTGCTCGGCGGTGAAGGAAAACATCGTGAGGTAACCTGCATGTCTGAGAAATAAGAAAAAAAATCGAACGCATTGGGGCAGCGCGGCGGACACTTCCTTGCCCTAAAATCCTCTCAAAAATGAGGGGAGGCCTGTGCCTAGCAGTGGGACGTATATAGGCTGTAACTTTTAACATTAACACAACTTCATAATACTCTAATATTATAAAGTTTATTTATCACTATATGATATACCTTAAATACTGTAATATTGTAAAATCATAATATATTAATCGATATTTGTCTTTCGGATTCCCAATTTTTTTTAATTGAAAATATATTGTATTTCAAATACTATAGGGTTCCACATCAAACATTCACTTTCATGCCAACTTCGCTTCCCTCCTCAAAATGTACATTTATCTGAACTTAATATTTATTTACTCTTTTATTTTTAATTTTAGTTCCTGATTTTTTCAGTTACACCCACTTGATGCAGTTTGTTATAACTGCCTAAGAACATTGCAAGAAAGTGTTGCATCTGCTCATTCCATTAGAAGATTTGGGTACAGGAATATTTGTATTCCATGTGGATCTTCAATTTTAAGAGCACACCGTACACGGGCTGTGCCTATTAACTCTGAAGAAAGAGATATTATTTTGCATTGGATACCATCACACCAGGTACTTAATTTATTTTAAAAGGCTGTAAATGGTCCCCTGCCTGATAAAAAGAAAGACAAAAGAAAAAACACGGGGGGGTAAAAACTTTTTTGTTTTATATTAAACACTCCCCACACCAATTTGTGTGCTTGTACATATACAAGAAAAACCAAAATATTTAAAAAAAAAACTTTTTTTTATTTTTTTTTAAATAAGGAAAAAAAGGGAAAAAAAATAAAAAAAAAAAAAAAAAAAAAAGAAGAACAGAACAAAATGAGAACAGGGATATGGAGTTACAATAAATGAATATAGAAGACATCGGTAACATCCCACAACCACCCCCTATACCTGCACCTGTAACCCTTGCCATTTCCAGAGCGGTATCAACAGTTACTATGGCTAATTATAAGCGTGCTGCTTCTACTTCCCGTCACTGTATTTTTAAGTTATGTAATGATTCATCTATTATATATATCATTCATATATTATATAATATTCTCGCTCGTATTTGTGAATACCATTTAAATGGACCCCACAATGATTGGAATAATTTGTACACGAGTAGTAACTGTTCAGATTTCACTGCATCTCAGATAGACAACCTTTGTTCCTTACTTAAAAGTAGTGTTACTCAAAATTATAATACTATTATGGAATTAATAATATTATGGAATCCTACTGTCGCCCACTCATTAAATGCCTTGCGATTGTTCAATGAGAATGTTTTAGAAGTAAAAGTATTATTGAATTCCTTGCAAACAAGCTTAAATAATGTTCTATACAAAAATCTAGATTATTTTGGTATAAAAGTGATGGAAGTTTTTTTACTATGTTACTTTTAAACTTCTCCAAGCGACGTGCATTTACTGGAACAAACACTACTTTTTTATTTACTTGCTTTTTGTGAACATAAGGTAACGAAACTAATTATCCACAGTGATCAGAGCTCAAATTTTGAATAATAAATTTATTGAACGGCTTAACATTTGTAATAATGTTATCTATACATGTTGCACTAGATTCAGCAATACGCGTTGGCTCCAAAAATAAATTAAAAAGACCATAAGATTTAAACAATGATCTTAATTTAATATTGGTGGAGGAAGCTTCTAGGAGATTAATATTAAAGTCTCCACATATTACAACAGATTTATTCTGTTTATTAAGCTTAGCAAAAACTTCCTCCAAATTTTTTTCAAAAGTATCATATAAAGAATATGGGGGTCTGTAAACGCTCACAA
Source organism: Parnassius apollo (assembly GCA_907164705.1). Lineage (NCBI taxonomy): Eukaryota > Metazoa > Arthropoda > Insecta > Lepidoptera > Papilionidae > Parnassius > Parnassius apollo. Next base: position 296,169 of record CAJQZP010001271.1, read on the forward strand.
CAATGGGGTGCTCAAACTCAATACATGCTATTTCTACAGTTCGCTCAACAGAGAGGCTCACAATATCTTTACGTTCTTTACATGATAATAATTTACTAACTAAAATTAAGGAGCCACCTCTTAAAACCGCTTCTCTATTGAAAGAACTGACCATCTGGTGATTACTGAAATTAAACATTAAATTATGAGTTTTAACCAATGTTCAGTAATACATAAAATATGAATATTGCTGCTATTTAAGAACAATTCAATTTCTAGCTCTTTGCCTATCATGCCTTGTATATTCTGATGCACCATATGTAAAAAAAATTATTATCATTTTGTGGAGTTATACAATTGCAACTATTAAGGGTTTGTAAGCTACATTCTAAATTATTTAAATTATTATAACTGCTAGAGGTTACCTCTATTGTCTCATTTTCTAATTTAAATTTCTTGGAACGGATTCCAAATTGCATGTCACATCATAATGCTGCTCAATAGGAGCAGATGTCTGGGTAGCCAAGTCCTTGGCTGAGTTAATATATAAATAATATGATAGCACATTTGCTATCTGTCTTAAATTATATTTGGATAGGTAATACCTATCTGTAGTCAAAAATTTCTTAATTAAATTACTAAATTCTATTAAATTAATGCTATTAGTATAATTATTACAATTAAATGTCAAATTTAAATTATTGTTACATGACAAATTATTCATTAATAAATTTAAATCATATCTTATTTTATTCTCCTGTTACCAACCCTGTATGTAAGGCAATGTAAACAAGATAATTTTATGTGCATTTGAAGCAGGTGGTAGTACCCAACCGCCTTCTCTTTTGTAATTAGGATGTTTTTTTAATTTCAATAGCCTCACATATCATCCTTGGTAGGAATTAAGGTTCTTTCGCGAGCATTTGTGGTTTATCAAATCTGATGTATGTCTATCTGGTTGGTGTGACATCCTTGACATACGGTAGTACAGCAGGCACACGCTCAACTGCGGTCAGCTTCACTCGGTCACTGTAACGTAGACGCGGGACCCGAAGCTTGATTTCGTGCAGAACCTGTTTGACATGCTGAAGCTCCGTGGCCAGGTGCTTGCTCTCACAGATCTCATATGCTCTCTGTAACAAAGATTTTCTCACGGTAACTAACTGTGAAGGATGATGGCGAGATTCACCGCTTAAATATCAGTTTCTATGGGACTTTTTTCTATACACAGTGGGACCTATGATGACCTATGATGCTAGTTTACAATATATGAATTGTGATTTCGCTTATATAATTTCGCTAATATTAATACGTTGTTCAAAAAATATGGAATTTTCTATATAGTATTTAATATTAATCTTATTAATTTGTTCTCAAACATTAATTTATAAGTTACGAAACAGTTTTAATTAGCAAACAAATCTCTGACGGAAGCAAAAGGCTGTTTGAATATCGACAAAATTATATTTTGATTTTCTATAGAGCTCTGGAAACGTTTTAACAAGGAAAACGTGCCTACGTTTTCATACTAAATATCACAGTCGCGCATTTCGGTTAAGCTGAAATAATTTTGATTAAGCCTAATTTGATAGACTTAAAAATAACTATTTTACAGATTTTTACCGAGTTCAAAAAGGAAAAGGCATAAGTTTTCTCTGTGTGAACCGATTTTGATAATTTTTTTTTATCTGAAAGCTGGTGCTTCTCGTTTGTTCCCATATACGTTTTTGAGCGATCTGTATTAATGCGTATTTAATTGACTTCAAATAAATTGCTTCGGTAGTATTAAAGTCGGTTGTACAACATTTTTAATTATACCACTTACGTCGCGACTAATTTACCTAATTTAAATTAACTGAATAAAATTAAACGTGAAAAAAATTGTAAAATTGATGTAATGTTCGTGTAAAGACAAGAAATAAATGGCTTTTGTTTTAAAAAGTGTTATATGAGGTTTAAGATAGTAAAGTAGTCCATATATGTATATAAAATCAATTGCCGTGCGTTAGTCTCGCAATAACTCGAAAATGGTTTTTATGAATTGTATTGTACGTGTATGAGTGGGTCCGCAATCAATGGATGGTTTAAATTCACTATTGAATCCGGTAGGTAGCACTAATTTTGTGATCCAGAATCACCCGTGAGAAGCAGGGGCGGATCACTGGTTTATCATATAAATTCGCCTGTCAAGTTGGTGATTGTAATAGGTTCCTCTAACAAACACAAATATTGTAATGCAATAGAATTTATTATATAATTGAACAGTTTAGTGGCGGTATAGAATACCCACCACCCCATGTCGTCCCGTGCGTGTCGTAACGGCAACAGAGCGCAAGTTGAACAGAAGATGGGCAGCAGCATCCTTATGACAGCTGGCTGCGTCGCGGCTCCACCACGCACGACGTGTTGGTATCCTTTGTTTTTAATTTGGTTTGTTATCAGAAATATGGAGCTACATATCTCCTGTTTCAGTTTCCCTCAGCCACCTCTTATGGCGCTCATGAAGGTATTTAATATTCTTACGATGCCACTATACAGCATGCTCCTGGACATTTAACTATCCCAAAGCATGACGTTACAAAATGGTCTGCACTCAGCATTGATTGCTTATCTAAAAGCTCACTACATTAATATAGATAGATGAGAAGCGATGTAATAATATATGTACTATGTAGTTTCCATGCTCTCTATTCATTGGCGCTGCAAAGATATGTTGCATCTCTTTACATTTTCTATCATATCACATTTACCACGGAGAGTGCTCTAAGGAATCGTTTGGAGTGACAACGCTTTAGCAATTGGTTCTTAATCAAGGATAGATTTAGATGTCTGTGCACAGTGGCGCAGCCAGAGCTCCAAACTAGGGCAAGCCCAAGATATGGTTTTGTTTATTTTTGCAGTTTTATAAAAATACACCAATCTTGATCTATTTTCATAGAAAAAATTATTTTTATTTTAAATTGAATGGTCTCTCTTTCTCAAGGAAAGATTTGATTATGTCCGCGAAAATGTTGCTGAACATTTTAATTACCAATAACTGTTTTCAATTGCGATAATTGATAAGTCCGAAATACGCTCTTGACCTTGTGTATTTTCTCAACAAAGTTTAAATATTTTACCTATTCCTCGCCAATCAGCACTTAAACACACTTCAATTCATCACTAGGAACACTACTCTATAAATACACTCTGATCTGCACTATCATCATCATCATCATTACAGCCCTTCACAAATACACTGTTGAACATAGGCCTCCCACAAGGTATGCCACAAAGCACAGTCCTAAGCCACATCCATCGACTTCCTGCATCGTCGTCACTCCATCTAGTGGGGGGTTACTCTACACTTCGCCTAAAAGTACGTGGCTGCCGCTCGAGAACCCTTTTTCCCCAATGGTTTTCGGTTCTTCGAGCTACATGGCCGACCCATTGCCATTTCAGCTTACTAATCCGTTGGGCTATGTTGGTCACTCTGGTCCTAATACGGATATACTCATTTCTAAGTTTATCATGTAGAGAAACCCTGAGCATGGCCTTCTCCATAGCTCGCTGAGCAATTTTGAGCGTCCTCATACGGCCAGCAATGAGAGACCGCGTCACAGGTCTGTAAGTCATCACTGGCAACACGCACTGGTTGTACAATCTAGTTTTCAGATGTTGAGGTATATCTGATGAGAAGATGTGTCGTAATTTTCTGAAGACTGCGCAGCCGAGTTGAATTCGTCGATTGACCTCTCGGTCGAAGTTGGGCTTACCTAATCAGACTATTTGTCCAAAGAAACGTACTCGTCAACAACTTCAAGCATAGTGCTCCCAACAACTACTGGCATAGGTGTGATATAGACATTAAACATGATCTTTGTTTTGTCCATGTTCATCTTAAGACCTATCCGTTGGGAGACACCATTGAGGTCATTGAGCAGAGTGCTTAGGTCCTCCAGCGTTTCTGCTTTAAAAACTATATCGTCGGCAATTCGAAGGTGAGTGATGTGTTTGCCATTACTGGTAATACCGTATCCGTTTCAGTGCAGTTCCTTGAAAACGTCTTCCAATGCAGCGGTGAAGAGTTTCGAGGATATAACGTCACCCTGTCTTACACCTCTCTGCAGTTGGATAGGTTTCGTACTCCGGTTCTGTACTCGGATAGCCATCGTAGCCCTACTGTACAAACATTTCAGCACTTCGATATACCGACATTCCACTTGGAACCACTGAAGGGACTGAATCAAAGGGTTTCTCATAGTTCACATACGCTAGGCAAAGTGGCATATTGTACTCTTCAGAATTCTGTACAATTTTCCGTAGGGTATGTATGCGGTCTATGGTGCTAAAGCCTTTTCGGAAACCGGGTTGTTCGGGATACTGGAAGTCATTGAGTTTGCATGCGAGACGATTCGTAATGACTCTCAAGAACAGCACGGAGATGCGGCTCAAAAAGATATTGATCTGTAGTTCTTCAACAGAGCGTTGTCACCTTTCTTTAAGAACAAGACCACCGCACTTCTACTCCACGCCTTGAAAGTAGTGCCACAATGGAGGATGGAATTAAAGAGCTTCTGAAGGACTTTAAGTACCGGTTTTCCACCCGCTTTCAGAAACTCCGCTGTAATTTCATCCCTGCCCAGGGACTTGCTATTTTTAAGGTGCTGGAAATCCATTCTAATCTCGCTCAGACCGACGTCTGAGATATCATCGGAATAGTGTCGGTTAGGACTTGCTCTTGGATCGCTACTCACATATGCGTGTGGCTCCAACGATGACATGTACAGCTGCCCAGAGAACTTCTCAATCCCACTCAAAATCTCCCAGCTTCGACAGTCGGCTTTTTCTGAGAGACAGATCCCTGGAAAATACTTTGGAGCCTTGGTTCCACTCGATTGCTTCTGCAATTCAGAGATCTGTCTGTTCAGTTGCTTGTATGCTGCTAAATCTGCTGAAGACTGCACCTTCATTTACCGTCCAACAGCCATGAGATTAAGAGTGTGATTGGAGAGTTTTTGTGTTATTCTAAGGCGGGTCTTGCAATACTTAGCTTCAACCGCACGGACAGTTTTCATGAGCTTGTCATTCATATCGTCCACTGCATTGTAATCTTCTAGGCACTGAAAGCGGTTTTGTAACTCGAGCTGAAAGGTTTCGAGATTTTGGATTAGAACACTAGGGTGACGGAGCGTTGACTTCATTAGACGTGACCTCTCAAACTTAACGTTTATGTTCAGTGTGCCTCCAACCATTCGGTGATCGCTGCCAGTTTTCACCCTCGTAATCACAGAGACATCACTGAACAGTTGGCGTGTGGTTGTCTTAATGAAGTCAATCTCATTTTTGTCGAACCGTCGGAGCTCGACCAGGTTCACTTCCTGTGGGGCCGCTTCTGGAAGAAAGAGTTCATCATAAAGAGTTTCTCTTTCTCCATGAAGTCGGCCAGTTACTGGCTCCTTGAGTTCTATTGCCCTATAACAAGTCTCCCTAACTTCAGCTGACCGCTTTATCTTGTGCCAAGTTTTGCGTTGAAATCCGTATAGTGGTATAGCTTCCGTCGCCCTCCCGGTGATAGAACAAGATGCCGGATTCGAGAATCACCGTGTCCTTCCCCTCTCTTTGTACCTCGGATAATCCTATTATATGCCAGTGCAACTTGTCTATCTCTTCTTCCAGCTCCAGTATCTTCTCGTTAGTCCTCAGGGTGCGTGCGTTATATGTTGCTAGGTCGATTCGTCGAAGGTGGCAACCAAACCTCCACCAGGTATTCTTAGCAGCCCCTGCCCCGCCGTTACCATGGTCGCCACCGACGCCAGCGAGGCTGTCGGGGACTGGGGGCCATTTTTTTCTCACATCTAAACTGTATACTCCAATATTATCCTCCATTTTCACTTAAAATCTTTGAGAAAGTATAAATTTTCAACAGACACAACAAAAACAAACATAAACATTGAAATTTGAAGTGAACTTGTAAATGTATCGCCCGCATGCCCGCGAACTCCAACTTCAGAGCAAATGCCAACTTTTGGTTCCATAGTAATTACTATATTACAATTTCATAGTTATATTTAATTTTAGAACATATTCTTACAGGTTAGAAAGGGAGCGATTGTCTTCTCGAAAGCCCAGTAAAACGCCAACGCGTGCGAGGGAGGCGATTAATAACTCAAATCAACTCATTGCTTTCATTAATTTTGACAGTCTATTGCGTGTTCGCTTTATTTATTTATTTATTTATTGACACACCAACAGCATAACATACAAAACATTACAATAATCTTCGTCTTATAAATAGTTTGGTATGCATGCCAATTACTGGTGCATACATCACTCTCGTTAGAAGACATTAAATTAATTTAAGTTCAAAATAAATTTCAATTTACAAATTTTGAGTTGCAGCAAATTAATAAGTAGAAATCAAAAATCAAAAATCAAAAGTATAACAAAAAAGAAGAAATTTAGTAGCATAAATATTAAATTACAAATCTAATTTACCAACAAAAATGTGCGGTAAGCTTTTTTTTTAGATTTGTCACTGAGTCATGAAAAATATCAAAATCTTTAATGGACGCGGAAAATCGATTGTACTCAGAACACATCCTTGATAATGGAGAATGTTTTAGAGCATTTGTTCTACTTACTGGTACAACAAGTATGTTAGTGAGAGGATTTCGTGGATATCTGTACGGGATTTTGAAATTTATTTCATTAAGCAATTCACTGCATGCCATCTGTCCTGACAACAGCTTTTTGAGGAATGTTATATCTAATATTATGCGGCGATTATAAAGTGACATCATTTTAAAGTGTTTCAGCCGCAAGTCATAGGTGGCCTTATGAGAGATGCCGGAAGTGTGATATGTCAGGTATCTAGTAAAGGATCTTTGTAGTCTCTCCAGACGTTGAGATGGTGCCGCATATTGGGGACTCCACACAACTGATGCAAATTCTAGTTTGCTGCGAACCAGTGAGTTATAAAGGATTATTTTGGTTTGAGGAGAAACAAATCCTTTGGTATTTCTTTTAAGGAAACCTAACATCCTGGCCGCTTCTTTTACAGTTTTGTCCATGTGCACTTTGAATTTCAATTTCGTGTCCATTGTTACGCCTAAATTCGCTTTGAGACAGAGAGAACACGAATAAGTGTATTTCGAAATCGAAAACAAACTGCCAAGTGTTAACGTTACATATATGCTACGAGATCATGACCAATGTAGAACAGAGGAGTACGCGGGAAATTTTAAATATTTCAAAACAGTTTACGTGTTATTTTATCAACTAATGATATTATTGATTGAGCAGGTTAAAAAGGCAAGCCTGGCTTCTCGGCCTCTATGGAGGCTTCGCCATTGTCTATGTACCACATCATCCATTTAACATCCAGTGGACTGTGTGCTCGATTGTCATTCTTCTTCTAAAAAAAAACAACCTGCAAAACGAGGCAACTATGGCAAAAATCCGTTTTTAAGGCAACTTATGTGGGAGGTCCTCATCAGTGATATTTCGACTTTGAGAGGACTTTGCATATTGTTAAAGACATACAGAACAGTTGCTTTTCGTAAAAAATTATATACTTTAAGTGATATACATTCATTCTGCGTAAATCGGACCAAAAATGAAAATTCAAAAGCTGAAATTAGCCACGCTAACTTTGAAATCGGAATTTCAAACACCTTAATCCCTCCAGTCCACCCCAAGCGAAGGGAATTAAGTATAAGTTACACGCGTTAAAATCCGTAAAATTAGTTCTACTGAATTGTTGTCCTTGTTTGTGAAGAAATGTCATGTCCGAAATATTAAAATCACTAATGAGAGGCCTTCATCCAATTTTAAGACGTATGTAGCCTGCTCAATTACTTTTTACTTTTAGTTTACGTCATAGAAACCCTGATGTGACTTCGTTACCTACGTGCAATCGCCGCCAGCTGCATGCACAGTCAGGACTCATTAAAATTCCACGCTTGATATACTCACAAAATAGACGAAAATTACGAAGCGAAAACTCGTCCTTAATAGGGATTCTTTCAGTTAAGAATTAAGTCACCGAACTTTTACTTTTAAGAGAGTACTTTACTAACAAAGCATAGGATCGTCTCCTAAAGAAACACCCCGAACGGGGTCTCGCCTTGTCGTAGCGAGAGAGTTTAGTGGCCGTGGCTTTGTCACCTATCGTGAACTAAAGGGAACCCAAATAGCTTGCCCAAGGTGAAGGGCTGGCGGGGAAAGAATAGTGTTAGTATGACGTTGCTTGACTTGCCCGATCGTTCACGACTCTAACGAGACCGCACCGTTAATGCAGTGATGGCGGGGCTGCGGGAAGATAGGAGTGACGGTATTGCGAGGCACCACTCTCCCTACCCTTCCGAAATTTAGGTGGCGGAGGAACCCAAACGTCAAAGACACAAGCACTGTAACATAAAAGAAAAGACTGAAAAATACATTCCTATGAAAAGTATAATGTAATATAAAATAATAAGTATTAATTAAAGATAGAGATATTTATTGTAATAAATATACCTAAGATAAGTATGTATGTAACAAAAAATACATATTAATGTATAACAAAAGAGCGCCATTATCGCCAACAAGCTGTTGCACAGTTTGGCGATGTTTATTATTAATTTAAATCTGTGTATTTTATGTTAATAAAGATTTAAAAAAAAAGATAAAGTAAGCCAGTCTTTAAGACTGTTCGGTTTTCTAGATCCCATGGCTTTCACGTCTCGGATTCAATGTTTTCCGTTGCACTGATAAAGTTGAAGGACCCTTTTTTAGAATATGGGTAAATCACTTTTTTGCCGTGGCCCATAGACATTTATATTTATATTCCATTAAAAATTTAAATAAACATGCTTCCTCGTCCTTGAGGACTACGATGTAATGCTTCATTTCTAGTAATAAGGGTATCCACAAGTCTACATTCACCATACAAACACAACAGTATTAAACTGCTATTTTACGCTGGTATGTGAGCGTGGTCCTTCTCCGGTCCGGCCCATCCATCCGTGCTACAATATAATATAGCTGCAGGGCGGCTCTACCACGTAAAAAGCCTTGTATTCTGTTGCACCTTACTTAAGAAGGAGAATTGGGAAGAGTTGTCCTATCCCGAAAAGTAGCTGCCATGGAGCTGTTGACGCTGGCGAGATTTCGGATGCGTTTCCGTGGCCCTGTCCAATTTTCGGCGACGGTGAAATACTATAGAGTTGTAGTCAGTGCAGGTCCAACTTAACCTGTCCTCACACCTGCAATGGGTATTGGGGGAAATTTCTCCCCATGCAAAAAAGGTAATTTGGTATTTATGAACAACCCTGGTAGTTTAGAGTATAAGCGCTTGCCGTATATTTCACAGTACGCGAGCAACCCGGGTTCACAGCTGACACCGACGAAATTATTAAAGTCTCTTGTCTTGGAAAGAACCACAAAATACTCGTATACCTAAAGGGATTTTATTTTGTGGCAACGCATCTGCATTTTCATTTTTAAGTGAGGAAAGAAGTAGATGTCTATACGCTACAGCTTCCATTTACCCTGAGGTGGACTATGTGCTCATTTGTCACACTTATTCTATAAAAAACAGTACATTATTAGTGGAGAAGACTAATAATGTAAATCGACAATTTAAATTGCAATTTAATGGTAAAAAATATGTTAACTGTAACCTTTAGTGCAACCCGTTTAGTGTCAATCACCTTTACCGCTTGAGCCTAATAAATACGTATGTTTATTCATAGAGGAAACCATCCCTGCCTATAACAAATTACATTTCTTGATATATCAACCGTGTACCCTACGTCCTTCTATATTATCAGGAGAGAATAACTTACAATTTATTACACCATTTGTTTATGTAAGGCATTAATCATCTAAAGCACTTACGTATGCCTTGCCGTGTGATTGTGGCGTAGGATTTGCAACTCGTGAATGTCAACGCCAAATATTTTGCGTCATCATTCATCATCATCACATCCATTCTTAAGACGACTGAAAACTGAACATAGGCCTCCCCAATCGCATGCCACAAAGCACGGTCCATCTGCAACCATGAACTTCCTGCATATCTTACCAGGTCGTCAGTACATCTCCTGGAGTGCCGGGGACCCTACGCTTACCGGTTCGATATTACCACACGAAAACCTCTCTTTGCCATCGGTTTTTGGTTCTTTGAACTAAATGGACGATCCATTGACACTTCAGATTACTAATCCGTTGGGCTATGTCAGCTATTCTAGTCCCACTGCAGATATGCTCATTTATAAGTATATCACGCAGAGAAACTCTGAGCATAATTCCCTCCAGAGCTTGCTTGGCGACCTTGATCTTCCTCATACGGCCAGCAGTGAAGGATCAAGTCTCAGATTCATAATCATCACTGGCAACACGCACTGTTTGTACAATCTGGTCTTAGCCACTACACGGTCGAGTGGCTGCAGTGTAGTGGCGGTGCAAGATCATTCAGTACCACAAATCTGCCCGCAGGTGGGAAGAGGTGACAGAAGGAAACAGGAGATGGGCAGCAGAATTTTTTTGATAACAGAAAAATTACAATTAAAAAGATGCGGTTGCCAACCCGTTTACCGAGCTTGGCAGCTATGGCAAATATCCACCATGAGCAACGAGACAAAGATTAAATAATAGAACTGATAAATTATTCATTAGGTTCTTTAAGCATTGTTTTTATTGCATCAGCAAGCGATAAAGACCAGACATAACGACTTACAATTCAAAGCTAACTTTTCATATGACCATGTCTTAACCCTCAATATAACCGAGAGGTTCTCTTAACGGCGCATGTAACTGCTTCGTTAGAATTTACATTTGGCTCAATTATCTGCAGAACGAGCACGTTTAATAGCACTGGGACACTGTTGAAACTAATATAGATACCTCACAGAATTTTAATAGCTGAGAAGTAGGCCTTCACATACAATAATTGTCGTTTGGTGGTGGTGTATACGAATGCAATAATACTGAGTTGTAAAATAGCATGATGTGGCTACCTTTCAGAGATTGTACAATTAGAAATAAGTTCACCGCTTTTTAAGATAAATTAATATACGAGTATCTATCGTTGGTAATCCTAATTATTAATGAAAAAAACCATCACCACATTTCACAGTCACGGGGGTATTGTAAGAGGCAATTATAGGAAATGTCAAAAGTCATCGTAAAGTTACGGCTTATACGTGGTAGTGCCGCGCTAGAGCTGCCTATGTTATGGTTGGTAGCATGAACTGTAGGACTACGCTTTCACAGAATACCAGTGTAAAATAGCAGCTTAATATTGCGGTATTTCGTATAGTGAGTATGAAGAACAAAATACAGATGCATATAGCTTCTTAATTGAGGATAGATGTTGATCTGTGTGATCGTTCGTCATACTTATTCCATAAAAAAACAATGCTATCAAAATAAATGCCTTGAAAATGAGTTAATACTTGCAGGGGTTTCTTTTTAGCTTACTGCTAGTGGTGGATATATTTAAACAAAATTATAAGGATTTAAAAAGCAGCTTAATGCTGTGTTTTGTATGGTGAGTGTAGATAACCGGAGACTCTTTTTGCTGGTAACAATGCAATCTAAGGTGGGATCGAAATTTAATGTAAGGAAGTAACTGCTATCTAAGTGGTGACAATTAACGCATTTACATTTTGATTCTTAATGGAGGTTCTCTTCTTAATGCAGTTGTATGTGACAAAAACAATAATCAATCTGACCGTGGATACCTGTATCCGATATGATTCTGTCGGTTAGTATTCTGTCTAAAGCTTCAGGGGTGACCACGCGTCTGTATTTAAATTTTGAAGGATAAACTGAGGCGTCTATAGTCCACAACATACAGTTACTATTCGGCTCTTTTACCGACTTCTGAAGCCTTTATGTAAAAATTAGTTTTCAACGTTTGCTCGTTCGTCACCTTTAAACTATTTTTTTCTTTTGTATGCTGAAAACTATTTTATCAAATATCCAACTGCAAAACCTCGTCTGAGCCCTAACAAACAACACTATTACACTGCTTTATTTATAACGCTGCTTTACGTTGACAAACCCTTGGTTACGAAGACATTAAAGAGATTAATAGTTAATGCTCGCTTCAAGTTAAAACAGAAAAAAAATATAATTAACGGCTGTAGATCTTCTTTTGATAGTGCGCCCTACAGGCACAATTGTGTGCTGGGTTGGTGGAAAAAAACCGCCGAGATATTTTCTTTCTTCTATGTTCGATGTTTTCCTTAAGGTAGCTGGCCGCCGACTGTGTCGAACGACGAAAATCGCCCCTCTTTTATACCACCTCGGCTGGGTCAATCGATACGGTGTACGTATCGTACAAACGGCGTCGACCAATCAGCGCGAGGCGTGACAGAGCAAGTGACGATGCTGAGTCACGTTACATTGTTTACCTTAAGCTAGTTCTACTATACAAAGTGACCAACTAATTCTATTATACATATATAAGCTCTACACTATTATTTTCTTAACATAAAATGCTTATATCCTTTTTTATGTATAACTCTAAACTATAATTTTTATTAATATAACATAAACGCTTACATCCTATTTAAGTACAAACTCTAAACTATAATATTTTTTTATTTATTTAATATATTATTACATTCATTAATTACACATTACGTTACGGTACAATCATAAGTTTATAGAAACTTTACCGTGTACCGGTATCACAGACAATAACAAATATGAGGGTGTAGTAAGAAAAAAGAAATACACTTAGTATTTATTAGTTAATTGCGTAACCTTTTATTGCACAATGCACCGCGCATGGATCCTATATTTTATACAGGGCGCTTGTATTAGGGCGTTATCGTAGTATTTATTATTAAAATCATATTATGTATAATTTAAATTATTAGTAATGCATTCCGTACAGTAATTTTTTAATTTTAATTTAATAATTTTTTGATTTAGTTCCGATTTTACTGATACTGGTAACTGGTTAATTAGGCTAGGAATAATATATTCTAAGGTACGTTTACCATATAAATTTTTGTATTTAGGTAAGGCTAGTTTAGGTTTTCCTGAGTTGCAAGTTTTAGAGTATTCACATGTATGTGCAATTTTTAACTGTCCATGGAAAAATTCTTCTATAAGAAGGGTAAACTTTACTTTTCGTGTATAGGTATAATTTTGCAATGACTAAAAAAGGTTGTGGTAATCTGATTCTTTATACTGGTTTTTAATACTATCAGGGACTATAGTTTTTAAAATACGTAATTGTAGTAGATAAATACGTTCTAAATGTGATCTGTACGTTCTACCATAGCTAGACAAACCGTATGCTACTTTTGACTCTACCAGTGATTTATATAGCTGTATAAGTATTTTATACGCAATTTTATATTTAATTATAAAAAAATTTGCAAGCATGCCACGAAGTTTATCACATACATGATCAATATCAATTAAGACGACTATCTATCACGAGTCCTAAGTAGGTCTGTGATTCTACCAGGTCTATGGATTCGCACTTACATTTCGTTTGGACCTGTCGTCTGTGAAGGCATTAGTGGTGATGCGCAATGAGCCTAGGTATAACCTTACTCCTATTTTGACTATAGCTAATGTACATTAACTTAGTTTTCGCAGCATTTAAGACTAATCCTTTATCATGTGACCACTTCATAAGTATATTTAAATCGTCTTGTAGGAGGTTGAGAGTGTCGTTTATATTGCTCCCAGCCGCAACCAAGCAAGTATCATCAGCATACTGGTAAATTTCACATCGCCTGATAATATTTGCCAGACTATTTACATAGGTAATGTAGTGTAAAGGTACCATTACGGAGCCTTGTGCAGTGCCTACAGATACATTTACTATGTTGCTCATTGAATCACCCACTTTAACCACATGTTTTCTGTCGGTGAGGTAATCTTTACACCACGACAGCAGTGGTCCTCTGATACCATTATCGTTCAGACTATCTGATAGTTGCTCATGGCGAAGTGTGTCGAAAGCCTTACTTTAGTCTATAAACACTACCAATATGTGTTTTTTCTCATCTAGATGCTTGTAGATGCTATTTGTGAACGCCGTTAAAAGCTGAGTGGTATTTTTATAAGGTTTAAAGCCAAACTGTTTATTAGTCAGTATATTATTTTTATCATAGAAGTTATAAATCAGTCTACTAACATATTTCTCAGCTATTTTGTTAATGGTAGGTAATATAATGTTCGGCCTATAGTTATTGTAGTCAGACTTATTACCCTTTTTATGTATAGGTCTAACAATACCCGTTTTTAGTACTTGGGGATACTTGCCGTTCCTAATACTTGCGTTTATAAGATTTATAATGCTACTTTGACCACTGAACATATTTTTTTAATATCTATGGCTCGTATACCATCAATACCAGGAGCTTTATTATGGTTTAGAGACTTAATGATATTTGACCTCATAGATACATTGGCGTTTTCACGATGAATTGACTTATCCAATAGAGGTGTTATACATTTTGGTATGATTGTTTGCAAATTTTTATCAAAAGTCATAGCAAATATGCATGCGATGTTTTTAGCTGTATTCCTGCCATTGCTGAAGGCTTTCAGTAATAAATTATCAATCGACTGTTTTATTCTGCCGGTCAATCTATTTAATATTTGCCAAAGATATCGTGGATTATTATTATTATTATTTATGTCTAATTTTAGCCATTCATTTTTGCTTTTTTGAATTAATGAGTTTGCATGATTGAATGAATGAGTTTCGAATCGACTCGACACTGAGCTGGCGAAGGCGGCTCACTTTGTTCATCGGCTTCCCGCTGTTTAGGCTGTCTATTTCTTCCACAAAGGATTCTTCTTGAGAGGATCGCATCAGGAGTTCTTCAGCTGTTTTAAGCAGCTCGGCTGAGACCATTAGCGACTTTATGTCTTCTGGCGACCGCTTCTTTGTCGTCGTGTGCGCCTGATATTTTACTGTAGCTTTGTTCTTTTTCCAAGTGGGATCAGCCTCTTTATTCTTCTTTGTTTCTGCAGAGTTGAATGAATTGTAGAACACGTGCGGTTGAGTATCGGAGTCGGTCCTAGTTGGAGAAATTCGCTGGATCAAGTAGACCTTCTGCAAGCTTCAATCCTCCTTTGTTGCTCACGTGATGTGGTCCTTTCTTCGTCGGAAGGTTCTTCCGCTGTTGCTCTTGTGGTTTCCGTCGGCCAGCAGTCTCCTGTTAGGTATAAGAAGTCAGGTCCTTTGAACCATCGATGGTCTTTATTAAATGCTGCTGGTACGTCTCGTGTGGCATCGTCCGCCACGTTCAGCTTTGTCGGAACCCAGCGCCAGTCGTTGACTTTGGAATTCTCTTCTACTACTGCTAGACGATGAACCACGTAGGGCTTATATAAACGTGACCCTGTCCTTATCCAGGTTAGTACTGCCTTGCTGTCCGTCCAGAATACTTTGCGGTCAGGTTTCCTCTCGTGTTCTTCGACTAAGGTTTCTGCGAGTCTGGTGCCCATGACTGCTGCCTGTAGCTCCAATCTTGATGGACGTCAATTTTAACGGTGCCATCTTTGCTTTCGCCATAATGAGGGATAGGTGGACCTCGCCTACTGCTGTTATAGCTCTCCAAAAGAGAACCGCAGAGTAGGCTGACTCGCTGGCATCGCTGAAGACGTGGAGTTCTAGGGAGGCCGCGTCGCTGTAGTAAAGATATTGCCGCGGAAATGCTACTTCGCGGAGGCCTTTCAGATGCTCCATCCACATTTCCCACTGCTCCGCCGGGTCCTGGTCGATCTTGTCGTCCCATGCTGTTCCTCTACGCCAGACTTCCTGGAGGAGTTGTTTTGCCCTGATGGCGATAGTTGAGGCGAATCTGAACGGGTTGAAGAGCGACATCACTATTCTCAGTGCTTCCTTTTTGTCGGCTGCTTCCCTTCTAGGATTGTTGAGGGTATTCTGGCTAAGTAGAGGTTGAAGGTGAGTTCGTCTGAGTTGACCTTCCAGACAACACCCAGAACTCGTTCCATCTTTTCTTCTGTTTTGTAGAGTTCCATGTCTTCTGTCTGATTGTCTTCTACAAGTGTTTCTAGGAGTGACGCTGAGTTCGATTTCCACTGTTTCAACTTGAAGCTGGCTTTCATGTGCACGGCTCGTACACTCTTCGTGATGCGTTTGGCATCCTCGAGGGTTCTGAAGCTGTCCAAGTAGTCGTCGACGTAGTGCTTCTTTAAGATGGCAGCTGCGGCTTCTGGGTGAGTTTTCCCGTGCTGTTTGGCGTTCAGGTTCTTGACGTATATTGCTGCCGAAGGCAAACTCGACGCTCCAAGGATTAACGATGTCATTCTGTATTCTTCCGGAGGTTGGTTGTCTCGTCGATCCCCACGCCACAGGTAACGCAGTGCGTCCCTGTCTTGTTCTCGCAACTTGACTTGCATGAACATCTCCTTGATGTCCGCCGTAACCGCGATCATATGTTGTCGGAAGCGCATGACGACACCTGGTAGCGATTGTAGTAGGTCAGGCCGTTTGAGTAGCATGTCATTAAGTGCCACCCCTTTGGCTTTGGCTGCGGCATCGTGTACCACCCGCAATTTCTCCGGTTTTATTGGGTTGACTACTGCAAAGAGAGGTAGGTACCAAGTCTTGTCAGCTGTCTTCTGTTTTGGGGCGAGTTCGGCGTACCCCTTTGCGACGAGAGCGTCCATTTGTTCCACGTATTTCGTCTTTAGCGTAGGATTACGATCGATCTTCTTTTCTATATTGAAGATCCTCTTCAGCGAGTTTTCGTAGTTGTCTGGTAACTTGACATCGTCTTTGCGCCAGAGAAGACCGGTCGGGAATCTTCCTTCTTCTATCTTTGTTGTGGTTTTTTCCAAGATACGAAGTGCTTATTCTTCTGGATCAGTCTTCGGTCTCTTGGGTTTCATGCGAGTGCGTCCATCTCGAAGTATATCTTCACGAGGTCTTCTAGATTCTCGTCTGGATCCTCTGCGATGTGTGACACGAAATCGATGTTCCGTCCGAAGCTTCGTGTATGGCTTCCGTGGAGTACCCAACCTAGTGGCGTGAGAGATGCCACTGGGTGGTTCTTGTCTCCTCTTCTTACTTCTGATGTCAGCAGAAGACGCCAGTTATCTTGACCGATCAGCACTCGTGGCTTTGCGTTTGCATATGTGAGATGTCCTTGGATATCAGAGAGGTGTTGACACTCTTCCACTAGTTCCTGTGGGACTCGTTGAGATGAGAGTTGCAGGTTCTTCACTGTGCGTGCTTGTATTTGCTCTTCATGATCGTTGAGCCCCTTTAGTTTGATGGTGACTCTCCTTGATGCTGACTCCGATACTTTCTTGTCGTTGATGCTTTCTATCTTCAGTGGGTCTATGGGGCCCGTTGCTCCGACGCTTGTTACTATGCTATCGTCGATAAGCGTGACTGTTGAGCCGTCGTCCATCAACGCGAAGGTGTTGACAGCTCCTTTTGGTCCTTTAACCGGGATCGGTAGAATTTTTAAATACGATTGCTTCTTGACGGTCCACGTTGAGTTGATGACCTCTGTTGCCCCTTGATTTTCTTTTGATTCTGTGTCTCCCGACTTCTTTTCGTAGTGCCGCATCTTGTGGTGGGAGTACTTGCAACTGTTGCCATTACATGACTTGGGTCGGCAGTGGTGTGTCTTGTTCCTATAGCGAAGACACCTGAAGCAGAGGTGCTTGGACTTGGCCATGTCCCATCTTGCATTTGCATCTATTGTCTTGAATTGTTCACATTCTGTGGCGTTGGTGTGCCCCGTATCTTCACATACGACCTTGGTATGTATGTCTTCTCAGTCACGTTGTTGATCCTTTGAGTCTTCCTTTGTGGTGCGGCTGTATTAGGCGGTGTCATCTGTTCGGGCAGTGCGTAGGGTCCACACAATTCTGCTTCCCTTTTGAAGAACTTCTCTATCTTGATGAGACAAGGGTCTTCACGTGGTTGCATGGTTGAGAAGTCGTGGTATCTATAACGCAGAGTTGGCGTCAGTTTGTCTACTATTGTCTTCGCGAGTTCAGGATTGTACGTGTAGTTAAAACAACCCAAAGTCTTCAGTGTGGCCGCTACGTTGGAGATCTTGGTGGCGAATATGCATGTCTCTTGGTGACTCAGTAAGATGCGGCAGACCTCTAAGCGTCTCCATCTCCAGCATGGCTATTGACTCTGGTCTTCCAAATCTTGACTCCAAAATCTTCATTACTTCAGCCGGGTGTGCGTCGGTCATAAGTAGGCCTTCAACTGCTTCTTTGGCCTTCCCTTTCAAGTTTCTTCTGAGTCGATTCGTATCTTCAACTGCGCTGAATGGTGCTTCTGAGACCCACTGAAGAATGGTAACTCGACGAACTTAGGTCGTAGGGCGGCGCTGACAGCCCGAGTGATGGCTTCAGCTAGGAGGGCTACGTCAGTTTGACCTCCCGCCGGTGACTGATGTGTTTCTTCATGCTTTTCCTGCCTTGGTTCTTCTGTGTGGGCGGTTGTTGGTTCTTCTATGGTATGGTGAGGTTCGTTGGTGATTGCTAACACCGGGCGATTTACTTGAGTTCACGGTGGATGAATCAGTTGCCGCGGATGTGTCTGTATACTCCGAAGTCTCCGTGGCGGTCGTCCCTGTAGCTGTCGATTCCGTACTGGCTTCCACACTGGTGGTACCGGTCGCCCAGGTGGTAGCCTTGGACGACGACGGCTTGCTGCTCCTTCCCTTAGAGTGCGTAATGGCCATGCTGTCAGCTGACTTTTTCTTCGAATAATCTTGAGTCTTGAAAACGATATCCGAGAAGTCTTCTTAACTCGTTGTAGCACCATTTGAAGTCTTCAGGTAATTATTTTCCACAATATTCGGCTGGCGAAGGACCATTAAATATGCCCTACAGGCACAATTGTGTGCTGGGTTGGTGGAAAAACAAAACCGCTGAGATATTTTCTTTCTTCTATATTCGATGTTTTCCTTGAGGTAGCTGGCCGCCGACTGTGTCGAACGACGAAAATCGCCCCTCTTTTATACCACCTCGGCTGGGTCAATCGATACGGTGTACGTATCGTACAAACGGCGTCGACCAATCAGCGCGAGGCGTGACAGAGCAAGTGACGATGCTGAGTCACGTTACATTGTTTACCTTAAGCTAGTTCTACTATACAAAGTGACCAACTAATTCTATTATACGAATATAAGCTCTACACTATTATTTTCTTAACATAAAATGCTTACATCCTTTTTTATGTGTAACTCTAAACTATAATATTTATTAATATAACATAAACGCTTATATCCTATTTAAGTGCAAACTCTAAACTATAATATTTATTCCATTAATATAAAAATGTTTGCATTATTTACGTATTATCCTATCTGTTTTCACTTGTCCCGCACAGATAGCTTGTGTTTTTAATTTGAGAAAGACTAGACACTGGCGTTCCATACTTCCATTAAATTAGGGAATCACTTAGGCTGTCTCATAATTTTCACGGCTCAGAGTCAGGCTGAGTTTATGGATGAAACGGTTCGCAGCTTGATTTCGAATTTCATACGAAACAAGTTTGTGTGTCCATCCATCCATTACCGCCTATAAAAGTCCACTGTTGAACATAGGGCTCCCTCTAGGGTGTAAGGACATTCACTACCCCATATCGTCACGGGGTTATCGTAAGCAGCAAGAGAGGGAAACTGAATCAGGAAATGGCAGTATTATTTTCCTGACAGTAAAACAAAATAATAAAAAAGTTAGTCACTAACTCGCCCGCCTACCATAGCAACTTTAGAAAATATTCCTGGTATTAGCAATGCTGGTCTATGTTAAGCATTTAAGTGGACTAAATGAATGAAATTTCGATTACTACGTAAAACGCTTCCAGAGAAAATCATCTCACAAACAGAAGCCATAGAATCTATTACATTCGTATTGCGTTTTGCTGATATTCTCTCGGAGCACTATAAAATTTATTTTTTCTTCGGCTAATGTTCTCCGATCCAGTAAACTTAATGACTCTATTCAAGGAAACATAAATCTATGCGCCTGAATATAACGACTGGAGAGAATTCCCGCGTTGTAATCAGATCGCATTCAGTTATGAAAGGGAAAGCTTTTATTGAAATAAACTTGTGTTAGGAATTACTGCCATTTTTCACGTGAAAACTTCTTTAGAATCGTTGTAACTTGAAACTCGATGAAATGAAAAATCGATAATAAAAATAGACACACTTATATGTCTGTAGGATTATGCGTGCGAGAGTATGAGATACATTATACAGTGTTTCCTATTATCTCGGTCTACATTTCTGAGGGTATCCCTTTTACCGTATGTAAATAAAAAAAACATGTCTGCACAAGCTTTTTTTTTTAATTTATAATGTAAATTCTTACATTGCCACTACACCTTTAGACAGTATCTTTATATAAACTATTTAGGAGACACTCCATCTTAGTTCTCGATAGATATATAGAGGATAGTTTTAAGTGTCAAAGGGTCACAGCTTTCACTTGTCATCAGGTAGGCTGTGTGCACGTTTGTCACTCTTCATATATAAAAAAATTGCAGCACCATTGAGACTCGTAACAATTATTTCTTGGTCATACAAACAACTGTACCGTGCGAGATCACTTACGCGTTTTGTTCAACAAGGTACGAAGGTGTTTCTATGGATTAAACAAGCAGTGAAGAACGGCCAAACATCAAATTCGTAATAGACAAAATTGATATAAATCTTTTTGTAATTAGTGAGTACTATATAGGGTATATCGAAAAGAGTAATATAATATCGGTGTGAGTAATTAAAAGGACTATTACATCTATTTACTATAAAATTAAATTTTCTTATATTTTATACTGAACTTGTAGTTCAAATTAAATAACATATTAAATAAAGCATTTAAAGTATTTGTATTTTATATTTCATTTAATTTGAAGGTTTCACTTCTGTCACAAGTGAGCCGCACGCATGTTTTTTTTTAAATCCAACGTAATGACATATTAAACAAGTTTCAATTCCCAAGTTGTAAAATAATATATCTTTTTAAATATTTTTTTTAATTCTACTCTTTATAACAATTATATATATTTAAATAAGATGTACTAAGGCGGGCTTAACTCTAATAAGAGTTTTCTGCCAAGAAACCCTATACATTGGAAATAATAAAGTAAAAAACGTGGTACTATTTCTCAAATCCCATTTTAACAACTCGTTACAGCAAAAAAATAAAATGGCAATATAATTACACTTAAATTATATATGGAATACTGTTCCCATCTCTGGGCTGGGGCTCCACAGTACCAGCTCCTTCCACTTGACCGCATCCAGCGCAAGGCGGCTCGAATCGTTCGACGACCGAGAGCTATCCGATCGGCTCGATTCACTGGCACTGCGAAGAGATGTTGCATCTCCTTGCATTTTTTTCGCATATACCATGGAGAGTGCTCTGAGGAATTGTTCGGATTAATCCCAGCCGCTAAATTTCGTGAACGCACTACGCGGCAAACGTCCCGATACCATCCACACCATCTGGATGCTTGGCGGTACACCACTGTACGTTTCAAGAGGAGTTTTCTTCTGCGAAATAGTTAATACCTCTCTGTGGACTAGTTTACCACAGGCGATTTTTCCGGACCGATACGACCTGGGGACCTTCAAGAAAAGAGCGTACTCCTTTCTAAAGGGCCGGCAACGCACCTGCAATTCCCCTGGTGTTGCGGTTGATCATGGGCGGCGGTAGTCACTTAACATCAGGTGAGCCGCATGCTCGTTTGCCCCTCTTCTATAAAAAAAATATAGTTGGTAGCACTGTTTACTTTGTGGTTTTTTGTGCTATTATGTTGGACACTCCTCTTTGCATTATCGATAGTTAACTCTCATGTATAATGTTTACTTCTTACTTATCTCAGCTCATGAAACTTCATATACACAAGTGGTATATAGGCGGACTTAATGCCTAAGGCATTCTCTCCCAGTTTACCCTGGGATGATGCAGAGATAGAATGAAGTAGGTGTAACAAAAAGTTAATATGCGAATACTAAAATTAAATAACAAAAAAAAATTGTATTACATGGAAGTAAAATTCATAAGATATAAATGGTACATCGCAAAAAAATAGATAAAATTAATTATAATAAAATAAAAAATAAAATAACTAAGATAATAAAAATGTATAATACATAAGTACATATTATAATGTCAGATGTATATAAACTCATAAAGATATACAAATATACATGTTATCAAATAAATTTACAAAAATATATTAATATTCATACACATATATGTATATAAAATATATAATATACACAATAACAATAAGAATATATATATATATATATATATAAACTGTATATATATTCTTATATAATGTATATATATATATATATATATATATATATATATATATATATATATATATAAAGTAAATTATTGAGGATCTTCAAAATAAACCACAAATTGTTTCTCTGAAAATACAAAGCTTTGTTTTATTTAACACGTCTTTCCAATATTACAACAATTATCAAGTTATGACAATTACACTTCTATCTCACCTGAAAATACAAAGAAACGACATTTAAAGTTTACTAATATTGCTTCCTCAATCGTATCCTTCGGTTTATCTCTCTACAAGTTTTTATAACAATAAAATGCACAAAATAATCTAAAC
The DNA here is from genome assembly GCA_907164705.1 of Parnassius apollo. Lineage (NCBI taxonomy): Eukaryota > Metazoa > Arthropoda > Insecta > Lepidoptera > Papilionidae > Parnassius > Parnassius apollo. The sequence goes on from CAJQZP010001271.1 coordinate 318,751, forward strand.
GTCATCCGCCATTGAATCATAGTTTACACATCACTTCGATGCGCCCTCTACCATCTTCCACAGACAACATAGATACGCGAAGCGCAGCAAATTCAAATTAATGAAATATCATTCATTTCATTACATCTCCCCCCCTAAGAGCGAAAATTCTAAGCAATATATCTATACAATGTACCTATAAGTTATCTTCATATTCGTTTTCTTCTCCTTCATCTTCTTCTGTTACGACAGGTTGTAATTTTGTTATGTGAAATAATGTTGATTCTGCTTTTCTGTTGCCTGTATCAAGCCTATAAATTGAATTCGATATTTTCTCTATTATCTTGAAAGGACCTATTTTTAATTCGTCTAATTTCTTTCTATTCAGTCTATTTCCATTTTCTAAATATACACTGTCTCCTACATTAAACTCTTGCATTTTTCTATTTCTATCAAATATTTTCTTGTTGTACTCATGGGATTTTATTGTATTCTCTAATGCCAATCTTCTATCAGCCATCCACTTGTCTTCCTTTTCTATTGTTTTAAATTCATTTGGTAGAATACTGACATTTGTACCATCCAGTAAATATTTTGGTGCAAAACCTGTAACGGAGTGTTCTGTTTCATTATATTTCTGTATACATTCTCTTGCTAGTGTTGTCCACGTTCTCTTATTATTTTTCTCATTCATTTTACACCTTATTTTATTTACTATTGTTTGATTTAATCTTTCATTCAAGCCGTTCGAGAATGCTGTATTCACAGCTGTAAAAATTAGTTTAATATTATTCTCCTGCAAATATTGCTTAAATTCTCTTGAATTGATGCCCGGATATTGATCTGTCAGGATAATTCCAATCTCATCTGTCTCTAGTACTTTCTTTGTTAGATTTATAAAGTCACTTGCATTCTGAGTTTTTGAAGTCGCAATAAATGCATATCATGTGTAGTGGTCTACTAAAAGATGTAGGTATTTCTTTGTAGACCTAGATCCTCCAAAGCCACCAATAGTATCCATTGACATTATCTCAAATGGTTTTGTAGCTGGTCCCAGTTGTGACATTAATCCAATTTTTTTTTGACATCTTGATTTATTTTTTATGCATATTTCACATGTTTTACAAATATTTATAATATTTTTTGTTAGGTTTATAGCTGTATATATAGGACTTATTTTCTTCTGCAATTGTCTGATCCCAATATGGCATAAATTTTCATGCACCTTTTTTATAAGTTTTTTTACTAAATTCTTCTGAGAGGATAATCTTTTCCTGTTTCTTTATTTTTTTATAATAGATTTTATTTTTGTGTATTAAATTTTGTTTCTTTTCTTTTATTGTTTCATTTTTTCTCTTGGTCTTCAACTATATCTTTTATTTGTATTAAATTAACTATTCTCAATAGTTCCTCACTGTTATCTTTTGATTCTAATACCGGATTTCGGCTCAAACAGTCTGCTTCTACATTTTCTTTACCAGGTATATATTTTACTGTAAAGTCATACTGAGATAGGTAATATGTTAGATCACCCAATTCTTCATCTGTCCTGCATTTAATGTTCATGTTCTCTAGAGGTTTGTGGTCTGAGTAAATAGTGAATTGTTTTCCAATGAGCCAGTGCTGCCAATATTTAACGGCTTCTTTCATAGCAAGACATTCTAAATATATAGCCTTTTTCCGTTTTTGATGTTCGTTCAGTTTTTTTGAGAAATATGCCACCGGTTTGTCTTTACCATCTAGTTGTGTCTGTTTTAATATTGCTCCAATGCCCTCCAAAGATGCATCGGTAAAGATTTTGATTGGTAAGTCTTTGTCGAATATTTCCAAGACCGGTTGAGAACATAAATATCTTTTTATCTGATTAAATGATTCTTCACACTTCTCTGACCATACAAACTTCTCGTTTTTTCTTAATAAATTATGTAATGGATCTAGGATAATTGCACTTCTTGGTATGTATTCATGGTAGAAGTTTATTTTTCCCAAAAATTGTCTGATGTTTTTTTGCGTCTTAGGAGTTGGAAAATTCTTTATTGAAATCGAATTGTCTTTTAATGGTCTTACTGAGTTGTTCTGAATTATATGGCCGAGGTATTTTACCGAGTCTGAAGCAAAGGTACACTTCTTAAACTTCAATCTAAAGCCTTCTTTAATTATTGCCTCTAATACATTTCTTATGTGCTTTATATGTTCTTCAAAGGTAGACGAGTATATCAAAATATCGTCAATATAGTTTACAGAGTATCCTGTGAGATTGTGTTTTCTTAAAATATTCCTTAAAATTCTCTGGAAAATTGCTGGTGATGTTTTCAAGCCATAAGGGAGGCAGGTCCACTGGAAGTGGCCATCTTGTGTGACAAATCCTGTTTTACTTCTGTCTTCCACCCGTAAAGGTATTGCCCAAAATGCTGAGTTTATATCCAGTGTAGTAAAATACTTGCAATTTCTTGTTTTAATAATTAGATCATCTATCAAAGGAAAAGGTTGAGCTTGTGGTACAACAATTTTGTTCAATTCTCTGAAATCTACACATAAACGGGATTTTCTATTTTCACCTTTTTTAAAAGCCAATGTCACTGGAGCAGCGAAAGGACTGTAAGATTCTTCTATTAAATTATTCTTTAGTAACATGGATATTTGCTCTTCAATTTCTAATTTATCTTCTATTGTACATCTGTATGGTCTTTTACTACAATATTTATTTACTATTAAATCTATGTGAGCTTCATAATCTCTAACTGATCCTATATCATACTTGTTCTTAGCAAAAATTGTTGTATATTCCTTTATAATTTTCTCTATCTCAATTTTCTTTTTATTATCTAAATGATCTGTCATACTTATAAATTCCTTTGTTTCTATGTGTTCATTGAAATTTACTGTATATGTTTCTATATTCTTATCTTCATTTCCGTTATCTTTAGACATTCTGTCTATTTTATTTGTTATTTTCTTTTGTTCTATCTGCAAGTTCTCATTTTGGGTTAATCTGAATTTCTTTATCATATCCAATCCGATTATGAAATCTTCAAAATCTTCATTTTCTACTATGTATAAATCCACCTCTTCTTCCAAATCAAATATTTTTATTTTTATTGTTATCAAGCCATCCATCTTCTTCACACCATTAACCGTTTTCATGTATGCTATATTCACATCATCTTTTTTTTCTTTTACTTTTATCAATCTTGAATTTATTAAAGAGATCTGTGAGCCTGAATCATAAATGCCGCTCACTTCTAGTTTATTTTCTAATAATAGCTTGATTTTGATTAATGGTGTACTTACTAGTTTTTTTTACAAGCATTTATGTCTACTTCAATGATGGAGTTATTATTTACATTTTTAGTTTTAAGAACCTTTTCAGGTTCATTTTTATTTTTCTTGAACCAACATGACTCCTCCGGATGATATCTAATTCCTTTGTCCAAAGATTCACAAGTCTTACATGGCTTCTTCTCATTAGTTTTATTTTTATTATAAAATATACCACTCTTTATGTTAGTTGAGTTTTTCTTGTACACCATACCTTCATATTTTCTTATCTCGTTGTACAAATCAGTAGTGTTGTTGAGTTCGTCCCTGTTTAACTTATTTAAGATAAATCCAGGTAAACCAGTTGCAATAAGATCTATCATTGTTTTGGAATCTATAGATTTGTTTATATTTAATATAAGCCATTCTTTTTTTATGGCATAATCAATTAACAGTCCTTCTTTATACCTAAATGCGAGAGCATATGTGACTATGTCCCATTCTCGGTTTTTAAAAGTTTCTAAAAATTTGTCTTTCCATTCACTCCATTCAGAATTTACTGTTAGTTTTATGATCATCGAGCTATACCAATCCAAACAAGGTTTATCTAAAAATAACCTCAATATATCAATTTTTGTTTCATCTTTTGTTATATTGAAGCGCGCACACTCTTTTTCAAAAATCTCTATCCATTGCATCGCATTAGGATTCTTGCTTGTGAATTTTTCAATAATAAATTTTTCTGAAATATGTTTTAAGTTATGTTGACTTTCTTTCTTAGTTGTAGTTTCTATTAATTGTTCCAAGATATGTTGCAAACTGTCATCTTTGTCTCTTGTTTGTTTTGTGCTCATTTCTTCTAAATATTGATCTAAAAATTGCATATTACCTTCCTCATCTACATATGCCTTCTTTAGATTTTCATCCAATTTTATCCATACTTTTCTACTTTGGTGTCTTTTCTTTATGCTATTTTTTACTTTTGTGAAAGTGTTCATTTTAACAATATATGTATGATGACTCACCGGCTTCAGCTCCTCGGGTAAAACATAACATTTTCCTTCTTCTGTAGATATTGAGGTTATGGCTAGTACATTAGATTTGCCATCATTTGAGGCTATCATCGTAAACTCGAATTGCAGCCGGTCCATCTTCTCTTAGTTAACAAAAATGTCGTTTTATAAGGTATATTATTGAGGATCTTCAAAATAAACCACAAATTGTTTCTCTGAAAATACAAAGCTTTGTTTTATTTAACACGTCTTTCCAATATTACAACAATTATCAAGTTATGACAATTACACTTCTATCTCACCTGAAAATACAAAGAAACGACATTTAAAGTTTACTAATATTGCTTCCTCAATCGTATCCTTCGGTTTATCTCTCTACAAGTTTTTATAACAATAAAATGCACAAAATAATCTAAACGTCATCCGCCATTGAATCATAGTTTACACATCACTTCGATGCGCCCTCTACCATCTTCCACAGACAACATAGATACGCGAAGCGCAGCAAATTCAAATTAATGAAATATCATTCATTTCATTACATATATATATATATATATATATATATATAAACTGTTACTATGATGATTCTGCCAATTTATTAAGTAAGTGTTCCCGAACCTTCATCTTGAACGCGTACCGATTGCTAGCCATCCTGATTTCGAGAGAGAGTGCGTTCCAAAGGAGAATAGATTGAATGTGGAAAGAAGAATGAACAAGAACAACTACGGGAGGCATATAGGAGAAGAAGGTTGTTCGTAGAGCGGAGGTTTCTCTCATGACTAGCACTAAGCAACTGAAAGTGAGGAGATAAGTAGGAAGGGGAAGTTGGAGACATCAGGATAGAATAAAGGGTGGTGAGTGCGAGCAAACAACGGCGTTGACGAATAGGTAACCATTTTAATTGAGATCGATACGTGGATACATGGTCATACTTTTGAAGATTGAAAATGAATCGAATGCAGTTATTCAGAAGAAGGTAATATTTGTTGAGAAGATCTGCATTCAAGTCCAAATAACACATATCACCATAGTCGATTAGGGGAAAAATTAAACTCTGCACAAGCATTGTCTTAATTTCAGATGGTAGAAAATTTTTTAGGCGATAGAGAAAACGCAGGGTATCAGTGACTATCTGGCTAACGGTCGTTGTTTGGGCTTTCCAACTCAAAGTGGAATCAATTAATAAACCTAGATCCCTAGATCTACAGTGGAACACAATTGAATCTCAGTACTATTAAAAAAGATAGGAGGTAGAGCTACTGTTTTCAATCTCTGGATCATCGGACGGCTACCAATTATTATGGCCGCAAGTTGAACATTAGGCCAAACCCAGACCAGTTCTTAATGTACTCAAGGTCCCTGTTAAGTATGTCCACCGCTGTAGATATCGTCAATACTCGCTCGCAGACTGAAGGTTTTGAGTAATGAGATTAATAAATATAGAAAACAACAAATGAGATAATATGCCGCCTTGAGGGACATCAGCATATATGTCAAGCCAGCTAGATGATAGCTCATCGATGCGAACCGACTGCTGGCGCCCTCGAAGATATGATGAAAACCAGTCCAGTGCTTCGGGTGAGATCATAGAAAGGGAAAGGATGGAAATTAGAATGTCATAACTTATGGTATTAAAGGCGTTCGAGAAGTCAACCAAAACTAACACAGTGACTTTAGTGTCCTCTATGCCTGCCCTAATATCACCAGTTACTTTCATGAGTGCGGAAACGGTACTATGACCGGGCCTAAAGCCAGACTGCAAGGGACTTATAAGTTATTACGAGATATAAACTGCGAAAGTTGCTTGTGGACACAGGCCTCAAGGACCTTGGATAAGAAGGGAACGATGGATATAGGTCGGAAATGATTGGGTAAAGTGGGATTTGGGATCTTTTGTAAGGGAATAACGTAAGCCTTACGCCACAGTGAGGGAAAATTACTGGAATCCAAGTAGAAGTTAATGATGTGCGAGATAACTGGGAGGATATGGTCATATATATAGATAATTATCCGTCGGCTGATGTTGTCGCAACCTACAGCATTAGATTTAATGGAAAGGATTATCTTCTTGATCTCATCCACAGCTACTGGAGAAAATTGAAACAGATTAATGTCAGGACGAGGTAAACCCATTAAGTGTTCAACAGTAAGACGCTTGGTCTGGTGATCAAGAGGACTGTTGGAGACAAAATGAAAATTGATATCATCCAGACCAATCGTCCTTTGAAACTCACAACGGTGTCGATTACTGATACCTATGGTTCCAAGAGCCGTGGTAGCTCAGATGGTTAACGCTCGCTGTAATATAACAGAACACGAGGAACCCGGGTTCGATCCCCGCCGGCACCAATGAAATTGTTAATTGCAATTTTAAGTGCTGATTTACCACGTGCTTGGCGGTGAAGAAAACATTGTGAGGAAACTTGCATGTCTGAGACATAAGATAAAAAAACGTGTGGCACTCGGGGACTGCCGCGGTAAAGTTATTGCATAGCATTTTGTATCAACTTATGCAATTATAATTATTAATATAAGGACTACGTAAATATTCAGTACAGAAAGATTGGAAGAAAAATGACGTCTAAATATTTTTTCGTATTTAGTAAACGAATAACTAGTTGGTAAATTAATCATGATATATATCTTTTTTTTTCGCCGGAGACTAAAATGATATTGCTTTTTTCGTAACTGCAGATTCTGTGGATTTATTTCATTATTTTGAACAATATACGAAATTTAAGTGACTAAAATTAAATCTAATCTGAACCAGAATCATAAAAACTGTATTATTTGTGCTAAACGCATCTAATAAATATCTGTTATTTTAGACTATAGGAATCTATCGAATACCTAAATAAACAAAATATCACCTATAAATAAAATATTACAAAGCGGAATAACTAATAAGAGTGGCAACGTCGCACTATACAAAGGAATTGCGTAGGTGGCACAAGTCGCGGGCTCGAACTCATTGGTGGGCGCAGCCAAAAAGCACGTTGTCTCACCTGGCATCGTGCCACTCGTACTAAATTATTAGGCGCTGCGTTATCGCTTTATACTATACCTCTATGGCTCTATAGATACCTAATATAGATTGCTTATTTTATTATGTTTAGTTTTCCCCAAGTGGTCATGCAGCGATCACTCAAGAGTTCACGACGCCGAAGTATGAACTGGAACAGTCATCGCAGTTTATATCCGTACTAGCTGTTGTCAGCGGCTTCAAACGCGTGAACTTGTAAATTATCCCACAGGAACGAAATACCTGAATAAACGGTATCAAATGTGTTATTCCAGACTAGGTATAACCTATCTCTGAGCTAAATATCATCCAGATCCCTTCAGCTGTTCTGGCGTGATTGAGTAACATACATCTATCCATCCAAACTTTCGCATTTATAATATTTAGATAATAATTGTAATTAGTTCTGCCTACCTATAAATTGTTTTCAAAAATACTTACCTGTCTTCTTACTTTTTTTTTCATATACACACAATATCCCTAGATGTAAACACATGTTTTTATCAAGACAAGTGACTACAAATAAATAAAATTGAAGTGTCTGTTTGTAATGTTAAAACAACAGCTTTTTATTAAATGCATATGAAAGTACTAGTAACAAAAACACAAATTTTAAAATTTTCTGTCTGTCGGTCTGTCTGTCTGTCTGTTTGTTCCAGCTAATCTCCGAAACAGCTGGATCTATTTTGACGGGACTTTCACTGGCATATAGCTGATGATATAAGGAATATATTTTTTTATAGAATAGGGTGACAAACGAGCACACAGTCCACCTGATGGTAAGTGGTTGCTGCGGCCCATAGACATCTACATCTATCCTCCATTAAAAATCAAAATGCAGATGCGTTGTCACCCGTGAGGACTGAGATGGAATGCCTCGTTTCCAGTAAAAAGGGTCTCCGGTTCTCTACACTCACCATACGAAATACAGCAGCATTAAGCTACTATTTCACGCTGGTATTCTGTGAGAGCGTGGTCCTTCCCCGGTCGAGCCGACCCATTCGTGCTACAACTATACTACTAATATAACTACAGCATGGCTCTACCACGTAAATATAAACTTATATAATATAACTTAACTACTTTTGTTTTAGAAAAAGAATTAGGGTTCCGCGCAAAAAAATTAAAACCCATGAAATCCATATTCCACGCGGGCGAGATCGCGGGGAACAACTAGTACTCAATATAGATAAATGTATACTTATTTTTATTTATTTATTATTTTAATAAATAAATAAAAATAAGTATTAATAATTTCTAGACACATCTCAACAGATATTTCTTTAACAAATTGCTATCAATACTGAAGCATTCTTTTATATTTAGCATCCATTTAACACAAAAACTGATAAGAATACTTTTTAAACAACATATAATCAATAAACGATAATCGCGTATAGTGAATTTCGAGGTAAATTATTATATGTAAACATTTTTGAGTCGTCGTAATGATACATATTTCCAAAAGAAAATATCTTCACAATTAATTTGATGTAAAATAACATTAGAAATAACGTATAAAAACGGAGAAATTATCAAATTTTTGATCGAGTTCCTAACCAGTACACAAACAAAAATGGCGAATAGTCATTTTCACATTTTTTTTTAGAAATAACGTATAAAAACAGAAAAATTATCAAATTTTTGATCGAGTTCCTAACCAGTACACAAACAAAAATGGCGAAATGTCATTTTCACATTTTTTTTCTATATAGTTATTTGTTACAGAGTACACAGATAAAATTCACTCTCATAGATGACAAATTTCAAACACCACAATCTCTAATTTTTTACTCTGCTATCTTCAGCGCTGTACACGAACGGAACGATGTCGTTGAGAGCCGTGGTTGCTCACATGGTTAGCGCTCGTTATAAGTATCACAGTACGGGAGCAACCCGGGTTCGATCCCCACTGGCACCAATGAAATTGTTGCGTGCTGATTTAGCTATCAGTTGAAAAGTCTGTTTTTCTGGGCCGTTTTGTTTTGTTACACTGACATCTCGCAAGTCACCTAGGGACCTAGGAGGTTGTCGGTTGCCTATTTTTTATTTTTCGTTAAAATTTTCGTCGGTAAAATAATATATTTATAAAAGTAAAAAAAAAGTAAAGTTACAGCCTATATACGTCCCACTGCTGGGCACAGGCCTCCTCTAATTTCTGAGAGGGTTTTAAGGCAAGGAAATGTCCGCCACGCTGCTTCAGTGCGTGTTGACGAACTTCACATGTCTTCGAAATATATATTTTTTAATTTCTCAGACATGCAGACCCGAGTTCGATCCCCGCCGGTAACAATGAAATTGTTAATTGCAATTGTGCTGATTTACCACGTGCTCGGCGGTGAAGGAAAACATATTGAGGAAACCTGCACGTCTGAGAATATAATTATAATCGAATGTAAATCAAATTGACATAGGTAAGTACAGATAAAATTAGCGGAACATTAATAAAATTTTGAGATCGTTTTTTTTTTTCAAAATTTTATTTATATTCCGCTATTTTTGTCTGTGCTTATACAATTTGATTTACATTCGATCTCTAAATTGTAGTTTGCGAGGGTAACGGGGGATCTATCAGCTCCTGCAAAACACATTTCTGATAGAAGCTATCTAATTTTAAAATTTTGTCTGCCGTCCAAAACGCATCATCTCTTTCAATAATATCAATTTCTACGCCAAACAGAGTAGTATCGAAATCCAAAGTTCAAGCAGGGGTCAATGTAGCGTAGTAATTTAGAGCGCAGGTATAGCTATAGTCATACGAACGTCACAGGCCGCAGCTGACTGAGTCGAATAAAACTAGAATAAGCGCGCGTCACCGCGCATGCATGTGTGTGTGTCGTCCTCCCGCACCGCACCGGGGGAAACATTATTCAGTGAGATGCACGATAATTCATATAAACACGCGCGCGTAAAAAAATACGAAAAGGCCTTTGGAAGAAGGGGTTTTATGAAAAAACCACTACATAAATCAATTACAAATAAAATTTATTGAATTCTTCGATAATTGAGCTGTGTTGGTACCGACTTTGTCTTGGAAATTTTACACTGCTTTTATTACTAATTTATGCCCAAAGTTGTGTTAAAATTGGCAATAAAAACGAATCTTTGATAGCTCGTAACTTTTTAATGACTTTTTATTTTACTATTCTGTTTCCGTACAGACAAAATTAATAATGAGACAAAACGACATCATGTTTAACTGTCACTTGTATGTACTGTTGATGTACACTGTCAAACAGCGGAGTAAAACCCCTCCGAAATTTCTATGGAAATAATGTCGACTAGTGTCACCTTAAGCAGGAGAATGAATTAAAAACTATGTATATTACGGGGATTCTGGATAATTTGTAATATGGAAGGGAGTCCTGATTGGTTTCCCTCCGTCTGGCAATATACGAATACTTGTATATCGATATATGGTAAATTTTCAAAGAAATGATTTAAACACTATCTTTGAAATTGTTTAATGGACCAATATTCGCAGTCATAATGTATTAAAATTGCTTACAAGTGGTGGACGCTACAATAATGCGAAATGAAAGGACGTAGAATCAATATTGTGATATATATTAGAGATGGGCCGAATGTGATTTGAACCGAATCGGCCGATAATTGTAATAAAAAAATACTTGAGGTTAATGAATGTTGAATCAAAAACATTATTTTTTTATTTAATTTCCGGACTCCTATCCAAATGTTTACTAGGAGAATACAAAGTTTATTTCATTTTTGTAATATGGCTAATTATTAATTAGGCAGGGATTTCTAAGATTAATAACTAAATAACTAAGATTAAGGTTAAGAACTAAGATTAAGATTAATGATAAGATAGGAACTGATTTAATATAAGGTTTACATTTACAATGTTCCGAAATAAATAAATAAATAATTGACCATGAATGAGTAAAAACAATATCTTTTATTTTACAGTATCTAATGTTGTTATATAAGGTGCTTCTAAAATATATGCCACGGTTGTTTGTATGGAGACTTGGCCAATCATCTGACCGATCATATTTCCATACAAAGTGCAATTGAATTTTAAAATTGAGAAATTGAGAAAAACTATACGGGTTCTTTGGGGAAAGTGGTACTTTTAATATCGCCAAGTATCATAAGTAGAACCACCAGTTGTAGCCATGGAATTTTTGTATATTTGTATTTGCCATGCTTTCTTCATTAATAATAAATTCACTTTGTTCATTCATATTCAAAACACTTTATACACAAAAACCGTGTCGAAGACTGCCGAAAAAAAGAAACGACGTTAGACAATGCACGGCCTTCAAGCCACACCTCCGTGCCCGTCGGAGTGGGGAGCGTGAGGTTTTTTCGTTACGGCGGAATAAATTTCTGGATTCGGTCCCCACGCTCAAGGCCCGCGATAGAAGCTATGCAATAGCTTAAAAATATTTCTAAGACATGTGAAGTTCGCCAACACGCATTGGGGCAGCACGGCAGACGCTTCCCCGCCCTAAAACCCTCTCATAAATGAGAGGGAGGCCTATGCTCAGCAGTGGGGCGTATATAGGCTATAACTTTAACTAACTATGGTTCCAAGGAACTTCCAGATATTAGCAGGGGAAGAAGATGAGATGTTACTAAGAATAAATCGGCGTTTGGCGTTGCGTATCATCTGATTGCACCGATTCCTTGCAACTTTATAAAGCGTCCAGTTTTGATCACATCGATCTTTTTTAAATTTGCCGAAAGCGCGATCCCTACGTCTCATCGCAATTCGAACCCCAATCGTCATTCAAGGCGCAGGTGGACGCTTGAGCTTCACTTTTTTGATGGGAGCATGTACGTCATATAATCTAAGGATAGCTTCATTCAAAGCCCCAACTTTTTTGTCCACAGTGGGTGCAGAAACCACGCTGTTCCAGTTTATTTTGGATGCATCCATACAAAGCTTTTCAACATCCAAGCGATCAAAACAACGCATGTGTAGAGTTTTAGCTGGAGGTTTAGGAGGTTTTAGGACGTAAAGAAAAATGAGGTCATGATAGGAGAAAGCAGGTGCAAAGTGTTGACCGTGGCAGAATACAAGAGAAGGAGCAGAGGTAAGGATTAAGTCAAGCCAGGTATCCTCCACATCAATATTGTGGTGAGTGGCTTGTAAAGGTAAAATGTGAAGGCCAACCGACTCGACAATTTGAAGGAGCTTAGAGGAACGAGTTAAGTGCGGAGTGAGGAGATCTATATTGAAATCGCCCATGATGACGTGATGTGATTATTATGACCCCAAGGATTCCAGAATTGTTTCAAGACTGGAGAAGTAATCGATAGAAGGAGGACAGTAGACAACGCCAAGTACTAATTTGGCTCCTTCTACGCAAACTTCAAGGAAAAGATATTCTGCAGATGCAGTATAATAGGGGGAAGAAGAAGCTAGAATTTTATAAGAAAAGTCACAACGAAGATATATAGCGACCCCACCCCCTCTCCTATCAATTCGATCGTTGCGTATCAAACAGAAGCCAGAGAGAGGGTAAGTGGTGGAAGGAAGATGGGACTTAAGCCAAGTCTCCGAAATCAAGACGGCATGAACATCAGCGTCAGAGAAAGCCTCAATCAGATAACTGTATTGACTAGGTACGCTTTGTGCATTAATGTGGCGAACATTAAACAATGAGCGGGATTCATCGAATTTATGTCGCAAAAAATCCCCTAATGTTTCAGTAATAGAGCAATAACTATCATTTGATGAAGAAAACTCGTTGGCAGAAAGAAAAGAATCATCATCGGAACTCATCTATATGTAATAGAATATATAAAAATAAATAAATAATATGGACCTAAACTACACGAATAAATAAATTTAAATTAAAACTAATTAATATTTTAAATAAGACTATTTATATATAAGAATATTTATAAATAAGACAAATTAATTAAAAACTTTATATAACGTAAAAAAATAGTAATAATTTCGATTGCTAAACTGCCATCCCTGCACCACCCGCCAGCTAACACACTGCAACTACAACTAAACTACGTTAAGATTACTAATAATAAATAGCAGAACTTAGAACAAATAAAAAGTATCATAGAGAAGTGTCTCCTAGACAACAAAAATATACTGTGTCCAAAGGACTTTGTATCCATGACCATGTATTAATAAAAAAAAACCTTCCCAGCGACCGAAAGTTAACTTGCACTATGCACTTGCTACGAATCTATTAATCAACAAAATATAACCAAAAGCAAAACAACTTAATACCAAAACAAAGTAGAACTTAACCTAAAATGTAATTAAAATTTAAAGTGAAAATATACAATTTTTAATAAATGATGTAAAACGAAAAACTATATTAAAATTAGAAATTAACTAATTTAAAAAAAATGTAAATAAATGAGAAAGAAAGAAGCTTAAGGTTACACAAAAGCAAAACAAGTTTTAATACAGTGGATAGAAAGTAATAATAAATACTAAGTAATACTACAATATTGAATAAATTTAAAGTTGTAGTAAAAGGAAAAAGGAGAATTAAGACAGTAAAACGCAATACTGCGTAGTTATTTACGTGGCTTTGAATTGGGTTGCGACAATAAATTGCTTCCTGCAATGCGCTCACCTCCAGTTGAGGATTCAGCAGTCGCCTTAGGGTGTTTTTGCGTAAGAGTAGTCAGCTCATCTAAGGTAGTAACTTTATGCCGGGATCCATCTGCAACTTTCACCACAATTACTCCATTCTGGGTCCAGCATGCACGCATGCCGAAATGCTGACGGGCTTTGCCAAAAACAGTTTGCCGAGACTTTATCAAGAACTCCTTTACTGAAACTGGACAAACTTTCAGTCTAGACTTCGCCCTCCATACTGATGACCTGACGTCAACGCTAACAAATCGAACTAGGATTGGCCGGACACGATTTTTGGTGGCTACTCCAATCCTGTGGCAGACACTAATGCAAGATGATGTGATGTCCTTCAACTCATTTCGTGGATTATACTTAACACAATCACATTTTGTGGATTATACTTAGCACTGTAGCCTCCAGTCCTCCTTCTCCTCTTCAGCAACACCCAAGAAAAGGAGAGCCTTTCGTCGATGCCTGGTCTCAATAGCGTCAACCATATGTTAGCACTCATTAATTTGTTTAAGGAGCATACCAAGCATAGAAGACATGAGTTGACGGAAGGTTCGAAACTCCTCAGCCACCTTTGCAACCGTGTCCTTGGCGGATTCCCCCTTTTGTAACTGTGTTTCCAGTTCGGCCATCCTTTTTGAAAAGCATTCCTCCAAACAGTTCTGTGCAGTTCTAATCTCGTCAAGTTGAGACATTGTGTTGTGCCAAGATATATATGAAATCCAAGTGTGTGTAATATGCCGGCAGGTGGTGTATTTAGATGGAATGAATTCACATATACACAGTTGTACAAATGTGATTACCAAGAAAATGGTGTTAATTAGCACTCAAATATGTAACAAATTATGTAGAATATTGCATAAGTTAATTAACCTTTTTTATAAGATAAAAGTGACAAACAAGCATATAGTTCACCCGATGGTAAGCTTTTGCTGTGGCCAACAGACACCTATATCTGTCTTGAACAACTGTGTCTTCGGTTCTCTACACTCACCATATTAAACACAGCAGTATTGGCTGCTATTTCACGCTGGTACTCTGAGAGAACGTTGTCCTCTCTCGCTCCAGCTGATCCGTAAGTGTCACAATAATAATACAGCTGCTGCATGACTCTACCGTGTATCAAAGAATAAAATATTAATAAAAGTCTTAAAAATTGCTCTTTTTGAATATATTCAATAAAAATCATACCTAAGCATTTAAAATTTCATGAAATTAGTACATTAAATTATTTAAGGATCTTTGACATCTTGATAGTCTCAATCATGCTTCTATTAATTCAATTGTTTTACATACTTTAACTTAACAGGAAATGGAACGTTAATAAGGCACGTCTTGTCTTTATACAAAAGTTTCCAGAGTACGAAACAATCTCATTTATACAATAACATATACGCATTTACATTTTCTACTTGTAAGGAGCTTTATTGTGTGACTCTCTTTCTCCTTTGGAACTTTCTTTTATCCCAAACGTAATATGCAGGTATTTCTAGGTAGAGCAAAGTTCTTGCAAAATAATTCACTTTGCACAAATCGAAAAAGGATGGTTGTGTGGTTGTTGGAGGACTATTCACTCTTTGACTCAGATTTTGCTCATTAAAATAAACATTTTGTCCACTTTCCGAATGAAAATCGAGGTGAACTACGGGAAGGAAACGCTCATGAATGGGAACTTTCGATTCGCCATACTGCCTCTGATGAACTTATATATTTTCCACTTGTGTAGGTTTTAACTTCATCCTTCTCTTTTTCTAAAGCAAATGATGCCTGGTCTGAACCTTTATTTAGGTATTTAAAGAAGTATTTTATTGATTTCACCGAATGAAAATATTTCACATTGAATTTTGTTATATGTTTTTAATAATACTAGATTATAAGGAACTACCCAGTGATTATCTATGGTTATGTCTTTGATGTCAATAGAGAACCCACCAAATTATTGTGAATTGAGAATTTTTTATTTTTACATTAGAGGCAAATAATTCCTTAGCTTTCTTAGACGTTTTAGTCAATCGAAATCCTAATAACAACAATTGGTCACACTGTGTATAGAAAAAAAGACCCATACCAACCGATATTTAAATGGTGAATCTCACCATCATCCTTCACAGTTAGCTAACGTGGGTAAATCTTTGTTTCAGAGAGCACGAGGGATCTGTGACAGAAAACATCTGGCCGCCGAACTTCAGCACGTCAAGCAAGTATTGCAAGACAACAAGCTTCGGGTCCCGCGCCTATGTCACAGTGACCGAGTGAAGCCGGCCACAGTCGAGCGTGTACCTGCTGTACTACCATATATCAGAGGAGTCACAGACAAGGTTGGCTACATCTTGAAGCGAGCTTCTATTAAAACATACTACAAGCCGCCGAAGAAGATTAGTCAATTTTTACCATCCGTCAAGTGTAATATCCCTCTACAAGATGCAGGAGTGTACAAGTTAGATTGTGAATGTGGTCTCTCTTACATAGGTCAAACAAAAAGATCCATAAAAACCCGCGTGAAAGAACATATAACTGACGTGAAGCACCGACGCTCCGGGAAGCCTGCAGTCTGCGAACATGTTCAAGATCGTCCCCACCATTACATTCGTTTTGATAAACCACAAATTCTCGCAAAAGAACACCGATTCCTACCAAGGATGATACGCGAGGCTATTGAAATTAAAAAACATCCAAATTTCAATAGAGAAAATGGATGGATGCTGCCACCTGCTTGGAACAAAATTAAACCCAAACCTAAGCATACCACTGCAAGACTTCATGATACTATAAGCTCGTTTTGCGTAAATCGGACCAAAAATTAATATTCAAAAACTGAAGGTAGCCGGACTAACTATGACATTGGGACGTCAAACATCTCAGTCCCCCCCCCCCCGTGACCATGGTTGCTGTAAAGCACCCGAAACGTCGGGAATTAAAAATAAGTGAAAGTAGTGAAATAAACGCGATAAAATCCGTAAATTTAGTTGTATTCAATGTGTAGTGTTCGCGTAAATTTAAGAAATCATTTTCCATCTTTAGTTGAAATACTCTCGAAATTATATCGTGTCTATCATGAGATTGTTGTCCTTGAAGCAACTGTTATTTTATCTGGTCCAAGAAAATATTGCACGTGAAAGTGATAAAAAGATCAATCCGACCGTAATTCCTAATGTAGGTCATAGCGTCCTGTGATCTATAGTGCATATACCTAGGTCCCCCGCAAAAGATGGTGGAAGGACAACCATTTGTCCTAGTTGGTTGACTTCTGCATCTTGTCGTTCAATAGAATCTTTTAAATCGATGTAACTATCATCACGTAATTTGGCTTGATTATTTTTGATATAATTTAATCTCTCTATTTCTATTTTGGCGTATTCATCCACCAAATATTGACTAAAAAGGGCACGATAATTAACTTAGTGGTAATCTTCTCCTTCTTTAATCTATATTCTATACGAATAGAAACTTGCAGAAGTGACAGTTTTATTAAGCGGCAACTTAGTTGTGGGGTCGCGTTGTAGTATGATGATTGAATACCCATCTTCCGCCCAGCAAAACACCAATGGATACTGTAGCACATTATATTGTGACGGCCCAATATTATTATTAATAATTTAATTCAATATAAAGGGGCGTCAAAAATAGTCTTAAAAGATATATATTAAACAATAAAATTACATTAATAACCATAAAGTTAATATAAATACATTTCAGACATTAGACCAATAACATAGTAAATTAAAGGCAAAATATTGTCTTCCATAATAAATAAATTTATTAAAAACTTGAAAAAATATTTAAAATAAGATAATTAATAGAAATACAAGTCGAAAATATTATAAAAATAAAGATAAATAACATTTATAAGATAATTAGAAAATTTGTTGAAAATTGTCTAAGTCGTGGAAGGAGTTCATGTATAAAAGAAAATTTTCCTAAGTTGTTGAAGAAGTTCGTGTATAAAAGAAATTTCCTAATTTGTGGAAGGAGTTCACGTATAAAAGAAAAGTTTCCTAAGTTATGGAAGGGGTTCTTGTATAGAGGAGCTGCCGGAGATACATACCTGCAGTTGTGCATATATATGGGGTGGTCGGGAGCCCGACTGCCTGAAGTACTGTAGCACAATGACTATCCTATATTAGGGACTTATGATAATAAACTCAATAATACAAAAGCAATACTATAGAAGGTCTCTATGATGAATATGCATTACAATAGTAGGGTCGTGGGTTCGAATCCTATATATGAATGACTTATGAAAGTAAGGTCTATGATACAAAAGCAATACTATAGAAGGTCTCTACGATTAATATGCATTACAATAGTAGGGTCGTGGGTTCGAACCCTATATATTAATGACTTATGAAAGTAAGGTCTATGATACAAAAGCAATACTATAGAAGGTCTCTACGATTAATATGCATTACAATAGTAGGGTCGTGGGTTCGAACCCTATATATTAATGACTTATGAAAGTAAGGTCTATGATACAAAAGCAATACTATAGAAGTTCTTTATGATGAATTTGCATTACAATAGTAGGGTCGTGGGTTCGAACCCCATATATTAATGACTTATGAAATTAAGGTCTATGATACAAAAGCAATATTATAGAAGGTCTCCTTGATGCATAAGCATTGTATGGAGTGGTCGGGTGACCGACTGTAGCAAAATGACTAGTCCTTATTGGGGACTTGAAAAGGAATATTATGGTGGCGTGTGTGCTGCTTCACGAGCAATTGGTCCGAGGTAAACTTGGACTCGCTAACCGATGTGTCCTAGACATATCACCTTAGTGCTGGTGGTAAGCGGGTTTGTTGTAGCAATACAGCTTTCCCGTGGACATCGCACACCCATACCGTTTGTGGGCGACGTCGTAGCGCATAGCGATGCGTCGTCTGTCTTTCGGATTGGGATGATGAGTGTATTTGGTAGCAATTTTAAGTGTAACAGGCATACTCAACTTCATGACTTAATGCATTAGTGCTATGATACGTGGAGTTTTGTTCATTGGCGTCTTAGTAGCGTGCTACTATGATACGTTGGTGATATTTTTTATATAACAACAATACAAACTTTGTTACCAAAGTCGATAGGGATCATGTGGGTGTGTTGTGAGGGGGCGCCACCCGTATGATAGTTGCATTGATGCTTACTGCTACTTGCGGTATTGCGTCTTGTGATGGATCTGCGGGTGTGCTGCGCCTGATTCGACGCATTCCTGTGGTTCTGGTCGATGGAGGTATACAATTTACATCTAAGTGCCGATGGTAAGCGGGTTTGTTGTAGCAATACGGCATTCCCGTGGATATCGCACACCCATACCGTTTGTGGGCGACGTCGTAGCGCATAGCGATGCGTCGTCTATCTTTCAGATTGGGATGATGAGTGTGTTTGGTAGCACTTTTAAGTGTAACAGGCATACTCAACTTCATGTCTTAGTGCATTAGCGCTATGATACGTGGAATTTTGTTCATTGGCGTCTTAGTAGCGTGCTACTATGATATGTTGGTGATATTTTTTATATAACAACAATAAAACTTTGTTACCAAAATCGATAGGGGTCATGTGGGTGTGTTGTGAGGGGGCGCCATCCGTATGATAGTTGCATTGATGCTTACTGCTACTTGCGGTAATGCGTCTTGTGATGGATCTGCGAGTGTGCTGCTACTGATTCGACGCACTCTTGTGGTTCTGATCGATGGAGGTATGCGGGTGGTGATGTCTGCTGGGATGTATGGGGGACCTTGGAATGGTGTAAGCCCGACGATAGTCGTATTGATGCTTGTTGCGTTCTGCGGCATTGCGTCTCTGCGATGGTTGTTTGGTGGGACGCTATTCTCAATGGCGCTCTCTGCGTCTTGGTTTGACTCACGCCTGAGTAGCTTTGTCCAAGTCGGGTCCCTTCATTACGGGGCTGCAGACTGTCTGCCCTCCACAATGTTTTATATAACAACATAATATTATATCTCTGTAACTTTCCCACCTTTGAATGATTGAAGGCAACTTTATTGGTGGGTGAGACAAACATGATCGAAAATGCATTTACTCAACGTCAGTGACACAAACCCTTTCTGATGGCGAATTATTACTCTTATCTTATAACTGCCTTTTGGCTATATCTGCCGTTGTATTGGTTGGTGGAGCATATGTGTCGACTTCATGCGGGTGGTAGCTGGCGGGAGGATCTGAGGAGACTCTCAAGGCTGCGGCCGAAAGCTGCACAACGTGGGACCCCATTCCCTTGAGATGAGCGGTAGACTCATGACACGCTCTGCGGCTAGAAGCCGTGCTGATCATGCAATTGGTGGTGATGCCATACACTTACATCGCGTCTGCAGGAGCGGCGGTCTGGCAGGTGGTGGCGCTCACGGAGGGTTTACGGCCAGTGTGCCTATTTGCCTAAACCGTGTGACGTACATTCATCGCGACTTCGGTCGATGTTTGTGCTTACGCACTAACAAGGGGCCAAGCCTCTTTTACTGGTTCGCCAGTTATTTTGCTCTCCACTGACTACGGTCCAGTTCCCGAATTAGCGTTCCCTTCGGGGGGAGTGCATCAAAATGGTTGGCGCTCACCGTGCACGGCGTGTGTGGGGCCGTGTGCCTCCCCTACATTTTTTAATAAATGTAGGAGAGCGAAGCCCTTGTATCGGGTATTTTGTATAAATATATTTTGAGTCTTTTCCGAGCGGGAAGGGATAAATAATATTAAGTTAATAATGTAAACCTGGTACAAGTGGAATTGGGAAGTTTTATGTTCTTAACTTTTCTCGAGCCCTGTCTTCATGAACGGGGATCACTTAGCTTATAAGGCACTACCAACAGCTTTCAACTGCTCTAGCGAATATTCATTCTTCCAAAAGACACCTAAAAGAACTAAGTTACTAAACAAACACAACGTAAATAAGGGTCCTAACTAAGACGATCACGCCAAAATATTACAAACGGCCTATTATTAAACCTTTAGAAAGATCATTTAGAAAGATCAAAACATATTTTATTTATCCTAGTCACATATATATAATTTTTATTATAAAGGAGAATTAATTATATTTAATCTAATATATTTATTACTATGAGAGGGGGGGAAGCGTTACAATATGCTCGATGTATCTCACTAATACGCTGATTGAATTACTTCGGATCTCGAGGATAGTGTCCCTTCGATCAAATTGTTGATCCACTAACACTAAAGCCACTTCATTTGTAATTTGTGCATGGTACCTACCTCTATGTTCTTCAGGTGGTTTTTTATCAGCATGTATGACAGCTTTGTATGACTCTGAAAGAGGGGCTTTATAAATGGCAATTATTAGATCTTTTATATACGGGTTCACTTGATGCAGCATATTCTGCAATAGTTAGTTAGTTTTGTCTTTACATTAGGAAATTTAGAACATCGATTCTTTGTTTCTCGATCATCTTCACCTACAAAATATATTTGAAGTTACTGAGCGTCATATTCGGCTTCTGGTAATATACTTCCAACTAAATGGTAGACCTGGCCTTGTACTTTAAAAGTCAGTGAAAAACTATCTGCGGTTACCTTTTTACCACCAAAGGAAGTCATCTAAAAACAGGAATTATATTTATGAATATTACCCATAAAATGGTCGTGATCTGGGTGGAGATCATTAATCAAACTAAAGAGTGGTTCAGGCAGTTATTTTAACCGATCAAGTTGCACCTTTTCCAGCGCTACAACACGTACCAGTTGTCTCATCCTTCCATTACAGCGCATTGCACCACTGACACTAATTGTATGTCCTAGAACCCAAGGCTACACTGCTGTTAGTTCTATAAGCAATATCAGGGTCATACTGCAATACTCCATAGCGGAATGGACCTTGTTTACCGTGACTGAATTGCTCTATGTACTTGTAGATTCGCAGTTTGGTAATTTGCAACAGCTTGCCTGTGTACATCGGGATTTTTTCTGATAAACGGACACAGCTTTACGATTTGAATCTTGCTTGTTCTGCCTATGTCTTTTTTGTGCACTTTTTTATTGACTTTTTCTTGTGTATTATTAAACTAAACTAAACAAGACCTTAGTTTATTTTTCTTTTTTTCATATTTTAATGTCGAATATACAAATTGGTCTGTTCCGCTAGTTGGAGATGATATTTCACTGTTTAAAAAATATGTCACAGATAAATGATCAAGCTCTGAAAAAGGATCACGCTCTTCGACAGGTACCTCCATGCGAAGCTGTGTAATTTTCTTCGCAACAATAGGCAGATAGGCGTCAAAATGTCCATTAGATAAATCATGGCTAAATCGAAATCGCCTAACTTGACAGATACCTGTTCCGGACTCTGTATATAGCACACCGTTTCCCCATAATAACGCGCCAGGCGATCTACATGGACGATCTTAGGAGTCCCTCTTGCGGCTTTCTGTATCCGGTAGGTTACATCGTTGATCCTGGTCACAATCCAGTACGGGCCGTCCCATTTAGCTTGAAGCTTAGGAGATTTCCCTTTGCTGCGGACTGGATTGTGCAACCATACTAGTGAACCTTCGTCGAAACTTTTTGTTGTTCATTTTCGGGCATATCGGGTTTTCATCTTTTCGGACATTTGCTGGCCCGATTGTCTGACGTGCTCATAGATGTCATTCATTTTGTTCCGCAAGTCATTTGCATAATCGGTTATATTGCCTGGGGCATCAGGTGGTATCCCGGTGATCAAGTCTGCAGGCAGCCGTAATTCTCTTCCAAAGTTTGCGTAAGCTGGTGTCACTGCTGTACTTTCGTGAACAGCGCTTTGATATGACAATAAAAACGGTTGTATGTGCTTTTCCCAATCTCGTTGCCGATTGTCTACAACTTTTGCTAGGTACCTCTCCAATGTCTGATTAAATCGTTCTACCATTCCATCAGATTGCGGGTGATAAAAAGTCGTTCTTGTTTTATGAGTACCCATAACTCGGCAAGTTTCCTGGAATATTTGAGACTCAAAATTCCTTCCTTAATCGCTGTGAATCTCTAAAGGTACTCCGAAACGACAGAAGACTTCATGAACTTGTTTATCCGCAACTGTTGAAGCTTCTTGATTTGAAATGGCGAAGACCTCTGGCCACTTAGTGAAGTAATCCATCGCAACTATGAAATACTTGTTACCGCTTTCACTCTCCGGAAACGGCCCCACCACGTCAATAAGTCAAGTTTTTTAAACACCAGTTGACATGATTCAGTTGGTTTAAGCCCACATATTGCTCGAATACATTTTTTTCTGTGCGCGAAATGCTCTATTTTGATCCGTGCTATTACCCCAGATTACAAGTCCATAGCGCAGTATTGACTCGACGTATGCATGGTAGGACAGAACAGCCGTTTTTATGTTGGTAACGTTTTTTAAATGTTTAAGGGCGTATGCAAATTTATTTAATCTCGTAGATACATCGTTTACTTGCAATTTCCAGTTAAAATTTTCATCTATATTTATTCCTAGAAATTTTGTATTTGTTACTGCTTTTATTTTTGGTATGTTGAGATTAATATTATATTTTTTATTATTACATTTATTGAATTGTATATATACAGATTTGTCAAGATTTATTTTTAAATTGTTTATGTCAAGCCAT
Source organism: Parnassius apollo (assembly GCA_907164705.1). Classification (NCBI taxonomy): domain Eukaryota; kingdom Metazoa; phylum Arthropoda; class Insecta; order Lepidoptera; family Papilionidae; genus Parnassius; species Parnassius apollo. The sequence goes on from CAJQZP010001271.1 coordinate 342,190, forward strand.
TCAATTAATTTATCTATAGTGTTATTTATGTCAGTCTCATGGTCATTAATAGTATTATCTTTTTTATTAGAAGTCACAATTATTGAAATATCATCCGCGAATAATATGCATTTATGATTTGTTATATTAACAATGTCATTTATATATAATATAAATAAAATAGGACCAAGCACACTTCCTTGTGGAACGCCATACCTATTGAGTCTATATTCAGACGAGTACGGTATGAAATCCTTATTTTCATCTATTTTCATAATTGTAACACATTGTTGTCTGTTACTGAGGTATGAAGATATCCATTGAAGAGTGGGCCCTCTAATCCCAAGCTTTTCAAGTTTTTGTAGCAGGAGGTCGTGTGAAACTAAGTCGAAAGCTTTAGACAGGTCAAAGAAAAGCCCTGTAGTTAAGTGATTATTATTTAAATTTGATAGGATTATTTTTAGGAGAGAAAAAACGGCCAACGTAGTAGATTTGTCTTTTTGAAATCCGTATTGTTCGTTAATTATAATATTAAATTTGTTGCAGAATTCCATTATTCTTTTGTACATGCACTTTTCATAAATTTTGGACATAATAGGTATCAATGTTATTGGGCGATAATTATTGACGATATGTTTCTCTCCTTTTTTATATAGTGGTTTGACAATGGATAACTTTAATGGATCTGGAAAAGTTCCACACGAAAATGATAGGTTTATTAAATGGGTCAAGATTCCTATTATTTCGTCGATACAATTTTTTAGAATTTTCGTACTTATGTCATCATAGCCTGCAGAACTAGTATTTTTTAATGACATTATCTTTCTTCTAACTTCGTTTTCCGACATGGGTTTGAGAAACATAGTGTTGATGTTATGAGTGTTGTTTAGCAATTTTTTTGTTTTTGTGTGTGTTGTTTCGTGCGTCGAATTAATAAAGTGATTATTAAAGGCAGAGGCTATTTCCATTGGGTCCGTCAAAACATTGTTATTAATTATAATTTTTTCTATGTCATTTTTATCATGTGAGCTACCTATTTCCTTTTTAATAATGTTCCACGTGGCCTTACACTTGTTGTCATTTTTATTTATAAACTTTATGTTGGCAACTTTTTTTGAATTATGAATACATTTCTGTAATAGTTTGGAATATGTCATATATTTAGTTTTATTAACAGCATTTGTTTTCCTGTAATACTTATATCTTAAGAATCGTTTGGTTTTAGAACTTACTTTGATCCCTTTACTTATCCAATTTTGTTTTTTATTATTATTTATATCTACTTTAATTCGTACTTTTGGAAAGCAAAGATTATAAAATAGGCACAACAAATCATGAAAACTACTGAAAGCTACGCTAGCATCATTTGTCGCATACGCTTCTGACCAATACATTTTTTGTAAACATTCTCTAAATTTCCTAATATTATCTTTGTTATAATCTCTTTTATAAATATAATATATCGCATGCTTTTGTATATCGCGTTTTAAAGGAATCCTTAATAATTGTGCTGTGTCGTGATCAGATAGATGAAGTGGTAGTACTGCTGCAGTTGCATTCGGAATATTACTTAAAATATGATCGATGCAAGATGACTTTCGTGTGGGTACATCAATGTGTATTTTTAAATTGTAATTATAGGATAAATCATGTAGTTCTTTAGTGATATTGTCTCTTTTTAATGTGTTTATGTTAAAATCACCAGCCAATACTATTTGTGCTCTAGATCGGTATTTCATAGTTAAATCGTGTAAGAGATTATTTAGTGTGCATAGAAACTGGGTCGGATCTGATTGGGGTGTTCTGTAGAGACAGACAGTTATTAATTTAATACACGTTAGTTCAATGCCACAGACTTCAAACGTATTCTGCGACGCATATTTTTTTGTTAATGACAGTTCATTAAAAAGCAATCCTTTTTTAACTAGGATACAGGTTCCCCCTCTTTGCTTTTCTCTGCAGAAATTGGCGGCCATGATGTAACCGGTTAATCTTAAAAACTTCTCACAACCTTTTTTTATAAAAGTTTCCGAAAGACAAATAACATCCGGGTCACTGTTACTCTCCTGTAACTCCTGTATAGTTATTTCTATTAAATCTTGTTTTAATAAAGCACTCGCGATATTTTGATGTAAAATGATAAAATTATATGCAGCAGGAATTTGTTTTTTACGGTCGAAAAAATGTATTATTCTTTTTTTATTACGGGAAAATAATAAGGTATCGTTCCTCTATTAAAACGTTCAACTGGTTTTGCGGAGATGTCAGTTTGTTTCTTAAAATAAAAAGGGATTGTTCCTTTTTTGGGTTCATTTAAGATTTTACACATTTTAAAACTTGACTTATTGCTTGCTACACGTTTACTGATTTCGCTAGGGTTTAAATATTTGTTTGCATAATCATTACAGTCAATAACATAATTAATTAATTTACAAATTTCCGAACGATTAGAGTGTTTACAATTCAAAAAATGACAATTTTTATATTTCTTACATATATTTCTAATAAAATAATTTAATTTATTAACATTTATATTTATATTTTCAATAACATTTAGAACAATTATCGTATTATTACTAAAGGTGTCTAGTATACATTGTAGCTGTGATAAAACTAGCTGTATATTGTAATCATTTTCCCCTACACAAATTATAAGTTTATCGTCTGACTTTAGCGTCATGTTTTGACAGTTTTTTATTATTTCATAGCTTGGTGCATATGGTTTCGTCTGACCAGTAACTTCATATTTTTCGTATTGAGTCATATGTCTCGAATGTGATATAGCTGCAGCCAGGCCGACGCATTGTTGAGAACCGATGATGTGAATTTTTTTTATAGGGTCGGGTTTATGTTGTGCTGTGATGGGATATGAGAACTTGTTCGGTTTTTCTATCGAGGTTTTAAAGTATTTTTTTTGTTCCAGTTTTGTTATTTTTTCCGTAAGACCTGTGATCTCTTTCTCTGCATCCTGAAGTTTTTTTTGCAAGTCGCTGATTTTTTGTTGCAGGCATATTATGATGGTGTTAGTGTTGGGATTAAGGTGTGACTTGACTATCGGCGAAGATGGTACAGAAGATGTGTTATTAATTAATAAGGAGTGTCTTTTATTTTTATTACAAACTCCAAGGCTACCTCCTATTTTTGTAGGAGAATGGCAGAGTGATTTTAAAATTTTATTTTCCGAAGTCAACTTATGTATTTGTCTGTGTAAATCATTATTTTCTAATATCAAATTTTCTAATTCGTTTTGAGTACTTTCAAGTGTACAGGTTAACTGAGATATCGTTACTTTCATTTCAGAGATTGATGTTATGTCTGTTACGGTCCCGTCTACACTCTTAGACAGTTTACTAGGCGTGGTGAATGACTCATCCGATATATTGTAATCGGTAATTATGTGAGAATCCAGCACGTAAGAAGTGTTCTGGTGCGATAACTGTGAAGATTCAAAACAATGAAATTTATTTGCAATACACAATTTATCTGTTGAGGGCGAAGTACGTTCTGTGAGATTAGGTTTCTTTCTCGTTGTAATGTTATGCATATTGCTATTGATATCTTTTTTGTTTTTAATGCACATTTTACATCGCCACTTCTTTTTTGATGTCTGATCCAATAGGCGATATGTTTTTTCCGGGTAGCCATCACATTCTAATTCGTACCTGTTTCTGCATATTGAACATAACGCAGTCTTTTTTATGTCAACTATGTTTTTGCATTTGTAGCATGTTACTACTGCCGGCATCTTGTGGTCGCTGTTGGTAGTTTTCGTGTTGATTTTAGATGTCATGCTGCGTAATTACGTTGTTAAATGGTAATTATATTATACACAAAGAATTTCCACTGTTTATCAATAGATGTCGCTGTTATTGATAATGTGTATGATTTTATCTTCAAAATTTGAATTAACGGTTTTATGTGAATAATTATATTCGATTTGTTTAAATATGATTTGTAAAGTTCATAAATTGATAAATTTTAATGTTCGATTGTTACTAGAATAAGACTTAACTTACAACACCCTCCAATGGATGTATAATTGTGTTTTTTTTTAATTGTTTTGCACTAGGTTTCACACTTCACTTTTAATCGTTTTTATTTTTGTTAAATATAGGTTTTTTTTTACAGATAACAGTATAGTGTTTATATTACCACCAATTATTCACTACTATTACACAAATAAGGCTATTATCACTTTAAAACTATTTTTTTACTATTTTTATCCACGAGCTCGATGTTTACCGTGCCATCTACCGGCATATCGCTATTCTATTCTCTCCCATGGTGCACCAACATTGCACAACTTCAATGCACCTCTACTACGAGTCCGAGGTCTCTTTACAGCCGCACAACTTGTACATTTGCGACACCAGTCCTCGACATCGTTTCGACATTGGACCCAGTAAAACCGTTCTCGGATCTTCAGTAGAGTTCGTTTAACTCCCAGATGGCCTCCTGAACAATCATTATGGTACAGCTGTAGAACATCCGGTATTTTAGCTTTAGGGACAACCATTTGCAAATGACAGCTGTCTCCCCGAACATTTTCCCATTTACGGCACAGAACTCCATCCTGAAGCAGCAAGCTGTCCCATGGGGCCCAATAGCTTTTCGTGTTCGAACTCATCGCTGAGACGTCGCTCCACTTGGGCTTGGGAGCACTGGCCTTCATCCATTCCAGAATCGGCTTGATGTCCGGATGTTCCTGCTGTGCATGTCGTAGGCTGTTCTTCCACTAGTTGCTGAGGTGGTCTGTCCTGAGCATCCTCACGGATACCACTTCCTTACTCTCTTGCCTAGTACAATGTTTGCAATCTTCAGGATAAGGTCTTCTTGACATTGCATCTGCGTTGCGATGAGATTTCCCGCTGCGATGTCTGATAGTAAAGTCGTATCACGGCTGCTGCTGGGCGGTGATGTTAGCCGCATTTCCCTTCTGAGATCGTTCACTTTCCCTTTCTAGGGTTCGCTTAGGGCAGCTGGATCGAAGATGACCTCTTTCCCCACAGCCATAGAACCTAGGGCTGTATCCTTTATTGTGGTCGCGAACCGTAACCGCTGCAACCTCCCTAGCGTTAGTGGAACGATGATCCTGCCGCTGCCAGGCGATGCCATTAGCTGCACTACCTTCTCGAGATCGATCAACTTCCCTTCCTACGGTTCGCTTAGAGCAGCTGGATCGAAGATGGCCCTTTTCCCCACAGCCATAGCACCTAGGGCTGTATCCATTATTGCGGTCGCGAACTGTAGCTGCAGCAAACTCCCTGACGCGATGGGAAAGATGATACTGCCGCATGGCTTCCACCTCCGGTGCATGGGCCAAGGCATCCTTAAGCGTCTCATGGTGCCCGAGCCTCACAGCAGCTCTGACTTCCAGGTTGCGGATGCCGTCGATGAATGTCTGCACCAGGTTTCCTTCTATGAGTGCAGGTACAGACTGGTATGTTTTTCGCATCAGCTTCTCCACCTCTAGAGTCCACTGCTGCAGGTTTTCATTGATGCGCTGCACGAGATCTTTAAGCTGCGCACGAAAGATGTGTTTCAGGGCAAGTTGTTCTGCCCGGGGAGCAGCCAACACTCCGAGTGATAGTTCGGAGAAGTTCTATATTATACTGTCTATGAATCGGAATGTTAATAGCGCTATTTAGGCTTCGGTGGGTTTCGGTGTGCTAGCGGCGCGAAGACAGCGTGAGCGTCGCCATATCTCGCCTCCAATGCCTCAAGGAGTTGCTCATAAGTCACTTCCTCACCGAGAGCTTCCAGAACTGTTAAGGCCTGGTCGCGCAGCCCTAGTGTGAGAGCAGTTATGGCCTGACTTTTATTCTGGCCGTTCGCCTTCATAACAGCCTCGAACTGGATTTTGTAGGCTGACCAGGAAGAAGTCCCGTCGAACGGTGGCACTTTGAACCCACGTAGCGAAGGTGTAGTAGCTACTACGGGAGCTGTAGTTCCATCCCCAGTTTGAGATCGTCCAGCATTTTCTTCACGTCACCCATCACGTAATCAACCCGATTGTTCACTTGGTCGATTTGGGTTTTAGCTTCCTTGATTTGGGTTTAAGCTTCCGACAGGCGGTTGTCATGTTGCGCAACCCTATCCTTCACCTCCCTTATCTCTTTCCCGAAGTTAGCGTGAATGTCCTTCACGAGGAGCATATGCTCTTCCTGTCGGCGGGCCTGTTCCTCCTGCTGCTCTTTCAACCAATGGGCCTGTTCCTCTTGTCCGCCCCGCAGCTGCTCTTTCAAACGACGGACCTGTTCCTCCTGTATGCGAGCCTGCTCCTGCAGCATCACCGTCAGAGCACCTAAATCAGGTGCTGCAGGTGTAGGAGCTGCTGACGGGCCAGCCTCCGTGGCTGGCACTTTGGCCCTCTAACGTCTGCGGCGTTGCACCACCAAATCGTCTCTGGTCCGTTTCCTGTTGGCGTTGACTTCGGGTACGGACAACCTCCATCTCGTCCTTAGGTAAAATCGGCATGATTTTATCTCATTTCTGACGCCAATTGTTACGAGCTTAGGGTTCGTGACGATAAAAACTGCCGATTGAATTACCAAAATTAACACTTTTATTACCGAACACCAATTAAAACTTAAAAGACACTAATAATTTATTACACTGATTCACTATATTTCGCTCTGAAGCTTCGCTTGTCTCGCCAAATTCAATACTGCCCCAATCGTGGCATGCAGCGGGTTTAAATACACGTTTACACCGAAACATCCAGAATGTTCCCGTAGATGCGGACGCCGACCGACCAGACGCAGAAAGTTCGAGTGTTGGGCGTCTAGAAAGCTTAATTCTTCAATTCGATTAGTCACGCCATTTTCTGGAAAGTTCTCCTCGCTCTGTTACCCAACACTAGATGGCGCTAGTGCCACACGTCAACTTAGGCGCACAACACTATGTTTTCAACTTGTTTTAACACTAAACATTAATGAAAAAATGTTTTGTACTTCTGACATAAATTACTCTGTTTTAAAAATCGTTCGTTTGACACTGCCTGAAATAGATGCCACATAATTAATTTTAATTATGATGTGTTAATAAATATGCTAAATGAGAAGATGTTGTTACAGTATATGCTATGCTTTGTTAATTAAGCACAAATTAACTAATTATAGCTTTTACTCGTAATTAATACTTGCGATTGTTTTCACTTGGTGAAACTTTTTCTTCATTTTAAGTTATTAGATATAAAAACCGAACGGTTTTTTTAATGTTACCTCCACACTAGGATTTTCTCCTGTATTGTGGGGACAGCTTACATACATAAATCTACAAAGGAACAGACAAGGAACAATTATTTTAAGCTATTTAAACACTTGTTCCGTACGTGATTCGAACCCGTGGCTCTTAGAGTTAAAATTCATTGCTAAGCCACTACGCCACGGAGTCGTCCAAAAGAAACATAACGTTGTTCTTGTATATTTCAACTTTGGTTCGTTACCCCACGTTATAACTTAGCCAAATTCAATTCATCTATTAGTTTGCACTAGTTGAGCCAATGCAGTGCAGTCTAGTTGTTTGTTTTAGTAGACTTAAAAAATTTGCATACTGTCAGTTCGACTGTAGCTTTGTATTGCTGTATGTTTTTGTATTGTTGCATATTTGTAACGTTTTTTCTGTATATGCGTGATATTCTCGTCAATTTTGAAATAATTAATTCTTTTTTTTTATTAAATAGCTTAACAGATGTACCTCATAATTTTTGTAGAAAAAAATATTTTTTAAACCAACTATTTAGTGGTAAAGGGCCAAACTAGAAATTGAATTTGTAGGTGTGCCTATAAAATACTTTCTGGTTTGAGAGTGAAAGAGAGATGGTGGCGGGTTAGAATTGAGGGTAGATTTGGAAAGCTCCACTCGTTTATGCAGTATAAAAGATCAGCTTAGGTGCCGAGCGCGACAGTTTCAGCTTAAGTCATTCTATGTAGTAGTAGTTCTAAGGTAGTGGTTCTGTCCGTGGTGGTTCTTCTGGTGCAGTCATGGAGGATGTTCTTTCTGAGAGGCTGTCCTGTGTTATACTGAGATAGCCGGTGCTGTTTTTAGTTCGCATAATTTGGTTTTATCTTGTAATTATGTCTTTCCTTCCTCCGTTGCGTGAACAAGAGAGTTGTTGAATCCGTCCGAATATTTTTAAAATCTTTGACAATTAACTTCCTCCTGTATTTTCGACAAGTTTTATTAAAAGTAAAAATGTTTTCAACAAAGCAAAAAATGATAAAATTGTTTCCACATCTTAAATTATATATGATGTAAAACCAATTTTATCATTATCATATCTTATAGCTTTTTAATTCGGTGCCTTAATTCTTTGATACAGTATGTCTTAGCACCCATGTCAGAAACTATTAAATAATGAAGAAATTATTGTACTATTTTTAGTTTTTGTAATCAATTTTAATTATTTATGTTACTTTAATGTATACAAGTTTAATCATTTTATAAATCAATATTATTGTTGTACAGAATTTGTTAATTAAAACGTTAATAGTAACAAACGAATGTGCACTATGACAGCCAAGACTAGCAGCTGCCTTTTCAAAGAATTAAGACTTCATCTGCGCTCACTCGCTCAGTGTTCAGAACATAATAAATGTTACATGATAACATTTATTCGAGCGTAAACTTTACGGAATAATAGTAAATTTTAATAAGCTTAAACAATACGCACTAATAATGAGCAGTAATTGTTTCATGTCACACCGGCCAGTCTCAACGAAGATTTGTTATATGCGAGGGACGGAATGTATACCCGAGTGGCGGGAAGCACACATGCAGTTTCTACTCCCTCACACTCGTAGTCCAATGGGACAGCAAATCAACACGACTGAAGATCAAGCGCAGCAAGCACGCCTATTCCACTAACTTGCATTTCGAGGCATTGGGGTGAAACATCACTCGACTCAAAGGCGCTACGGAGTATTTATTGACAGAAAAACTCAACAACCGATCTTAGGCTCATCAAGGGATTAGCACCTGGGACCTTACGATCAACAGTCAGGTTTATTTATAGAATAAGGATGACAAACGAGCACATAGTCCACCTAATGGTAAGTAGATGCTGTGGCCCATAGACATTTACATTTATCCTCGATAAAGAATCAAAACGCTGATGCGTTCACGCGTAAAATGGAATGTCTCGCTTCCAGTAAAAAAGGGTCTCCGGATCTCTACACGCACCATACAAAACGCAGTACTATTTATAAAATGTTATTACAATCATTTATACTGTTACGAGCTTGAGGTTCGTGACAATAAAAATTGTCGATAGAATTACCAAAAATAACTCTTTAATTCACTTTACACTAATTAAAATTTAGACCACTAATAATTAACCACACTGATTCAATTTATTTCGCTCCGAAGCTTCGCTTGTCTCGCCATATACAATACTTCCCCGCTCGCATCTTGCAGCGCCTTTAAATACACATTATCATGGAACCATCCAGAATATTCATGTAAATACGCGCGCCAATCGACTAGGCGCCAAAAGTTCGAGTGTCGGGCTTCTAGAAGCTTAGTTCTTCGTTCCGATACTAGATGGCGCTGTCGGTTGAAAGATTAGTGATGTAATTTTCTGGAAAGCTCTCCTCGCTCCGTTACCCGACACAGATGGCGCTAGTGCCAGACGTTAACTTAGGCGCGCAACACTGCCCCCTCCTAAGACATGCTCGTCCCGAGCATTACCGGCCTCGTAATAACGCGCCAGGCGATTCACATGGACGATCTTAGGAGTCCCTCTTGTGCCTTTCTGTATCCGGTAGGTTACATCGTTAATCCTGGTTACAATCCGGTACGGGCCGTCTCATTTAGCTTGAAGCTTAGGAGATTTCCCTTTGCTGCGGACTGGATTGTGCACCCACACTAGTGAACCTTCGTCGAACTCTTTGTTGTTCATTTTGCGGTCATACCGGGTTTTCATCTTTTTCACATTTGCTGGCCCGATTGTCTGACGTGCTCATAAATGTCATTCATTTTGTTCCACAAGTCATTTGCATAATCGGTTATACTGCGTCGGGGGCATCAGGTGGTATCTCAGTGATCAGGTCTGCAGGCAGCCGTAATTCTCTTCCAAAGTTTGCGAAAGCTGGTGTCACTGTTGTACTTTCGTGAACAGTTATTTGATATGACAACAAAAACGGTTGTATGTCCTTGTCCCAATCTCGTTGCCGATTGTCTACAACTTTTGCTAGGTACCTCTCCAATGTCTGATTAAATCGTTCTACCATTCCATCAGATTGCGGGTGATAAAAAGTCGTTCTTGTTTTATGAGTACCCATAACTCGGCAAGTTTCCTGGAATATTTGAATATTTGAATATTCCTTCCTTGATCGCTGTGAATATCTAAATGTACTCCAAAATGACAGAATACTTAATGAACTAGTTTATCTGCAACTGTTGAAGCTTCTTGATTTTGGAATGGCGAAGACTTCTGGCCACTTAGTGGAGTAATCCATCACAACCATGAAATACTTGTTACCGCTTTCACTATCCGGAAACGGCCCCGCCACGTCAATGGCTATTCTTTCCCATGGTGCACCAACATTGGACAAATTCAACGCACCTCTACTACGATTCTGAGGTCCCTTTACAACCGCACAACTTGTACATTTGCGACACCAGTCCTCGACGTCGTTTCGACATTGGACCCAGTAAAACCGTTCTCGGACCTTCAGTAGAGTTCATTTAACTCCCAGATGGCCTCCTGAACAATCATTATGGTAACAGCTGTAGAACATCCGGTACTTTAGATTTAGGGACAACCATTTGCAAATGACAGCTGTCTCCCCGACCATTTTCCCATTTACGGCACAGAACTCCATCTTGAAGCAGCAAGCTCTCCCACTGGGCCCAATAGCTTTTAGTAGTCGAACTCATCGCTGAGACGTCGCTCCACTTGGGCTTGGGAGCACTGGCCTTCTGCTTTCTGCTGTGCACATTGTAAGCTGTCTTGTGCTTCCACTCGTTGCTGAGGTGGTCTGCCCTGAGCACCCTCACGGATACCACTTCCTTACTCTCTTGCCTAGTTTAATGTTTGCAATCTTCAGGACAAGGTCTTCTTGACATTGCATCTGCGTTGCCGTGAGATTTCCCGCTGCGATGTCTGATAGTAAAGTCGTATCCCGGCTGCTGCTGGGCAGTAATGTTAGCCACACTTCCCTTCTGAGATCGTTCAACTTCCCTTTCTACAGTTCGCTTAGGGCAGCTGGATCGGAGATGGCCCCTTTCCCCACAGCCATTGCACCTAGGGCTATATAAAGGATATGCGGTCGCGAACTGTAGCTGCTGCAACCTCCCTGATGCGATGGGAACGATGATCCTGTCGCACGGCTTCCACCTCTAGTGCATGGGCCAAGGCGTCCTTAAGCGTCTCGTGGTGCCCGAGCCTCAAAGCAGTTCTGACTTCCAGTTCGCGGATGCCGTCGATGAATGTCTGCACCAGGTTCCCTTCAATGAGCGCAGATACAGACCGGTATGCTTTTCGCATTAGCTTCTCCACCTCTAGAGCCCACTGCTGCAGGTTTTCGTTGATGCGCTGCACGCGATCGTTAAGCTGCGCACGAAAGACGTGTTCCAGGTGAGCGTCGCCATATCTAGACTCCAATGCCTCAAGGAGCTGCTCATAAGTCACTTCCTCACCGAGAGCTTCCAGAACAGTTAATGCCTGGTCGCGCAAGCCTAGTGTGAGAGCAGTCATGTTCTGATTTTTATTCCAGCCGTTCGCCTTCATAACATTCTCGAACTGGATTTTGTAGACTGACCAGAAAGAAGTCCCGTCAAACGGTGGCACCTTGAACCCACGTAGCGAAGGTGTTGTAGCTACTACGGGAGCTGTAGTTCCATCTCCAAGTTTGAGTTCGTCCAGTGATTTCTTCATGTCATCCATTACGTTGTCAACCCGATTGTTTACTTGGTCGATTCGGGTTTCAGCTTCCGACAGGCGGTTGTCATGTTGAGCAACCTTATCCTTCACCTCCCGTATCTCTTTTCCGAAAGTAGCGTGAAGGTCCTTCATGAGGAGCATCTGCTTTTCCAACCGACGTGCCTGTTCCTCGTGTCGGCGGGCCTGTTCATCCGCCCCGCAGCTGGTCTTCCAACCAACGGACCTGTTCCTCCTGCCGGCGGAACTGTTCCTCCTGTCGGCGGGTCTGTTCATCCTGTCCGCCCCGCAGCTGCTCTTCCAATCGACGGACCTCTTCCTCCTGTCAGCGAGCCTGTTCCTGCAGCATCAACATCAGAGCACCTTAGTCAGGTGCTGCAGATGTAGGAGCTACTGACGGGCCTGCAGACGGTGGCTGGCCCTCCGACGTCTGCGGCGTTGCACCACCAAATCTTCTTTGGTCCGTCTCCTGCTGGCGTTGACTTCGGGTACGGACACCCTCCGTTTCCTCCTTAGGTAAAATCGGCATGATTTTATCCCACTTCTGACACTAATTGTTACGAGCTAATACTACCAATTTACAAATTGTTACAAACTAATAATAACAATATATACAAACATACAATATAGGTCAAGCTAGTAACAAAAGCGTGTCAGAGCGTGTTAATAAGGATATTCTCTATCTGGAACATACTTTTTTAGTTTATTTGATTGCTTGACTTATGTTGATTATCGTTATAACGTCATTTAAGGAGGGTTGTATGAGCCAAGTTAAACTGTTATGTCGTTAAACGATCTTAAAGTCTGTGCAATTTAACCCTTCAATCCTCATAAAATTCACATGCAGTCGCATGCGCCTGGCGAATCGCTAGCGGTCGCATGCGACCGCACCTACCCACAGCATTTAAACTATTAAAACTTATATTTAGAGACAACTTTTCTATGAAGAAATTTAGCATTATAAAATCTATACATAATTCTCTATCCTGTGGTCTAAACGAAAGTCAGGTTATATTTCATTACAAAAAGATTTTGTTGTATTTTGATAACAAAAAAATATACCTAGCGGATGTCGGCAGCGTGAAAATCACAATTATTTCTGTATATTACTCGACATTATTTACGTAAGAAGATAAATTATATTGACACAAAAACTTTCATAACAAATTTATTATAAAACACTATAGTAAAACACTAGAAAAATCCAAAAATCAACAGAACAACATCCAAATGAAAATGGCGTCCGTAATGAAAGTACAATATAAATAAATATCCATAGACTAACTGTTTTTTTTATTCCACTAGAGGATAGAAAATTTTTATATCGATTCTATAATGTCAAACTTCTTCATAGAAAAGTAGTGGGTGCGGTCGTATTTGACCGCTTGAATTTTTACGGAATATCGAAGCGGTCAAATTTGGCCGCTTGGTGTTTGAGAGGTTAAGTTCATTTGAATTAACTCAGTTGTAAATATTTATACATATACACCATGTTGTGCCAAAAAACCCTGTGGTTCGCGATAAGTGCGTTGTCAGAATCAGCATTCATACGGATAGAAATATCTTTACTTCAGAAAATTCAATTAAATGTTTTTTAATTGAATATAAATACATTTTTATTTGTAAATTGTATCATATGTTATAACCTCTACCTTGGCTGGGGAGTAAGTGTTTTGTGAAAGATCTTGCTTTACCAATTCGCGTGATAGTTAGGGGTAATAAAACTACATCCAATTAAATAAAACTAAATTTACGGATTCCATCGCGTTTATTTAACTGATTTTACTTATTTTTAATTCCCGACGTTTCGGGTGCTATACAGCAACCATCGTCACCGGGGGGGGGACTGAGATGTTTGACGTCCTGATAACACTATTGGTCACACTGTGTATAGAAAAAAAGACCCATACCAACCGATATTTAAATGGTGAATCTCACCATCATCCTTCACAGTTAGCTAACGTGGGTAAATCTTTGTTTCAGAGAGCACGAGGGATCTGTGACAGAAAACATCTGGCCGCCGAACTTCAGCACGTCAAGCAAGTATTGCAAGACAACAAGCTTCGGGTCCCGCGCCTATGTCACAGTGACCGAGTGAAGCCGGCCACAGTCGAGCGTGTACCTGCTGTACTACCATATATCAGAGGAGTCACAGACAAGGTTGGCTACATCTTGAAGCGAGCTTCTATTAAAACATACTACAAGCCGCCGAAGAAGATTAGTCAATTTTTACCATCCGTCAAGTGTAATATCCCTCTACAAGATGCAGGAGTGTACAAGTTAGATTGTGAATGTGGTCTCTCTTACATAGGTCAAACAAAAATATCCATAAAAACCCGCGTGAAAGAACATATAGCTGACGTGAAGCACCGACGCTCCGGGAAGTCTGCAGTCTGTGAACATGTTCAAGATCGTCCCCACCATTACATCAGATTTGATAAACCACAAATCCTCGCAAAAGAACACCGATTCCTACCAAGGATGATACGCGAGGCTATTGAAATTAAAAAATATCCTAATTTCAATAAAGAAGATGGTTGGGTGCTGCCATCTGCTTGGGATCCTATAATTAACAAAATTAAACCCAAACCCAAGCATACCACTGCAAGACTTCAAGGTTCGTTTTGCGTAAATCGGACCAAAAATTAATATTCAAAAACTGAAGGTAGCCGGGCTAACAATGACATTGGGACGTCAAACATCTCAGTCCCCCCGTGACCATGGTTGCTGTAAAGCACCTGAAACGTCGGGAATTAAAAATAAGTAAAATCAGTTAAATAAACGCGATAGAATCCGTAAATTTAGTTTTATTCAATGTGTAGTGTTCGCGTAAATTTAAGAAATCATTATACATCCATTATACATCATTATACAGCCAACTAGATTAATTAGCCTTTTAGTTAACATCCTAGCCTTTTTATTATACGGCGCCGTTTAACTAGCAGCCTCAATGATATTCAGCCCATGCGTTACAGCCGATGAGTCTAATATGCCTAATGACGTACTGTGTGCTATGTTAATTAAATACACGCGGCTTTAACGAGCCCACAGCCTCACCATAAACTATTATCGCTGATATTACGAGGTAGGTGTAATATTGTTCTAGACGCATAGGCTGAATGTTATTTAAGCCGTTAGCTAAATGGCTGGACTTTTAATTCATTAAAAACAAATTAAGCTAGTCGGCTGCGAGATATATATCGCTGTACTCAGTGAGCAGTGAGCGCACGACACAGGCGCACACATATAGCTAAACGTTTGCACTCTTATTTACGTATCTACTATCTACGTCATACGACATACAACATATATCACCAACCTTTTTTTTCGTAACTGTAGTCATTGATACTGTTACTTCAACGATGAATATTTGTGAATCATGTTCAAATGAGTTCAATGATGGAGCGCAATGTTATGTTTGTAAAAAAACACTACGACTTTGGTTGTGCTGGTATAACGGAGCGAGGTTTTCGGAACTTAGGAGCAGATCGAAGAGCACAATGGAAATGCCTTCAGTGCAAAAAGGTTTCCTTCAGCCCCTCCCGCCCATGCTCTGAAGCCACCCCTGGTGGCAATTCTGGTGGGGGGTCGGCGACCTTGGATGTTATTCTTAAGGAGATTCGTGAGATGAAGAAGCTGGTCACAACAGTTCCAACTCTTATCGAAGACATTAAATCTATTAAAGTTGAATTAATCCATCTGAAGGAGTCTTGTGAGTACAACAGTAGTTCACTTAAATCTTTTCAAGACCAAGTCTCCAGTTTGGAACGTGGTGTATCTCAGATTGAAAAGATTCAAAATTCTCTCGCTGCAGCCAACAAGGAAATAGCTAATCTTAAAAGTGTTATTGAGACCAAGGAACAATGGTCACGGCTGAGTAATGTTGAGATAAAGGGCATCCCCCTAAAACCCAATGAAAACCTATTTGTAATTGCGGAGTCTTTGGATAAAGCAGTTGGGTATGAATTCCAAAAATCTCAAATCAATTACATATCCCTAGTATCAATGTTTAATACCAAAGAGAATGCCATCATTATCAATTTCATAAATTGTTATGTCAAAGAAGAATTTGTAGCAGCTGCACACGCCTGCAAAACTCTAGAGGCAAAGGATGTTGGATTTGGAGGCAATCGTCAACGCGTTTTCGTAAATGATCATTTGACTCCAGAGCAAAAAAAACTTCATACCAAAACAAGGACCTTAGCAAAAGACCGAGGTTATTCTTATATCTGGGTCAAATACGGAAAAATTCATGTTCGTAAAAATGATACTTCGCCGGTTTTAATTATTACTTAAGAGGCTGATTTAAACAAAATAGCTTAATCTATTGTTTATTAATGTCTCTTTACATTACTTCTTTTAATTTTATTAACAATTCTTACCTCTGTATAATTAACTTTTGCTTTTATGGAATTATGAAGCTGTTTTTAAAAAGTTACGAAATGCTTGTTACCCCTGCCTTACCTGCTTCGTTGACGCATCATTATTTGTTGAAATTGCCTCTCTGTTATCAGTTGTTTGCTTTTGTTGACGGTCGGTTAAGTATGCATCATATTTTGCACTCATTAGATGATACAGTTTTAATTTTTCTACCAGTTTGTAAATATTATACGCTAACTTATTATCTTAGTGAATTTTTAAATATTGGTATATTGTTTTCTAATTTTATTAACGGATTTTTGAAATATGACGGGAGATATATATTCCTTTATTGTAGTAAAATTATCTACTAATGCTACATAATAATAGTGTACGTGTAGGGTGTGGCGGTGACAACCTAAGAATATATTATCAGAACGCAAGAGGCTTGCGCACTAAAACCGACATATTTTATCGTAATATTCTTTTATGTGATTATAATATTAATTACGGAGACATGGCTCCTGGACAGAATTAGTGATACGGAATTATTTGATAATCGATACGTTGTATGGCGGCGTGATAGGAATTACACAGTTACTTGAATTGATTGCGACGTGTAAAGATCTAGAAGCTATCCCGCAGCCTTCCTTTCATTCAAGTGCTGAAGACCTATGGTTAACGTTGTCTATTCACCATATTACCCGTAAAAAACACAAGAACTTGCATATTTGTATCTTATATTTGTGTACCGAAAATCGGGGTCTCAGTTTTACTGCTCAACTTCAAAATTATTTGCACTCGGTTAGCGAAGTTGTCATGAGTCACTCGGACGATAGCTTTTTATTAGTTGGCGACTTTAATATTAGTGATATTATATGGGTGCTTGACATCGACGCCGCCGACGGTTCATTTTTAGGTACAAATATTCGTTCGGGAAATGAAATTTTATTAATAAATGAATTAAGCTCGCTAAATTTGAGACAATTTAATGGTATAAAAATGCCCATGGCAGGATCCTTGACCTTGTTTTTTCTAGCGACGCTGTAACCGTTCGTGATTTAAGTGGGGATTCTCTTATTTCTGTTGATCCTTATCATGGTGCCCTTTTAATATCTTTTGATAACGTTGATTGTGACTCATTAAATAGCAATTCTCGCCTTAAGTTCTTATATCATAAAGGTGACTATTATTCATTAAATGGTGAGATTGCCAATATCCAATGGGGTGAAGTTATGTCTCCGTTATCCTTAGATGAATCTATTCAATACTTTTATAGCACACTCACGTCACTTAGAGACAAATATATCCCTTCAAAATTAATTCTTGCCGACACTTATCCCAAATGGTATACAACACCACTTAAAAAAGCTATTAAAGAAAAACATAAATTTTTACGTAAATTTAGGATCTATGGCTGTAGGCATGACAATGAAACTTTTAAGCTATTGCGGGAGCATGTAAGGAAATTAGAAAAGTTAGCATACCAATCTTACATAACCTCTGTGGAAAATTCGATTAGTGCAAATCCGAAACACTTCTGGTCGTATATTAAACAAAAATCAAAATCACATTCAATACCTTGTTGTCTCAAATTTGAAGGTTCTGTAATTAACTCTGGCGAACTTATCTGTAATGCTTTTTCAAACTATTTTCGTTCAAATTTTTTGGTTTCGGGTGATAGTAATACTCAGCTGTCTAAAAATAATTATATTGATTCTCTAGTGTTGCCTCAGTCGAGTGTAGATATCACCTCAATTGATATAAACGAAAATACAGTCAAAAACCTGCTTAAAACGTTGGATCCAACGAAATCTGCCGGTCCCGATAACATTCCAGCTCACTTTTTTATTAACTGTGCGCATACATAATGATTTCTTATATTTACGCGAACACTACACATTGAAATAATACTAGTTTTTACGGAATTTATCGCGTATATTTAACTTTTTAATTACCCGACGTTTCGAACGCTTTACAGCACTCATGGTCACGGACAGGACTGAGATGTTCAACGTCCATATGTCATAGTTAACCGCGGTTACCATAGATTAAAATTTAACTTTTGTTCCGATCTATGCAGTATGAACTTATGGTATCTTGAAGTCTTGCAGTTGTATGCTTGGGTTGGGATTTAATTTTATTTATTATAGGATCCCAAGCAGATGGTAGCACCCAGCCATCTTCTCTATTGAAATTAGGATGTTTTTTGATTTCAATAGCCTCGCGAATCATCCTTGGAAGGAATCGGTGTTCTTTAGCGAGGATCTGCGGTCTATCAAATCTGATGTAGTGACGGGGGCGATCCTGTACGTGTTCACAGACTGCAAACTTCCCGGAGCGTCGATTCTTCACATCAGCTGAGCTGATGTGAAGAAGAGCTATGAGAGCTGTAAATTGAAAGGTAAAAATCTTAAAAGGGATTCGATTATTAGATATCTCGGTGTTCTTCATGATTCCAAATTGATATTTGACATTCACTTAGGAAGCATTATAACCAAATCTACGAAAGCTCTTGGATTTTTGATGCGTAGCTCTAGGGACTTCACTAAAGCTAAAACTCTAAAGATCCTATATTGTTCTCTTGTAAGAAGTAATTTGGAGTACGCATCTCAAATCTGGATCCCCAGGTATGCAACATATATTACTCGACTTGAAAAAATCCAAAGTAAGTTTATGCGTTACCTCTGTTATAGAACCAATGACTATAGCTATACCTCAGATAATTATATTAGTTATTGTAAAAAACATCACCTTCTTCCTCTTGCTATGCGTCGTGAGATTGCTGACCTCACTTTTCTGTTAAAAATAGCTTGTAGTGCTATTGACTGTTCTGAGCTTTTATCTCAACTATATGTTAGCTGTCCTGCCAAACTTCTTAGATACAACAAAATTTTAAGTCTCCCGTTTTCATCTACAAATTATAGGCAAAATACATTTATATGGCGAGCGAGCAATAATTTCAATAAGCTAGCTAATGAGTTTAACTTCGATTTGTTTAACACTAGTGCTGCGTCAGCTAGGCGCATACTTAAAAATGCATTTTTTTGGTAGCTCTAAGTGAGATATTGATGCGTTGCTACACAACTATGATTTACTTTTGTATTTGTTTTAATTTTTTCTCTTAAAATAGCTTGTAGTGTTATTGACTGTCCTAAGTATGAGTTGATTGTCTTTTATATGTATAATACAAGTTTAGCTCTCATTTGGTATAAATATGTTGTACTGGATACTTTCGAGTGTTAAATCGTATTTATCACTTTTTTAAATTCACCTTTGGATCTATTAGTATATATAATATACTATCTATCCTAATTATGATAGCTTTTGGTCTTCCAAATAAAATAAAATAAAACAAATAAAAATAAATAAAATAAAGTAAATTTCGTACATCGCTAACAACTGTGTTAATTTTCATCAGCATCAAATGAAATTGTTGACTGCAGTTTCAAGTTCTGATAAACCACGTGCTCATCAGTGAAACCAGCATGTGTGGAAAATAAAAAAAATATTTCGAAGACATGTGAAGTTCCCCAATATGCATTGGGGCAGCTCGTGGACTTTTTCTTGCCCTAAAACCCTGAAATGAGAGGAGGCTTGTGCCCAGTAGGCTGTAACCTAAATTTAATGTTTTACAGTAACAATTATTTTATCATTTAATTTTCAAAATTCTAAAGACATTAACTACAGTAATTTTGTTAGTATAAATGACACTATAACTCATTTTTCTCAGTCCCGTAATTAGTAATTTGACGTTAATTAAATGTGGACTGGTGCGGTCACGGCGGGGTTGTGAGTGAAGTTGAATTTTTCCTGTAGGGATGAATCGCGAGGAGGGTTGCCAATGCGAATTTTAACTGACTTAAAAACTCTATTTTTAAAGTCGACTCACAATATTTTTTTAGATAACTTTTTGTTCTATTTAATCCTAACATTGTGACTATAACAGAAAATAATGAACTACAAATGGGGGATCCATTTGTAGTTCATAATTTATATTATATTATTTATATATAATTTTTAGTTATATATTTTTTGTAATTTTATAGAAAGTTGCAACGCGCATATTATGTACTATGAAAAAAAAACTAATTGGTTTTTTATATTTACGCGAACACCAAGTTTACGGATTTTATTGCGTATATTAACTTATTTTATATACCCAACGTTTCGAGCACTTTGCAGCACCATGGCCAGGTCGCGGGGGGACCACATCTAACATAGAACAAACTAAAAGATCAACAAAAACCCAACAATTTGTATTCAATAAGAAGTACAAGATACAATTAAATGAAACTGCCGGATGCATTAAACCCAAAAGAGCTTAGAGTTTTCACAGATAGTTTTAAAACAAATGAAGGTGTAGGATCTGGAACTTTATCTGAAGTCCGTAATATCCACATTAGTACACCGCTGTGTACCCATAATACAGTCTTCCAGGCGGAATGTTTCGGTATCATCCAAGCGGTCATAGCAATAGATGCTAGGAAGGTAAAAGAGTTCTCCATCAGAATACTGACCAACACTGCGGCGGTAGTAAAAGCTCTGAGTTGTAATGTGGTGAACTCGAGACTAATATGTGAATGCCATCAACGATTAAATGAGGTATGTAAGCACAACAATGTGACTCTGTGGATCTAGAGGCAACGATACAGCAGATGAACTGGCCAGAAGGGCATCGGCTCTGACCACTACAGGGCCGGAACCAATAATAACAATGCGTTACGTTATACCAAGGTTACGTTCATTCACTGGTACGTAGAAACTTCAATAATTTACACGCTCAGCTTTGGAGAAATTCAGTAGACTGTAGATAAGCTAAGGAGGCCCTGCCTGAAATAAACAGTCGTCTAACCAAGTTTCTAATGAGACTGAACAAGCCACAGATCAGGATAGTAACAAGTGCTATCACAGGACATGGCTCCTTTAACAAACATTTATTTACAATAGGTGTTACAGATAGCCCCCTTTGCAGGGCATGCACGAGGGCGGAAGAAACGGTCCACGTGTTGCTGACGTATCCGGAGGTCGTTTCATAGAGGGCTAAACATCGCGGTACGCCGAGATCGCTCCCAGAAGTTGCTTGCAACATCAAAGGACTGTTGAACTTCTTCGAGGTTCACATTGTTCCTGCCCTCACGCAAAATACGCGCTTAGACGTGGAGTTGCGGAAAATAGCCCGTCGTAAACTAAACTAAACTAGTCGCTTAAAGTGTATACCTAAAAAAGTGAAAGGAAATAGTTTTTTTTGTAATATTACGGATAGTTGCAACGTGCATTATTATGTAATGCGAAAAAAATACTAATAGATTATTTATATTAACGCGAACACTACACTTTTATATAAAACTAGTTTTTACGTTTATATTGCGTATAATAACTTATTTTATATACCCGACATTTCGAGCACTTTGCAGCACCCATGATCACGAGGCACCACATCTTACATAGGACAAACTAAAAGATAACCAAAAACCCGGGTTAACGAACACATAGCTGATGTGAAGAATGGACGCTCCGGGAAGTCTGTCGTCTATGAACACGTACAGGATCGCTACCGATACTACATCAGGTTTGATAGACCACAAATGCTCTTAAAATACCGATTCCTTCCAAAGATGATTTGCGAGGCTATAAAAATCAAAAAGCATCCTAATTTAAATATAGAAGATGGCTGGGTGCTACCGTCTGCTTGGAATCCTATAATTAATAAAAATAAATCCCAACCCAAGCATACAACTGCAAGAATTCAAGTTCATACTGCGTATATCGGAACAAATATTAATAATTTTAATCTGGAGGTAGCCGTGGTTAACTATGAGTTTGGAACCTTAAAAACGCAATAGAATCCGTAAAAACTAGTTTTATTAAATGTTTTATTGTATAAACTTTATAAATTTATATACGCATATAAATAACAAGTATTAATGAAAAGGGCACATTAAATTTATTATTACAATTCAGAAATTAGGAATAACCAGATGAGAAGAAAGTCAAGGTAAAAAATAACTTAGATCAGGATTATTCAAAGTTTGTACGAGTGATAAAACTTGCAACTAAAAAGTGAGATTTCTACAGAGAAGAGTTAGTAAAAAAACTATGAAATTACAATTTTATCAAAAAAGTACTTACTATTACTGCATTTATTAATTTATTTAAGCCTATCAAAAATCCACTGCTAAATATAGCCTACCCTTATAAATTGCCTCATGGTAATGTTTGCCACAGTTGCAACGCTTGATGAGCGGGCTGGCAGTGCAGTTTATATTATTAATAAGCTATTATCAGGAAGACCTTGCTGCCTAGTATCCATTTCCTGTTTCGATGACAATCACGGCATGTTGTGGGGTACCTATTAATATATTTATTCTTTATTGTAATACCTTACAACTACGGTTACAATGGGCAAACTTAATGCCCGTCAGCAGTCTCTGACAGTCAAGTATATATATACAGGTAGTAGTGGGTTCTCTTTCACCGCCACAACTTGGAGATCATTAATTTCCAAATGGGAAGTTTATTATGCTGGCAGAGGGAACCGCAGTCATTTTGTTTATACAGAATAACTCCAAATATTTTGTTTCATATTTGATTAAATAAAACATGCAGCGATCATAATTATATTGAATTAAACAAACCGCGTTACTATGCAGTGAAACAAGAGATTCAAAATGAATAAAGTTTCTCGGCTCTCGTAGCTAGTGGGCAGCTCTGGGGAATTAATTGTTTCCGTACAGCGTAGTAAACTTTAAATAAAAAGACTTGCTTTTTTAAATTAAATCCGTTGAGTCAAATACAGCACAAAAATTAGAGTATAGTAACCAAATGTGGAATTGCTAATAAGATATACCTGGTAACTCCAATAGAGGGTAAAGATACATTTTAAGACCACCTTCTACCTCATAAACTCACTTTCATATCGCACTCACTCAACGTCCTCATGCCAGTCGTAATTTAGGAGTGTTTTTTGGAAATAATACTGTGATTATTTATCTTTTGGAGACGCCAGTAACTTAAGGTATCTTCGATAAAGATTTAGTGGACTGTAATTTTGGTGCATACGGCAAAGGGGAAAATAAATAGGTGGGATAGCACGCACTGACCTGATGAGGGCTGCCTCGCCTTCCTCCTGGAGTGTCTGCTATACAGCGAGCTCGCCACGTGGTTCGGCGCACACGCACTCTCGGAACAGTTTCGTGAAGTCCCACACTCTCGACCTTTGCCCTTACGGGGGCGTCTCACACTTTTATGAGTTACAAAGACACAATGTCTGATGCGGTGAGTATTAAAGATAAACAGGAGAACTTAATGTTCGTCCTGCGCGGTTTGCGGTTAATATATATAAGACGCGACGGCTGGCCGTGCGTTGCGGATGGCGTAATGTCACTTAGTATAATGACGCGCGCCGAGATCCTTTCCTTCACCTCGGCGGCAGCGCGTGCGGTAGGAAAGGGAAGGAAGGAAGGAAACAAAAATATGCACTAGTCATGTTGATAAAGGAGTAGAAACTTAGGACGAACTCAATGCGATGAGTAATGTAATGTTGATAAAGTAGATTGTTAACTGGCGTTACCATTTCCTCCCGCCCTTAAAGGGTCACCTTTAAAAGACAACCGTAATATAAAAAGAAAAGGAAAACAAATAAATAAGCGGTATATAAAGTGAGAGGATGCGCTCAATGCGCGTGTGTCATCTACTAACCCTACTTGGTAAGCGAGAAAATGTATACATAAATATAATATTGCGGTTTAATACTTTTTAATATATAAATATAAACTTAATTCCTATATCAAATAATCGTGATTTATTGTCTTGGGAGAGGGCAGATACGAGCAACAGGACGGAGATATGTTCCCTTAGTAGTTCTCACGGTCATTACTCGAACTACGCCATCCTTCGAAGGATGAACAGACTCGACAATCGCTAATGGCCAAGCAAGGGGCGGTTCATTATCATTTATCACAATTACAACCATGCCTGGTACGATAACCGTAGACGGGGTGTTCCACTTCTGACGAACTTGTAATCCGTGAAGGTATTCCGTCCTCCACCGATCCCAAAACGACTGAACTAATTTATCCAGTAAAGAATGCCTGTGTAACAGACTGGTAGAGTCAGATTTGACTTCGGGTGCGGGTAATGACAATAAAGGTGCGGTATTCAAAAAATGACTTGGAGTAAGAGCTGAAGGCTCTGCGGGATCAGAACTTAATACTGTCAAGGGCCGCGAGTTTAGCAAGCACTCAATTTGCGCAAGAACAGTATTAAGCTCTTCGTATGAAAGTAACTGATGTCCGATAACTCGGAACAGATGCGTTTTTACGACTTTGACCATACTCTCCCAGGCGCCTCCAAAATGAGGAGAGTTGGGACAGATGAACTTCCATGTTATACGATTCTCAGCACACTCTTGCTCAAGCTTTGGGCGGTATTCAACGTTTAGAAATTTATAGAGATCGCGAAGGTACGAAGCGGCACCTTTAAAATTCGTTCCATTATCCGAATATAAAAACTGAATCGGCCCTCGTTTAGAGAGGAAACGTTTAAGCGCAGCGAGGAAACTAGAACTACTAAGATCTGTAGCGATTTCTATATGCACAGCTCGAGTCGTGAGGCATGTGAAAACACATAAGTACGCCTTCTCGCTGCGTACACCACGACGACGTACAGGAGTGTATGCGATAGGACCGGCATAATCGCAGCCCGTGTGTGTAAATGCCTTAATAGCTTGTCTTACACGACTATGGGGAAGATCAGCCATCAAAGGGTAAGTTGGACGGGGTCTAAGCCGGAAACATATATTACACTTGTGGACTCTGCTTCTCACAGTGCGGCGTGCGGAGAGTATCCAAAATTTTTGACGGAGTAATGACAATAACAATTCAGGCCCAGCGTGTAAATTTTTAATATGATAATAGTCAATGATCATGTTCACTACATGATCACTGCGCGGGAGTATAATTGGATGTTTTTGCGTGTAATCTAATGCGGAGTTCGAAAGACGACCACCAATGCGGATTAAACCATTCTCAATAAAAGGCCTTAAACGATTGAAAGCGGGCGAGCAAGGTTTGTTACCTTCAATATTTAAATATTCCACTGCAAAATGCTGTTTTTGCAGGGCGCGGAGCATTATAACCTCAGAGAAACTGAGATCATCAGCAGTCACTACAGTAGTGCTGCGGCGGGGCAATAATTTAGCAAACTTACACACGTACGCAATTATACGTAGAAGTTTACTCCAAGAAGAGATGCGGAGTGCGAGCTCATAAATCGCAGAATTAGAGACGGATATGCACACAACATGTGACAAAATCTTCTTCTCAGGCATGTCTGCAATAACCTCATTGACTAAAGTACGAAGAGGCCATTGATATGGATCTAATGAGGTCCACTGAGGCCCATGGAGCCACAGGGGGTTTGGTCCTGAATGCACGATATCATTTAATGCTCGCCCAGTGCTAGTCTTACTGCTAGCATCCAGGACGATGCGCAGACGCGTTGACTTCTTATCTTCGCGTAAGACTCCATGATGCGGTATGACATATATTGGAGCGGGTTCATGAGAGTCATACGGCGGTGCGGGGGGATATATAATTATTAGCTAAGTATTCCTTTATGACGTCATCATATGCTAACCTTAATGTAGGCGAGGCTTGAAGTTTCCTCTCCAAGCACATGAATCGTCGTCGAGAGGTTTCATAAGAATCTCCGAGAGAGTAAACGTCATC
The DNA here is from genome assembly GCA_907164705.1 of Parnassius apollo. NCBI lineage: Eukaryota > Metazoa > Arthropoda > Insecta > Lepidoptera > Papilionidae > Parnassius > Parnassius apollo. Next base: position 368,143 of record CAJQZP010001271.1, read on the forward strand.
TTTAAATGGCAGGGCGACAATATATCTACCAGTAAAAGAATCGCGGGATGTCGAAGATTTATAAAACTCTTCACATTCAATGTCTGAAGGACACTGAATGGGCGGTGCGGAGGGTGGCTGTTCAAGCTCCCAAAATCGTTGCACTAATTTGTCAACGGTAGGAGACTCTAGAACTGAGCAGTACGTTAAAGAATGATTTACCTGAAGTGTCGGCACTGAGCCCATAATAACGTAACCAAATACCGTATTCAAAGCTGAGGGCCCGGACAAGTCGTTAGACGAATAAATTACGTCTGGACACAGTAAGTGCGGGAAAAGGGATGCGCCTATCAACACATCAATTTTATTAGGCATGCTATAACATTCATCAGCGAGCCTTATGCCATGGAAGTGTGATAAGACAGATGTGTCTACCACAGCGGTGGGCAAAAGGTCGGTGATTTGATCAACAACTAGCGTTGAAATATTGAAGTTAATATTCGAGTCGAATCGTGAGAAAATTTTAATATCAATCGATTTCGATTTTACAATTTTTTCAACTCCACCGAATCCCTTTACTACAGTACATTCGGTATCGTGATGTTGAACGCCTAAACGATGACAGCACTCTTTAGTAATAAAATGGCTTTGAGCCGCGGAGTCTAATAATATACGAATAATTTGTTTCTCTCCCTTAGCATCGTATGCAAAGACTTGAGCGGTTGATAGTAAAACAGTTCTCTGCGAACGACTTACGCGCGCGGGAGGCGGTGAACGTTGAGAAACATTCTTGAACGAAGTACACAGCGCGACGTCTGAACGCGCACCTGCGGTGAGGGGTGGCGAGTGTGCGGGCGCGGGGGCTGTAGACTTCAGTGTAACTGGCTGAGGCGGTGGAGAATGCGCCAGCGCAGGGGAAGCATTATCGCTTCTGCGGTGGAAGTGCAACAATGTGTGATGTTTAAATTTACAAACTCGACAACTATAATTTGAAGAGCAACTAGACACTCGATGACTTAAACTGAGACAATTCACACATGCATTGTTACTCTTTACGCATTTAAATCGTTCCTGCGGCGTCATTTTATTAAAGTTTGCACACTTAAATAGGTGTTGATGCACAATATTATCGCACAGACACTTTGAGCTACTAGTCGTCGTGCTTACGTACGCCTGATACTTCGGCGATGAAGTATTATTACAGCGACGATTATTATCGTTACCTCGTCGATTGTTTGGCGCGCTATTAGAATTTATACTAGAATCGGTGCGCTGCAAAACTTTGGAGCGGGTCTTAATAAAATTTACTAAATCATCAAAGGTAGGTACTATCGAGTTATGACTGTATTCGAAGGAGCGAATGGTATCCGGGTCCAGCTTCTTAAGCCCGATATGAAGAACAATTAAGTCCGCGAGATTATCTAACTTTAAGTTTTGTAAAGCGCGCACTGCACTTATAAAGTTATCAGTAAATAAATCAAAATTATTTGCGGTGGCCGATTGCAATGGCTTAAATTCGAACATCTGATTAATATATGTAGATGCTAGCATACGCCGGTCTTCGTATTTGTCAACGAGTGCTTGCAATAAAATCTTATAATTTTCAGCGCAAGGAGTTATACCTGAGCATACAAGATAGGGCTTTGCCCGTTAGTTTACCTAGCAAATAGTATAACTTTTCAGCGTCGGTGAGCGATGGGTTGTCATGGACGGTTGATTTAAAGCTAGCATAAAATAAAGGCCATGAGCGAATGTCACCCGAAAATGGCATAAGTTCGATAGGCGGAAGTGTGAATCTGGCTTTAGATGGTGTACTAGTACTTTGTGAATTAGATTGCGAATATTGTAAATAAAGCCTATTTATTCTACCGCAAAGAGACTCAAACGCAATGAGGCTGTTATAATCAGGTTTAGCAATAGGGTTTATTTTTAATAAATGTGAATTATAATTATCTAAGACCTGTTTAAACTCAATACGTAAAGCATTAATATTAGAACTTCCATCAAGAAAACGCTCCATCGTGGAAGTGTTCGTGTGGATGTCCGAGGACATATCATATATTTTTTGCACTATTTCAAATAAAGCATCTCGTTTAGCTAACAATAAAACCAACTCAGCATCAGGTGTGCCCTCATTATCCGAGGAATCGCTATTATTCGATGCTATTTGTTTTTTAGGCGGCATTACGGCTAAAGTTATACGGCAAAATATAATTATAAGCGGGTAGTCTCTAAGCGACCTCGCTACGCGGTTGAATTATTAAATATTAGTTTTGTTAACGATGAACTTTAATTGTTAACTTTTATAATAATTATGAAGTTATTTATAACGAATATAATGCTTAAATATATATGCAAATAATAAATGTAATTTAACTGTATAGTCTATGGATGCAGTTAAAAGTTGATGACGTGATGTGAACATACAACAAAATAATTTATATAGATAATTATATGCTTATTCATTCTATGAATATAGTTTTAAAATTACTATGGATGTCACCTATTAGGACCTATTTTAGTGTTCTAATAAGGGCGGGGTCAATCCGAAGTCGGATTGAAATATAAATAATTAATTATATAAACGCTTATTACGATAACGATCTAATAAGGGCGGAAAGTCAAGGTCAATCCAGCGAGAAGTGACCATTAAAATGGAGACGCCAGTAACTTAAGGTATCTTCGATAAAGATTTAGTGGACTGTAATTTTGGTGCATACGGCAAAGGGGAAAATAAATAGGTGGGATAGCACGCACTGACCTGATGAGGGCTGCCTCGCCTTCCTCCTGGAGTGTCTGCTATACAGCGAGCTCGCCACGTGGTTCGGCGCACACGCACTCTCGGAACAGTTTCGTGAAGTCCCACACTCTCGACCTTTGCCCTTACGGGGGCGTCTCACACTTTTATGAGTTACAAAGACACAATGTCTGATGCGGTGAGTATTAAAGATAAACAGGAGAACTTAATGTTCGTCCTGCGCGGTTTGCGGTTAATATATATAAGACGCGACGGCTGGCCGTGCGTTGCGGATGGCGTAATGTCACTTAGTATAATGACGCGCGCCGAGATCCTTTCCTTCACCTCGGCGGCAGCGCGTGCGGTATGAAAGGGAAGGAAGGAAGGAAACAAAAATATGCACTAGTCATGTTGATAAAGTAGTAGAAACTTAGGACGAACTCAATGCGATGAGTAATGTAATGTTGATAAAGTAGATTGTTAACTGGCGTTACCATCTTTCATCGTGTAATTTAATACTTTCGAGATGATTTATTCTTTACCAGTGACCCGCTCTAAATTCGCCTGGGTAGGATTTAATTTTCTTTCGTGGGGCGTCATCTTTTACCAATTTTTAGATTTCTCAAAAAAATAATATCCACGTTAGTTAATAAAATCTTTGCGGAAAACCATTATATTAAAGTTGTTGAGAATTAATTCGCACTCCTCCGCTCAATAAAATAAAATGATGTGTCTTACCTAGTTTGAAGAGCACCTCCCACTCTCCCTCAATTGCGTGCACTAATCACTAATCCCGTCACGAATCTCAGCACCACCAATCCCAACACCACTATACTAGAAATACACACCATCACGATAATACGACACGTGTTTAGCATGAGGCATCTTCTTTTTTTACGCCCAGAAGCAAAGTAAAGGGCTACGCTCCGGGAAGCGGGGGAGGGAGGTGGTGAATGTTTTAAGCATACCACGCAGTCGGTTGCGTGGTATGCTCACTGTGAGAACCTAAGCCTACCCACTAAACATCACCTGGGACTGGCTTTGGCCTGAAATGCCTTTCCGCCGTATCAGAAGCGTCCCCCCCCCTCCCCGACGAGCGGCGAGCCAAAACAGCTACTATTTATACAACTCGGCGAAGCAACCGCTCCCTAATAAAGTAGCGAGCAGCCGCGTAACGCGAATAAAATAAAAATATTTTTGTGTGGTCGAATCGTAATTAACAATACAGAAACACAAGTTTTCATTTCAATGGTAATTGGCGAATGGACCCAAGTTTCAGTTTTAACAACACAAGTTTTTAAAGCTACATTAGCCCAATGGCAGAGTGCAGTCCGCGAACTTAAAGGTCGTGGGTCCAAATCCGCCATCCGACTACTGTCGTGAACCACTCCTGATACAAGAATTGAAAGCTTACCAGGAGTGGTTAAAGGAAGTATTAGTAATGATAATAGCATTGCTGGTATTTTATAAATAATAATCAAACTTTTCTGAAAAATATCTACACGATCGTTTGTTACCACCAAAGCTTACTTTCTTCGGATGTAGCACCAGTAGGTTGAGTAGTAGTCAAGCGATGGGTTATAAGAGTAAAAACAAGAATGTAATGTAGTCGCTTGAATACAAACAAATTATAAAATGTTTAATGAAGACAGTTTAAGTTAAGTTGAAACGTTTTGCAGTTTCTCTTAATAGAATAACCGATGCTATTTTAATATATGCGTTTGTGTTCAACTCCTTTGTTGAAAGCAAACTGCCTTGTGTTTGTTATTCAGAATCACTGCGTGCTCGGTGAATTTTGACGTGGAGTCAAATCAAAAGTCGCTGCACGTATGCAACAAAGATAGAACAAAGAAAAGTAACTGTGTGATACCAGGCCTCTATCACTCTTGCTACCTACGTGAAATAATTACCTAAAATCGCGACGCGCTCGGGCGAAATAACGCAGTCAGGGCTAGCGCGTTGGAGGCGATTGAATGTTAAAGATTTTTTAACGCTGTTTACGTATATAACTTTTTGTAAATATTATTGAAATAGCTTTTGTTTAGTGTTTAGTATATAAAATAGTTCAAAAGTTTTGATGTAATTTAAGAACTATATATTATGTATATTACCCATTATTTAATAAATTTTAATATGGCAAAACGTCGTTCCTACCATATTTGTTGCGTGGATAGACGCTAAATGACCAACAAAATATTTCAGATATATTCTTTATTACCGAAGGATTTTAGTAGGAAGTTATGAAATGTGAATTTATTTAATTTTTATTGTTAGATAGGTACTTATAGCAAAAAAGAATTAAGTAATAATTTATTTAATATCTACGAACTTTATTACAAAATTTAGTGGAAAATTTATTTCACTATCCAAGTATCGTTATTCATGGGGGATATTTGCCATAGTTGCCACGCTTGGCGAGCGGGTTGGCAACCGCAGTTTTTTTATTATAACACAGTTGTTATCAGGAAGATGCTGCTGCCCATCTCCTGCCTGTCTCCCTCTGTCACCTCTTACGACACCCACGGGAAGATATGGGGTAGTGGATATTCTCAACCGCCACTACACGGCCAATTGTAATTGTACGGAAGTCCGAAGAGTACAATCTGCCACTTTGCCTGGCGTATGTGGACTATGAGAAAGCCTTTGATTCCGTCGAAATTTGGGCGGTGCTACAGTCTCTTCAGCGATGCCTAGTTGACTGTCGGTATATTGAAGTGCTGAAGTGTTTGTACACTAGGGCTACGATGGCTATCCGAGTACAGAACCAGAGTACGAAACCTATCCAACTGCAGAGAGGTGTAAGACAGGGTGATGTTATATCCCCGAAACTCTTCATCGCTGCGTTGGAAGACGTTTTCAAGCTACTGGACTGGAAAGGATACGGTATTAACATCAATGGCGAGTACATCACTCACCTTCGATTTGCCGACGATATAGTTTTTAAAGCAGAAACGCTGGAGGACCTAAGCACTATGCTCAATGACCTCAATAATGCCTCCCAACGGATAGGTCTAAAGATGAACATGGACAAAACAAAGATCATGTTCAATGTCCATGTCACACCTATGCCGGTAGTTGTTGGGAGCACTATGCTCGAAGTTGTTGACGAGTACGTTTACCTGGGACAAATAGTCCGACTAGGTAAGTCCAACTTCGACCGAGAGGTCAATCGACGGATTCAACTCGGCTGGGCAGCGTTCGGGAAATTACGACACATCTTCTCGTCAGGTATACCTCAATCTCTGAAAACTAAAGTGTACAACCAGTGCGTGTTGCCAGTGATGACTTACGGATCTGAGACGTGGTCCTTCACCGCTGGCCCTATGAGGACGCTCAAGGTCGCTCAGCGAGCTATGGAGAGGGCTATGCTCGGAGTTTCACTGTGTGATAGACTCAGAAATGAGGATATCCGCAGTAAAACCAGCTATATGGGCCGGCCACTCGAAGCCGGCCAGCTTCGAGCTATATGGGCCGGCCATATAGCTCAAAGAACCGATAACCGATGGGGAAGAAAGGTTCTCGAGTGGCAGCCTCGTACCGGTAGGCGTAGTGTAGGGCGACCCCCCACTAGATGGAGTGACGACCTGGTAAGACATGCAGGAAGTCGATGGATGCAGGTGGCTCAGGACCGTGCTTTGTGGCATTATTTGGGGGAGGCCTATGTTCAGCAGTGGACTTGTGAAGGGCTGTAATGATGATGATGATGATCCAAGTATCTACTTACGTACATATACTTGCCTTTTGTATTAAAATATTTAAGCTGTAATTTTAGCCTAAAATATTTTAATCTAAAATAACACAAAACGCTGAAATCAAAACTTTGTTTACTAATAAAAATTTTAACTAAGTAGAGTACGATTACATTTCTGTAAGAAATCGTATTTCAAGTTTATTTGTTGTTTACACTATCTACCTTACAAGGAACTCACGTAGGTACGAAAATATAATCTGTTGGTCATAGTCAGAATAGGAATTTCACCTAAGTAACCTAATTAATATTTCGCAATGTATTTTGTTACTCTTTATTGACATCCCTCCATAAAAACGGAAAGTCCACCGTAACGTAGGAAGAAAAAAGGTACAAAGTAATACGGACACTCTCGCGCAGCGATAAAGTTTTATTTAGCTTGCGAGCGCGATTTATCTAATTATTAATAATTATGTAGGCTATTAAACGTCGGCAGGCAGTCAACATTAAAAGAGTGAAACTTCTGTACGTAGTACTATTATTTATTCTGTAGTGATACAAATACATCTTTGAGATAATTGGTCTTTATTTTCATTACTGAGTTTTTATAACATTGAAGAAATGCATTTTGTATCGTCCGTATAATATTTTTATTTACTTCGAAAGTCATTAGGAGTAATTCAAATTTTTTTATCGTCAAACCATTAAAGCCCAATGATGGACATGCAGGTATAAGGATTTTATGTGCTTTACGAGGCACAGGCTAGAAGGTGAAACACCTTCAACTTCCTGAGAACTTCTTGAGACAAAAACCCAATAACTAACTTTTGCACGACCCGGAATATGAACTGTATAGTCAATCACTGACTATAAACATTAAAATTTATATAACAGTTCAGCGTTTATGAGTATTGACAAGGAATAAATTTGCACAAATATTTTTTTAACAAATCGTGATAAAATTATTTTGATGTACGTAGAGTCGATAACGTAGCAGGTTGGATAGAGCTTAGCGTAAAACCCACGTGACTTATGGCAAGATCTCTTTTACAGAGCAGAATGCGACTGGTGCAATGTTGAAAGATGGGATTGCACACGATTACAGACCTACCTACTCTTCTTGAATTTATCTTTATGTAGATCAAGTTTTCGACAGGGTGAAATGTAACCGACATAGCCCAACGGATCAGTAAGCTGAAATAGTAATGGGAATGCTATATATCTCGCAAAACAAACTTACAATAGGGGTGAAAGGTTCTCGAGTGGCAACCTCATACCGATAAGCGAAGTGTAATGGGGAAGGAAGTCGATGGATGCTGACGGCTCAAGACCGTTGCTTACGGCATTCCTCGGAGAATATTATGTTCAGCAATGGACTTGTAAAATGCTGTAATAATGATAATGATTAGTGACTGTAGCATATTATGTCAGTAGATGATAAGAACGTGCAGTGATTCTGAATAACAAACGCCACAAATAGTTTTAAAAGCTGCCCTGCATTGATTGAGTCTGTGAATAATAATTTCACGGTTTAGGTGTTTAAATAAACCCTTACCGTTTTCCTGGTATAGAAAGGATATTACAGTGACAAACGCAGACCCAGTCCACCAGATTCAAAATTCTGATACGTTACGCTGCTACATTAAGCTGCTATTAAGCTACATTTAATTGCTCTTTTACGCTGGTATACTGTATGAGCATGGCCCTACCAAGGTTAAATCGAGCAACGTTCACGCTACCACGTAAAAAATTGGTTGTCAGTTTTCATGTATAATATTGGTTGGCAAATCCATTGCCAATTTAGCTTACTGATATGTTCTATTTCGAATACCCCCATTTTTTATTTAATTAAAGATTAGTTGTTGAAATTTCTACATTCTTGTAAGTCACACGAAATAAACAGAAGATTTACGTGGCAATGATGAATGGAAGAATAAAAGTGACAAATGAGCACACAGTTCACCTGATGATAAGTGGATGCTATGGCGGATAGACATCTATATCTATCCTTAATTGCGAATCAAAACGCAGATATTTTGTGACCCCTAAGGACTACGACGGAATGCCTCCTATCCAATTAAAAGGGTCTTCCAGCTCTTTACTCACCATACGAAACACTCATGGTCATCCTACCTCGGTCGTACCAAGCATTCCTGCTACGACTATAATATGCCTGCAACACACGTAAAATACTACTTGATTATGACTATTAAAGCCAATTAACATCTGCAACCAACTAGAAAAAGAACACTCATTTTCTCCTGCGATTGTGCGTGCGAAACTTTGTGGCTTAGAATCTCCTACCTGTCAACTGTGCCGCCATTCCACTCAATGGCATTTTGAGCATACTGTGCTTATCTATACAACAAATATAGGTAATATACGTAAATGTACATGGCAGTGCCAAGTTGACTGTCGGTATATCGAAGTGCTGAAGTATTTGTACAGTAGGGCTATAATGGCTATCCGAGTACAGAACTAGAGTACGAAACATATCTAACAGCATAAAAGTGTAAGACAGGGTGACGTTATATCCCCGAAAATTTGTACAGTAGGGCTATAATGGCTATCCGAGTACAGAACTAGAGTACGAAACATATCTAACAGCATAAAAGTGTAAGACAGGGTGACGTTATATCCCCGAAACTCTTTACCACTGCGTTGGCAGACGTCTTAAAGCTACTGTACAAGAAAGGATACGGTACTTACATCAATGGTGAGTATATCACTCACCTTAGATTTCAAGAAGTATAGTCCGTATGGTAAAATTGCTGGAATACCTAAGCACTATGCTCAATGACCTAAATAGTTCCCACCTCAGATAGGTCTTAAGATGAACATGGACAAAACAAAGATCATATTTAACGTCTATGTCACACCTATGCCGGTATTCGTTGGAAGCACTAAGCTCGAAATTGTTGACGAGTATGTTTACCTGGGACAAATAGTCCGAGTAGGTAAGTCCAACTTCGACCGAGAGTCCAACAGATGGATTCAACTCGGCTGAGCAGCGTTTGGGAAATACGACACATCTTGTCGTCAGCTATACCTCAAAACCTGAAAACGAGACTGAGACTTGGTCCTTAACTGCTGGCCGTATGAGGACGCTCAAAGTCGCTCAGCGAGCTATGGAAAGGCCTATGCTCGGTGATAAATCAGAAATGACGATATCCGCAGTATAACCAGAGGGACTGACATAGTCCAACGGATTAGTAAGCTGAAGTTGCAATGAGCCGGCCATATAGCTCGAAGAACCGACAACCGATGGGGGAAAAAAGTTGTGGCGGCAGGCGAAGTGTGTGACGTTAAGCAGTAAAGTTGTGAAGGGCTGTATGATGATGATAATATATTATAAATTAAATAAATTTTAAAATATCCATTATATTTAATAAAAATATCTTACTCTAGCGTTCCGCCACGGCTTCGCACGGGTTATATCTGAATATCGAAAATAACGCCGGCTACCGAGTCTAATTGTGTATCTTGACTATCCAGTGCCCAGTCAAACACACACAAAAAATTCATAGAAATAAATTGAGTAATTTTCGATTTCTAGCGAGACTAAAGTACGGCTATTAATTTATATCAACTACATATATATAATAGGTACTTACATATGAAACTGGCGTTATATATACAACGAAAACGAATAAATTAATTTCCATTAAATTGAAAATAAATAATCTTTTGGTCAAAGGTTTTTCAAATCAAAGAACGAAAGAAAGATTATTTCCACATATAAGCTTCAGGACTCGATGCTTAGATAAAAAAATGTTTAGAAGAATTAAGTCCCCAACTTCAAAAGCTTTTACTCATAGAGGTATAATTTTTTCTATAAAATATGCCCCATATTTTGTAGAAAAATCTATTCAAATCTTTTCACAAAATAGAAATGTATTACTTAATTACTTAAACACACTGTTTAAACACATTGATCATACAGCGGTTTCTGTGTTCAATTCTGTGTTTGTAAAAGAAAACTCAAAATATCAAGTAAGTTATTTAATAATTTCGATATTTTCTTATTAAAACTTTTAATTAATAAATAAGCGACGAAGATACATAATTATGAGGCCGTTATTTGAGACGTGTAGTAATTTACTGAATTTTTAGATGCTGAAATTTCCCAAGAAAGTTTTTAAATTTGTTAAATCCTTCAATAGAAACTAATTTTCTGTTGAAAATCATTTTATTCTCAATTAACAAAATTAAAGCCTTAAGATAAAGGTAACGTATACAAAAAATTTATATAATCCAAGTCAACAAATTGAAATCCTTTAGGCTCAACGAATACTAGACTGCTACTCAGAATTTCTTAATAGAAAAATCCAATTACTGATTGAAATAATACTAGTTTTTACGGAATTTATCGCGTATATTTAACTTTTTAATTACCCGACGTTTCGAGAGCTTTACAGCACCCATGGTCACGGGAAGGACTGAGATGTTCAACGTCCAGCTGTCATAGTTAACCGCGGTTACCATAGATTAAAATTTAACTTTTGTTCCGATCTACACAGTATGAACTTATGGTATCATGGAGTCTTGCAGTTGTATGCTTGGGTTGGGATTTAATTTTATTTATTATAGGATCCCAAGCAGATGGTAGCACCCAGCCATCTTCTCTATTGAAATTAGGATGTTTTTTGATTTCAGTAGCCTCGCGAATCATCCTTGGAAGGAATCGGTGTTCTTTAGCGAGGATTTGTGGTCTATCAAATCTGATGTAGTGACGGGGGCGATCCTGTACATGTTCACAGACTGCAGACTTCCCGGAGCGTCGATTCTTCACATCAGCTATATGTTCTTTGACGCGGGTTTTAATGGATCTTTTAGTTTGTCCTATGTAGGAGAGACCACATTCACAATCAAGCTTGTACACTCCTGCATCTTGCAGAGGGACGTTACACTTGACTGATGGTAAAAACAATCTTCTTCGGCGGCTTGAAGTATGTTTTGATGGAAACGCGCTTCAAGATGTAGCCAATCTTGTCAGTGACTCCTCTAACATATGGCAGTACAGCAGGTACACGCTCGACTGTGGCCGGCTTCACTCGTTCTCTGTGACGTAGGCGCGGGACCCGAAGCTTGTTGTCATGCAAAACTTGCTTGACATGTTGGAGCTCGGCAGCCAAGTGTTTACTGTCACAGATCCCTCGTGCTCTCTGAAACTAAGATTTACCCACGGTAGCCAACTGTGAAGGATGGTGGTGAGAATCACCGTTTAAATATCTATCTGTATGGGTCTTTTTTTCTATACACAGTATGGCTCAAGGTGTTGTCAGGATTCCGAATTACTAACACATCTAGAAAAGCTAAGGAATTGTTTGCCTCTAACTCCATTGTGAACTGAATTTTAGAATTTATAGAGTTAAGATGGTCTAAAAATGCAGTTACTTTATCTAAAGGTAGAATTGTGAAAGTGTCGTCTACGTACCGCTTGTAGAAACTTGGATTTATGGGAGAAGTAAGCAGGGCTTTCTCCTCAAAGTCTTCCATGAATATGTCGGCGACAATGGGAGATACAGGTGAGCCCATCGCCACACCATCTACTTGCTTGTAGAACTCCTCCTTCCACAATAGGTAGCCAGATGTAAGGCAGTGTCTGAGTAATACTGCATATTCTACGGGCATGTTGTTTTCTTCCAGCCTTCTAGTTACAATTGAGATGCAGTCTTCAACAGGTAAGCATGTAAACAATGACTGCACATCAAAACTGACCATAGTTTCATTGTCTGCCAGACGTAGGTCTTTAATCTCGCTGACAAAATGGTAGGAATCCTTTATGTGTGCTCTTGTATGTCCTCTGAGCGGTGAGAGTATTTTCGCTAAGTGTTGAGCCAATCTGTAAGTTGTTGAATCGATTTGGCTCACTATGGGGCGTAATGGAGCATTGGGCTTGTGTATTTTTGGTAACCCATACAACTTTGGTGATTTGGCGCACGTAGGTATTATCCATTTTACGTCCAGATTTAATTTTTCGGAGTGTTTCTTTATGAGGTCACTAGTTGTTTTTAGTGTGCTATTTGTTGGGTCGTTTTTAACCTTTTTATAAGTACTTACATCCGACAAAAGTTCTTGTATTTTAGAATTATAATCTGACGTATCCATGACTACCGTGGCGTTTCCCTTATCTGCGCGGAGAATCGTAAGTTCTGGTTTATTGCGTAGGTTCTTTAACGCTATAAATTCGTCTCTGGGAAGATTCGGTTTAGGCACTGAACATTGACGTAACATAGACGAAATGTCTTGACGTATCGCCTCCAAATCTTCTTTCCGCATATTGTTTTTAAATAAACAGTCCTCGACACTACAGATAATTTCTTCGTACGGTAATCTGCGTGGAGTTATAGCGTAATTTAGTCCTTTGGATAAAACCTTTATTGTTGCATCATCCAGTGTTTGTTTTGACAGATTATAGAACGCGATTAATCTATGATCTGTGTTTGTCAATGGTTGCTTTTGGTTCTGGCATTGATTCGGATGTTTGACATTTGATTTGGCCGTTAATTTTTGATATTTTTCTATATGTTTGTTTTTGCATTCGTTATATTTACTAATTTCGCGTTTATTTAATGTTTCCATGCAAAAATTATAATCAAACGTCGTTAAAACTTTCTTTAATTCACTGGATGATGTGTCTATGGATTTATTGATGTCATATAGATCGGAGCGTTTTTGTTGGATTACCGCCCGTAACAACTTTTTTACTCGCCTGAATTAATTTCTTTGTTTCAGAGAGCACGAGGGATCTGTGACAGTAAACACCTGGCTGCCGAGCTCCAACATGTCAAGCAAGTTTTGCATGACAACAAGCTTCGGGTCCCGCGCCTACGTCACAGAGAACGAGTGAAGCCGGCCACAGTCGAGCGTGTACCTGCTGTACTGCCATATGTTAGAGGAGTCACTGACAAGATTGGCTACATCTTGAAGCGCGTTTCCATCAAAACATACTTCAAGCCGCCGAAGAAGATTGTTTTTACCATCAGTCAAGTGTAACGTCCCTCTGCAAGATGCAGGAGTGTACAAGCTTGATTGTGAATGTGGTCTCTCCTACATAGGACAAACTAAAAGATCCATTAAAACCCGCGTCAAAGAACATATAGCTGATGTGAAGAATCGACGCTCCGGGAAGTCTGCAGTCTGTGAACATGTACAGGATCGCCCCCCGTCACTACATCAGATTTGATAGACCACAAATCCTCGCTAAAGAACACCGATTCCTTCCAAGGATGATTCGCGAGGCTATTGAAATCAAAAAACATCCTAATTTCAATAGAGAAGATGGCTGGGTGCTACCATCTGCTTGAGATCCTATAATAAATAAAATTAAATCCCAACCCAAGCATACAACTGCAAGACTCCATGATAACATAAGTTCATACTGTGTAGATCGGAACAAAAGTTAAATTTTAATCTATGGTAACCGCGGTTAACTATGACAGCTGGACGTTGAACATCTCAGTCCTTCCCGTGACCATGGGTGCTGTAAAGCTCTCGAAACGTCGGGTAATTAAAAAGTTAAATATACGCGATAAATTCCGTAAAAACTAGTATTATTTCAATGTGTAGTGTTCGCGTAAATATAAGAAATCATTATCCAATTACTGATTTTGGCCTACTCGGAATTCGTGCCCGGGACCCCATGATCAGTGCTCACGTTTCGACCACTAGATCAATGAGGCAGTCAATTTCTGTAATTCCCAGATGAGTAGCCACTGCAGCCTAAGTAAACGTCCAACTAACTTTAAACAAAGAAACAATTTGTCAGTTTGTCTTCCTTGAGAAATAAGATGAAATGCATCCTGTAATTACGACCCTCGTTTTCTTCCTTGAAATTAAACTCTTTAAGTTAAGCCTTCCTCAAGGAATGTCACAAAGCACAGTCCTGAGCCACTTGCATCCATGTACTTCCTACATGTCTTACCAGGTCGTCACTCCATCTAGTGGGGATTCGCCCTACACTCCGCCTACCGGTAAGAGGCTGCCACCCGAAAATCTTTCTTCCCCATCGGTTGTCGGTTCTTTGAGCTATATGGCCTGCCAATTGCCACTTCAGCTTACGAATTCGTCGTCGTGAAGTTTACTAGAATCATATATCTATTTTTTATCGTGTTGCCACTACCGCTGCGTGTGCAAGTTAATATCGCTGCATGAAATCCTAGCATAACTTGGCAATTCGAAACAAGAGTTATTTTATGCTACTAGCCTGCACCAACTTTATCTGGATTGAAAAATATTCTGATATGAGTTTTATAAAATTTGTGCCTGTCTACATCAAGCCAAATGTATATATGCCAAATTAATCAAGTCAGTAACGAGATCAGTGGACGGGTGAGGGAATTATGCAAGACGGCGCACGTAATAGCTCTTCAGGAGACATGGTTATTACCGCATGACATTGCATATATAGGGAATATTGACAGTGACTTTGAATTCACGAGCAAGTCAGCGGTGGACACATCAACCAGCATGCTCCGTGGGCGACCCTATGGTGGGGTGGCGATAATGTGGAAGAAAAATGTGTTTTCGTCAGTTACAATCGTTCCGTGTAATAGTGTTAGACTGACAGCTATTAAAATATGTGCGAATAACCGTTTGTTCCTGGTTTTTTCGGTGTATATTCCTACAGACAATCAAGATAATTTAATTGAGTTTACAGAGGTGTTAAGTGAAATAGACGCTGTAATCGAGAGTTGCGAAATTGAATCTGCAATTATTCTCGGTGATCTTAATGCGCATCCCGGAGAATTATTCTACAATGAGTTATCCAATTTCTGTGAGGAGCGGAGGTGGCTCTGTGCAGACGTGGTCCATTTAAAAATGACATCAGACACATACACTTATATAAGTGATATTAAAAAGGACTGCCGAAGATGGCTTGATCACTGTCTGGTAACAGAGGCAGCTTGGCGATGTGTATCAAATTGTAAGGTATGCCTTGATGTTTATTGGTCGGATCATTTTCCACTGGAAGTAGATTTTAAGATAGGTAATCTGTCATTTAAAACGCCATATAAAGAAAAATGTTGTAACTACGGATACAAGGTGAAGTGGGATGAGAGGGGCGTTGATCAGATTAACGTATACAGTAAAATATGTCATAATAATTTAAGAAATATTGATTTTCCGATAGAATTTAGTTTTTGTGCGGATAAAGTGTGTAAAAATGTAGATCATAGAACTGTAATTGATAGGTTGTATAATAATATTGTTTACATCTTAAGAGAAGCTGCTCAAACTAGCTATGTGATAAGAAAGCGTAGTAAACACAAACTGGTTGTTGGGTGGAATAGGTACTTACAGGAGGTCCATCAGGAGGCACGATGCAGTTTCCAAATGTGGTTACTGTATGATAAGCCCAGTGCGGGTTATGTATATGACAGAATGCGAGAAGCTAGGAGGTGTTTTAAGTCAAAGCTTAAGTGGTGTCAAGATAATGAGTACCAAATAAAAATGGATATTTTGGCTACTCACCACAAAGAAAAAGATTTTAAGAGTTTTTGGAAACAAACAAAGAAGCTGGAAACTGCATCATGCTTACCTGCGAGTATCGATGGTAAGAGTGAGCCCCATCATATCGCAGAAGTTTTTAGGAAACACTTCAAAGTGGAATCTCCATTGGGACCGGTGCAGCGGGTGTTCGATATTGAGGAGAAATCATGCAGTGAATCTGCCAGATTTACTGCGAAAGAAGTCGCAAATGTCATAAATAATATGACACGTGGTAAATCACCTGGACATGATGACCTCAGTATTGAGCACCTGCAGTATGCGGGAGTTCATCTGCCTAGGGTGTTGACTATGCTCTATAATGCATGTATAGGGCATGAATACTTACCTCAGGAACTTATGAAGACCATAGTGGTACCAGTTCTAAAGAATAAGACCGGGGATGCTACCGACAAGAACAATTATAGACCGATCTCGCTAGCTACTGTGATAGCCAAAGTATTGGATGGTTTGCTTGATCGTCGAATAAGTAAACATATACAGGTACATGAGGCACAGTTTGGGTTTATACCTGAACTGTCCACTAAAACTGCAATCTTGCGACTCAAGCATACCGTCCAGTATTATTTTACGAGAAAAACGCCTGTCTAGGCCTGTTTTTTGGACTTGTCGAAGGTATTTGACCTCGTCTCGTACAACCTATTATGGGATAAGCTTCGGAGGGAAATGAGTACGCCTAGAGAGATAGTCGATATATTAAGGTATTGGTAACACAACCAATCAAATAATGTAAGGTGGGCATGTTCATACTCAAGTGAATATAGGTTGGAATGTGGAGTGAGACAGGGGGGCTTAACTTCACCGAGGCTCTTTAACCTATATATAAATGTATTGATCGATGAGCTTAGCAGAACTGGCGTCGGATGCTCAATAGATGGTAACTTCGTAAACAGCATCAGTTACGCGGACGACATGGTGCTGCTGAGCCCTTCAATCAGAGCACTTGAAACATTAATAAATTTATGTGAGAGATATGCGGAAGCCCATGGCCTCAGGTACAACTCCAAAAAGAGTGAACTACTTGTTTTCAAGGCAGGGAATAAAGAACCCAAGGATATCACACCGGTCATGCTTGGAGGAGTACCTTTAAGTAGAGTCACCAAATTTAAATACCGGGGGGCACTGGGTTACAGATGACCTCTCTGATGACTTGGATATTGAACGAGAACGTAGAGCGTTAGCAGTAAGGTGCAACATGCTGGCTCGCAGGTTTGCAAAGTGTACAAAAGCTGTCAAGATAACCCTTTTTAAGGCGTACTGCCAAACATTTTACACCTGCAGCCTGTGGGTCAAGTATACTCGCAGATCCGTAAATGCTCTACGTGTTCAATATAATAATGGCTTTAGGATGCTAATGGGGCTGTCTCGATATTGCAGCGCATCAGGTATGTTTGTTGAGGCTAACACGGACAGCTTTGATGCAATAATGCGGAAGAGAGTGGCCTCCCTGATGCGACGCGTGCGAGATAGTGCCAACGGACTCCTATGTACTGTATTAGGTAGGTTTGATTGTCCGGTAGTGCGACACTGGAACACTGTGCATATGGGGTCCAGAGCTGTTATATTTAATATAAAATAAGCATTGTTGTTTTTAGTTGTATATTTATTAACATTAATTTTAAGTTTATATTATTTATTATTAACAAATTATGGAGCTTATATCCGAAATAAAATTATTATTATTATATTTAGGGTATCTGTATAGTTTTCTCATCTGGTTGGTTTCTATAAATATATAATTATAAATTAAAATGAAAAGATAAATATACATAAATATCAATAAAATAAAATAAATACAAAAACTACACAAATAAATAAAGATCCAACCAGATGGGAGCCCTCGGCAGGGGAGACCAAACGGCCGAGGGTTAGGGGGGAAAGGGAAAGAAACCGACGGACGATGCGGGCGGTATCGAGGACCACTGCCTTCTGCATTTGAGCCCGGAGCGGTCCGTCACAGAGTCCCAGTCGCCTCAGATGACCCGAGAGGCTGACTGGGATTAGCCCATTCGCAGAGACGACTACAGGAATAATTTCGGTCGGCCAACCACCCCACATGTCGGTCACCTCGTGAGCCAGGTCCAGATATTTTGTTCGCTTATCTGTTTCGGCTTTCACGAGGTTCTCGTCGTACGGAATGGTAATGTCGACCAAAAATATCCTTGACTGTGCCCGGTCCATCAGCACAATATCAGGCTTATTTGCAAGAATAGTCCTGTCTGTGATGATGGCCCGGTCCCAGTAGAGCCTGGCGCGGTCATTTTCGAGCACGGCTTCCGGCAAGTACTTGTAATACGGCAATTTCCGGTCCACGAGACCGTATTTCAGAGCGAGCTCCTGGTGTAGAATTCTGGCTACTAGGTTGTGCCTGTGCAAGTACTCAGAGTTAGAAAGCGCCGAACAACCGGAGATAACATGCCTAAGTGACTCCCCGGGATGGCGACATGCTCGACAGACGTCGACGGTGCCATCCTTTAGGATGTATCTCCGATAGTTGTTGGTCTTAATAACCTGATCCTGTATTGCACAGACAAAACCCTCGGTTTCCCCGAAGAGGTCACCGAAACGTAGCCAATTGAGGGAGGCGACTGTATCTACGAAGGGCTCATGTAGAGCCCTGTAGTACCTCCCGTGGAGCTCCTTCTCCTTCCATACGGTCTCCCGGTCGGAAATGCTAAGCACTGCTGGGTCCTGCCATTGCTCGTTGGCCAAGGATAGAGGGGTAAGCCCTTTATCACTAGAAATGACGTCATTATAGAATGGATCATCCGATCAAGCCAGGAAGTAATGACGGAGACTGCACACTTCACGATTATGCATAGTGAGCGCGATTATGCATAGTGAGTGAGCAGTCTCATCGATACCGATGTTTTGTGACATACCCAGGTATCGGTATGTTTCAGCCTCGGAAAGGGTCCTTAAGTTAACGGGCATAGATAAGTCTACGCCCTCAGAGTTAGCAACCCTTCCCCTTTCAACATGGAGGACCGCACACTTATCCGTCCCAGGCTCCATTCCAATGGAATTGCTAAATTCACAAGTGATGTTTAGCAATTCCATAAAATGGGAGCGACTGGAGGCGAATAACTTGAGGTCATCCATATAGAAAAAGGTGGGTCACTTTTGTCCCTCCTTTTCGTAGCTGAAATCCCCTCCCGGAGCCCTCCAGTAAGGTACTGAGAGGGTTCAGAGAGAGGCAGAACCAGATTGGACTCAGACAATCGCCCTGGAAGATACCCCTTCTTATCCTTATGTGGTTCTCCGCAGCCATCATCCGCTCGCCCAGATGACAAAGGATCGTACTCCACTGCCCCATACACTGCTCGAGGAAGTCTCTCACTGTACAGTCTATCTTGTACAGCTCGAGGACTCTCTTTAGCCATGTATGGGGCACCGAGTCGAATGCCTTTCTGTAGTCTATCCAGGTGGCGGAGAAGTTCCGACGGTTGCGTTTCACCACTTTGCCAATGACCGCGTCAATGAGGAGTCCCTTCGGAGGAGAGGTTCCTTAGTTCCACGACCACCACCCCGACATCCATTTTGAGCGCGTGACATCACCTGGTTTAGCTCCAGGTGACGAGTGATTCTCGCGCTCAAAATGGATGTCAGTGTCTTATATATGGTGGGTAGACACGTGATGGGACGGTGTTTGCTCGGGTTTGCAGTTATTATTATTATTAATATCAATTGGGCGTATAGTTTTGGAGATCACGTGATGAGAAATATATGGAAGGCAATGTTAAATATTAGTTATTAATACAGGGTAATAAGGAGACTCGATCTGCCTTGTTAACATTGAGTCAAGGCAACGGGACAATAAATGGGGGTTGCGGGTTAACAGGCCATTACACATTTTCACCGAATATTCAAGTAAATACGCGCGCCAACCGACCAGGCGCAGAAAGTTCGAATGTGGGGCTTCCAGTAAGCTTAATTCTTCTGTTCGGTACTAGATGGCGCTGTTGGTCGAAAGATTAGTTATGTCAATTTCTGGAAAGCTCTCGACGTCAACTTAGGCGCGCAACATTGCCCCCTCCTAAGACATGCTCATCCCGAGCATTATCGGCCCCATAATAACTTACGAGTCCCCCTTGCGCCTTTCTGTATCCTGTAGGTTACATCGTTGATCCTGGTCATAATCCGGTACGGTTCGTCACATTTAGCTTGAAGCTTAGGAGATTTCCCTTTGCTACGGACTGGATTGTGCAACCACACTAGTGAACCTTCGTCGAATCCTTAGGTAAAATCGGCATGATTTTATCCCACTTCTGGCACGAATTATTACTAAATTAATGCGTTCTCGGTTGTATGCGGAGTACCCAAGGAACTGACTTATAAGTTGAGAACTAACAACCGTACGAGAGGCTCCAGTATCTATGGTCAGTTTACACGAAATTCCGTTGACCTCGCCCTTGATGATTAGACTGTTCCCATCATGGGTTTGCGAGATCGAGATCCTTGGGGCTCTTTCAACATCAGCCAGCACCCGCCCCGCAGTTCTGGCTTTTACTCGTTTCTCTGCTGCTGCTGGGCGGTGCTGTTGGCCGCACTAACCTCCTGAGATCGTTCACCTTCCCTTTCTAGGGTTCGCTTAGGGCAGCTGGATCGAAGATGGCCCCTTTACCCACAGCCATAGCAGGGCTGTATCCTTTGTTGCGGTTGCGAAATGTAGCTGCTGCAGCCTCCCTGACGCGATGGGAACGAAGATCCTGCCGCACGGCTTCCACCTCCAGTGCATGGGCCAAGGCGTCCCTAAGCGTCTCGTGGTGTCCTAGCCTCACAGCAGCTCTGACTTCAAAGTCGCGGATTCCGTCGATGAATGTCTGCACCAGGTTCCCTTCAATGAGCGCAGGTACAGACTGGTATGCTTTTCGCACTAGATTTACCTCCACCTCTAGAGCCCACTGCTGCAGGTTTTCGTTGATGCGCTGCACGCGATCTTTAAGCTGCGCACAAAAGACGTGTTTCAGGTGAGCGTCGCCATATCTCGGCTCCAATGCCTCAAGGAGCTGCTCATAACCATGCTCCTCACCGAGAGCTTCCAGAACTGTTAAGGCCTGGCCGCGCAGGCCTAGTGTGAGAGCAGTCATGGCCTTACTTTTATTCCAGCCGTTCGCCTTCATAACAGCCTCGAACTGGATTTTGTAGGCTGACCAGGAAGAATTCCCGTCGAACGGTGACACCATGAATCCACGTAGCGAAGGTGTAGTAGCTACTACGGGAGCTGTACTTCCATCCCCTAGTTTGAGGTCGTCCAGCGTTTTCTTCACGTCAGCCATCACGTTGTCCCCCGATTGTTCACTTGGTCGATTTGGGTTTTAGCTTCCTTGATTTGGGTTTCAGCTTTCGACAAGCGGTTGTCATGTTGAGTAACCCTATCCTTCACCTCTCTTATCTCTTTCCCAAAGGTAGCGTGAAGGTCCTTCATGAGGAGCATCTGCTCTTCCGACCGACGAGCCTGTTCCGCCTGCTGATCTTCTAACCGAGGGGCTTGTTCCTCCTATCCGCGCTGCAGCTGCTTTTCCAGCTGACGAACCTGTTCCTCCTGTCGACGGGCCTGTTCCTCCTGCTGCTCTTTCAACAGACGGGCCTGTTCCTCTCGTCCACGCTGCAGCTGCTCTTTCAACCGACGGGCCTGCTCCTGCAGCATCACCATCAGAGCACCTAAGTCAGGTGCTGCAGATGCAGGAACTACTGTCGGACCGGCCTCCGTTACTGGCGGCTGGCCCTCCGACGTCTGCGGCGATGCACCACCAAATCGTACGACACTAATAATTAATCACACTGATTCACTTTATTTCGCTCCGAAGCTTCGCTTGTCTCGCCAAATTCAATACTGCCCCGACCGCGTCTTGGAGCGCCCTTAAATACACATTTTTCACCGCAACGTCCAGAATATTCAAGTAAATACGCGCGCCAACCGATCAGGCGCAAAAAGTTCAAGTGTGGGACTTCCAGAAAGCTTAATTCTTCTGTTCGATACTAGATGGCGCTGTTGGTCGATAGATTAGTCATGTCATTTTCTGGAAAGCTCTCCCCGCTTCGTTACCCGACACTAGATGGCGCTAGTGCCAGACGTCAACTTAGGCGCGCAACAATAGTATAGTAACCCGCACCGGCTTCTACTCGGTACGATATATTAATGTCGGGATATTTAGATTTAAAATAATCATCAAAGATAATTAATTTTACTTTTTCATTTCTCGAAAAAAATTAGATAAAATATCACCTAAATCATTCCTGGCATTGCTCTCTCAGTTCTCAAGTTTCATTATAATCAAGTAAGACATTCCAAAAATTGGCTCGGAGAGACAATATATAAAAAAAAGGTTATCATCATCATCATTACAGCCCTTCACAAGTCCACTGCTGAACATAGGCCTCCCCCAAGTAATGCCAAAAAGCACGGTCCTGAGCCACCTGCATCCATCGACTTCCTGCATGTCTTACCAGGTCGTCACTCCATCTAGTGGGGGGTCGCCCTACACTACGCCTACCGGTACGAGGCTGCCACTCGAGAACCTTTCTTCCCCATCGGTTATCGGTTCTTCGAGCTATATGGCCGGCCCATTGCCACTTCAGCTTACTAATCCGTTGGGCTATGTCGGTCACTCTGGTTTTACTGCGGATATCCTCATTTCTGAGTCTATCACGCAGAGAAACTCCGAGCATAGCCCTCTCCATAGCTCGCTGAGCGACCTTGAGCGTCCTCATACGGCCAGCAGTGAAGGACCACGTCTCTGATCCGTAAGTCATCTCTGGCAACACGCACTGGTTGTTACACTTTAGTTTTCAGAGATTGAGGTATACCTGACGAGAAGATGTGTCGTAATTTCCCGAACGCTGCCCAGCCGAGTTGAATCTGTCGATTGACCTCTCGGTCGAAGCTGGAATTACCTAGTCGGACTATTTGTCCCTGGTAAACGTACTCGTCAACAACTTCGAGCATAGTGCTCCCCACAACTACCGGCATAGGTGTGACATGGACATTGAACATAATCTTTGTTTTGTCCATGTTCATCTTAAGACCTATCCGTTGGGAGACACCATTGAGGTCATTGAGCATAGTGCTAAGGTCCTCCAGCGATTCTGCCATAAGGACTATATCGTTGGCAAATCGAAGGTGAGTGATGTACTCGCCATTGATGTTAATACCGTATCGTTTCCAGTCCAGTATCTTGAAAACGTCTTCCAATGCCGCTGCATTGGAAGACGTTGTAGAATTTCGGGGATATAACGTCACCCTGTCTTACACCTCTCTGCAGTTTGATAGGTTTCGAACTCTGGTTCTGTACTCGGATAGCCATCATAGCCCTACTGTACAAACACTTCAGCATCTCGACATACCGACAGTCAACTTGGCACTGCTGAAGGGACTGTAGCAGCGCTCAAATTTCGACGGAATCAAAGGATTTCTCATAGTCCACATACGCCAGGCAAAGTGACAAATTGTACTCTTCGGTCCTCCGTACAATATGCCGCAGGGTATGTATGTGGACTATGGTACTGAAGCCTTTTCGGAAAACGACTTGTTCGGGAGGATGGAAGTCGTCGAGTCTGCGTGCAAGACGATTCGTAATGACTCTCAAAAACAGCACCTAGACGCGGCTCAGAAGAAAAATCGGTCTGTAGTTCTTCAAGAGAGCGTTGTCACCTTTCTTAAAGAACAAGACCACTGTACTTCTGCTCCACGCCTCCGGAGTAGTGCCACCATGGAGGACGGAATTGAAAAGCTTCAAAAGGACTTCAAGTACCGGTGTTCCACCCGCTTTCAGAAGCTCCGCTGTAATTCCATCCTCGCCTGGGGCCCTGCCGTTTTTAAGGTGCTGGAGAGCCATTCTAATCTCGCTGAACGGATCAACCGATTTTGATGCGTTTTTTTGAGAAAAACAGCTGATTAGATTATGGAAATGATCAAAATAAGGGTGTCGAACTAATTCCAACAAAACCACTTTTTGAAAATTTAAAATATAGCGATACAGCCACTTTTGTTACTAAAAGCACAGTAAGGTTTTAGCATGGATTGACACGTACAGATGTAATAAAGTGACACAAAACTCCACTCATACTAACCACGACAAAACTTGCTAACACATAAAAAAATGTTCACAAACAGTGCGTTTTGCGTGTGATAACGTGGTCCTTCACTGCTGGTCATACGAAGGCTCAAAGTCGTCAAGCAAGGTATGAAGATGCTATACTCGGAATTTTTTATTGTGACTTGACTTTTTTATTCTTGACTGAACCAGAGTAACTTAAATTTACCAAACCGATCAGAAAGCTGATGTAGCACTGGCCCAGCCATTTAGCTCATAAGACCGACCTACCGATGGGGAAGAAAGTTACCGGATGGCAGTCTCGTACTAATAAGCTAAGTGTAGGATAGCGCCCCACTAGATTGGTATAGAGTGGTTTAAAACCGTGCTTTATGCATTCCTTGAGGAAACAATTTGAAATTTTAGCAGTTCTTGTGTTGGGCTATAATGATGATGATAATTTAAAGAATAGAATCGAGTAATTTTAATCAAATAAAGATTACAAGAATACTTATTGAAAGTAATTTAACCTTTACCGCTGGTTTGGAAAACACTTCTGTCCTGGGAATTCTTAATAATCATAATTATATATGTACAGTTGAGTATGAAAACAGCATGATAGCGATCACCTTATTGGCAGAGGTTATTAACAATACAGAAACTACAATAATATAGTAAATGTATAATGTATGAAATAAAATACATTCGAGATTAGTTGAGAAATTATAGATTTTTTTATAGGATAGGATGACAAACGAGCACACAGTCCACCTGATGGTAATTGGTTGCTGTGGTCCATAAACATTTATATATATCCTCGATTACGAATCAAAATTCAGATGCGTTGCCACCCGTGAGGACTAAGATGGAATGCTCTGTTTCCAGTAAAAAGGGTCTCCGGTTCTCTACACTCACCATACGAAACACAGCAGCATTAAGCTACTATTTGACGCTGGTATTCTGTGAGAGCGTGGTCCTTTCCCCGGTCGAGCCGACCCATTCGTGCTACAACTATACTACTAATATAACTGCAGCATGGCTCTACCACGTAAAAAAATCCTTGTCACTGAAAGGCTATATTTTTAGACTTGCATTTTATAATTGTCAACCTGCGGTCTCTCGCACCGCACTCGCATAGAACACCAGCATGTTATTCTGGACCTGAAGCGTGTTTCGTATGACGAGGTCCGGATACCATTTTTCCTGTTAACGAGGCATTCCATCTAAGCTCTCAAGGGTAAACATATCAATACTTTCATTGTTATTCAAGTTTTCCGAAGCTTAAAGATTTAATTTTACAATAAAATGCTGTCGGGAATATAGTTCAAAAAACCGATAATCCGACGGGGAAGAAGAGTTCTCGTGTGGCAGCCTCGTACCGGTAGCGGAGACGACCTACTAAGAAAGCCATGAAGTCAATGCATGCAGGTGGCTCAGGGCCGTGATTTGTGACATTCCTTGGGTGAGGTCTATGCTGTAAACTGTAATGATGCTGATGATGATGATGATGATATTAAAATAAAACGCTTACACATATTATACAAAATCATTTTAATTAATAATTCACACACACAAATAATAGGAATTAGTAATAATATCGACAAAAATTAAAATAAGTCAATTAACAATACTTACAAAGTCACATTAGGTGTTTAATTAAGGTAAAATTTTAATATCTTAATATCTAAAGAGCATTATATTTTTCTCTAAATTAATATCCATCACGTAAACATGTACACAAATTATAAATTATTTATAATCGTACAAATGCAAAAATATAATTTTATTCTCGTAAAAAACACTTCAAATACACACCAAATATCAAAGCTAAATCAATAACAATCTTACTAAAAATAGAATAAATTTAAAATTAATCATAGACTATAAAATATAAAAACACGACTTACCTCAGTAGAAAAATAAATACAATCAACTTGTCCCCCGTAAGACAATATTACTATTTTGTCTTAAATTATGAAATTAAAGCTGGCAAACCTTTATTAAAAATTTTATATTTATAATTCTTAGGCATAAAATACAATTCTAAAATGGATAGCGGCCTTTACGATATAGTTATAAATAGGCTAAGCTTAATATTTTTACAATTTTAATGACAGCAGTAAAATGTTTCCCTTGTTTTAAATTTGTATGTGTTGTACGGTTCCTAAAAACGTTACTGAACAATATTAATGTAATATTATTTAAAAAAACACAATATATATATATATATATATATATATTTAATACTCCCGGGTGAGCTTCACACCTAGAGAGCGCGTCCCCAGGCGTCGGATAGGGGAACACTCGGCGTCACTGCCGGGTAGGAGGGAAATAAAATACCTCCCGCGGACCAACAGGCCGGAGAAGGAAACTCCGTTATCAAACCTCTGCTACGAGCTGCTTCAACATATTTGTAGTTAAGATTGTGAGCAGTGCTGTTTGCTTAGGCTGGAGCACTACAGAAGGGACGGCGGCGGATGAGCTCATGATGAGTCAACGGCGGCGCCCGCACCCTGGAAGGGAGTGACAGTCTTGGCGTCTGGTGGCAACCGGCTGTAAAAATACACTGCCAAAAAAACAAAATCTCCTAATATAAAAGTACAAGTCACGCAAACAAGATCTTCATCTTATTTTCATTGACCTTGAAAAGGCGTTCGACCGAATTCCTCGAGAACTAATCTGGCAAGCACTAAGGGCGCAATTGGTGCAGGAGCATTATATTGAACTCCTTAAAGATCTGTACCACGATGTAACTACAAAAGTGGTCAGCCCAGCGGGGACAAGTGAACCATTCGAAGTCGGAGTAGGGGTTCACCAGGGTTCCACCGTAAGCCCTCTTCTATTCAACCTAGTAATGGACTATATCACTGCGGACATTCAGAAACCAGCACCGTGGTCACTTCTATACGCTGATGATGTAGTACTTATAGCCGAATCGATGGCGGAAGTACAATCAGACCTGATAATATGACAGAAGTCCTTAGAAAGAAGAGGGTTGAGAGTTGAGAGAGTATTCTCTTTTTAACGTCGCTTTTTTGTTTTATCGACTTTCAAATCACGGATCTAAAGAAGTTTTCTCTTTAATGATGTCTAGAAAAGTGAGCAAAATAAGTCAATACTCAATCTTTCAGTTATCTTTAAGTTTAAACACATTTTTAAGTATCGTGAGATAGTTTGTTTGAAATTTAAATCAAACCACCTACTCATTAACTTCCTGCATATCTTAGCAGATTGTTGCTCCACCAAACGAAGGGCAGCCCAACACTTCAATTAACAAGATGAGGTTGCTTTTCAAGAACCATTCTTCCTCATCATTGTCAGTTCTTCGAGCTACATGGCCAGCCCACTGTCACTTTAGCTTACTGATCCATTGGGCTATGTCGGTTACTCTGGTTCTATAGTCAATGTCAATTAATGCAAAGACTGTCAAATACCCAATTTACAATTCCAATATTATAATAGTAAGGTATATTATTTATGAGTATATAATATACTTTATTTCCTACCAGTAATCAAATAAATGTTATTGCTGTCCACCCTCTTTTATTCATTCTACAAGACACAGAACACAAGACACACTTCAAACTACATCAAGTTAATACAAATACGACTGACAAATAAATTGTTTTAAGACTAATCTTTCTGCCATGACAACATTCATCTGACAAATTACTTTTATAATATTATGAAAAACTATTGGTTTGGATCTAACGATACTATGTCATCAATTTTAATATTGTATATCAATATATTAAGATAGATAAAACCACTGATATTGTCGTTATATAAAGTTAGATTTAGCTACTACTTTATCATTTTTGGTCATGAACATGTTATTGAACAGCATGTTCATTGTTCTTAAGTACCCTGTAGATATAGTAAGGTGAAACCGGTCAATTCTTATAATCTATAAATTAATACACGTATCGTAACAATACACGTACGTAACAATAATACGTATCGTCTATCCAAATCACAAAAATAAAGATGAAAGGCGAACGGCAGGCTTGTATGAGAATTTCGTACACCTAAAAAATTTCGTGTTTTGGGATATTTTTTGTTTTAATTGGTAGTTAGTAGGATAGACAAGCACTTTTTAAATTCTTAGATTTTTAAAACTTGGGACGTAAAAGTTATAACCAATTTTATTTTTTAAGGTTATGTACTAGTGTATCAATGTAAATTGTTACATATAGGCACATAAACATTGTTTTGGTTATAAAGTAAATGTTCTAGATTGCTTGTCGCTATCTTTGTAGTGTTTTACTTACCAATAAGTAGGTAGTTTGAGATGAGGATCGTACCTACATACTCAGTGGGGTGCTTTAGGGGATACCTATAGCTAGCAGCGGACTGTTTGATAGAACAAAAGTTTGATGATGATGAAGTTCTGGTAGGGTTTTGAGTGTAGGTAAATGAAACAATGCTTTGTTTTTGCAAGTACATTTATTTTATTGTACTTAAATTCAATTTATTCTTAATATTACTTCATCTAAGAAGGGGGCAGGTCGGGTAATACCCTCATGGCGAGCATAACTAAGGTACCAAATAATGCTCATCACATGTGAGCAGCATCCCACGGTTCTTAAACCTACAATACAATTACAACAATAACTCCTGATTGCGTCCCGACCATTCATGTTTGTTTCTGCAACTATAAATACAAAATAAGTTTTAGCAGAAGAATGGCGGGACTTTATTTTAGCACGAAGCAACATTGGGTTTGTTCCCTCTAAGCCACGTATTCTCTCTCGGGATACCTCTAATGTGTATATTCCATGAAAGCGGAAATGCTCACCTACATATGAACGAGCCTGGCGAATTTGGTATACACCACATGCAAATAGTATCAATTCCTCCATGGATAGCCGCGGAAAAGATAGGGTTGTCGCATCTATGGGTACAAACCAGGAACCGCGCCTGTTTAAATTATGTTCCCTAACTAACTCGGCTATAGTGTTGGTTAAAAACAGGCGCTCATATATAATTGAAACAAACTGCTCTGCATGTATATTTTCTGTGAATGGTGGAGTAAACGCATTTAGCAGAGCAGCTGCTATTTTAAAATCTGTCATTAGATTGCGACAACCACGGTTAAAATATTCATGGCGGAATATTTTGAAGTCCCTTTTAAAACGGCCATTCACAGCTTCTACTACCCACCTGTTTATAGTTACACAACGTGATCTGTTGGCTTCAAGAGTGGATAGCTGTGATTGGCCGTCTTCTTTAATTTCAGGCATATGGCCTATATATCCTTTCTCATGCAGACTATCCATGCAGTCACGAAATCCTCTATCTACAATAAAAACATCATTTTCTCTATAAAAATTATTGAATTCCGTTTCGTTTAATAAATCATTCATTATGGTCGCATCATTTGTAGTGGCACTATATGGTCCACGTACATCTATGATATATCCATCAGAGGTACAGAGCATAAAAGGCTTTATTAAGTTCCTATATTTATGTAGGGAATATGTGTCTTTTTGGAACAAGTAATTACTGCTTTTTTGTGTATATATATATGTTGCATCGGCTATTGTAATTGCAGGTTTTTGTTCAGCTGGCGCATCAGGCTCACCAAAAATGTGATTGGCAATGTTGGTAGTTTTTGCTGCCACCTGCTCTCTTCTTAAATGAGAAAATCCAAGAAATTGTGGAACATAGTCTGTTAACAAGATATTTCTTGCTACAGACATTAATGTTTCTATGGTCCTTCTTGGTACTTGAAATAAGCACGACAATCTGTCTCCTGAATCTCCAGTCCTTAACTTGCACAATAAGGCTGTTAATGCAAAACTACCCCGATGCATATTCCTCAGCCTAGGTGTTGCTTCTAATATTTGTTGATGATCTTGTTTACTTATGCCTATAAAGTACTGCACTTGGTTATCAGGGTAGTTTTGAATATTTTCATAAGAAATGTTATGAAGTCCTTCCATTAATATAAAAATAATCTCTTCTATTTGTATGGAAGTAAAGTAATTAAGGCTGTATTCAGCAGAATACAGATTTTCATAATTTGCCTCCTGTCTATGCAGAGAACAAATACGAGCACCTCTTGGTATAAAATATTGATACCTAATTAATACTTCTCGCCTGGTTTCTTCAGGCACAACATTTCGCTCTGGTTCCATGCATTCTTGGAAAATGCAATGCTTGGGTGTTTCAGCCGCTCTTCTTATGTTGGGCAACACAATATGCTGGGGTCTTTCTTGTGGTTCTTCTGGAACATGTAAGCTCAAATCTCGAGCTTGGTCCCAGCAAATTCCACAAACTTCATTCATGGATGACATCTGTAAATAATTAATTTCATGAGATGGCCATTGATATCAAAAGAGTCAATACTATTATATATGAAATACAAATTAAACACTAAGTTCAATAGACATAAGTTGTCGCCAACATGTTCAAGCATAAAAGAAACACAAACAAGAAAGATGTAGGGTACAGTGAGATTTCTGATTGAATTTGGGCAACCCAAGCTGGAGAATGGTTCTTGAGATACTATATGTATGGATAATAATTGGTTTCCTTCACCTTACAGAAAACCTTTACCAAATAGCTATGTTGTGTTTCTATGAGTGAATAAGTTTATTGCTCATTGGAGTAAAGGAGAAGGGCTCTTTGTTGTTAGTAGAACCAACCTCATGAGTATCCCAGGGTTAGCAACATTTAAGTGTAAAGCCCTTTGCATGGCAAGTGTTTATAAGCTAGTTACTGTAAATATATTATCTCATATATACCTGCTGATGCTCCAACAAACGGGCAATATTGTCGGAATTCCACTCTTCATCTGATGTTGTGGTGGACAGACTCCGTCCACATACAGCACACATTAAAACAGAATAATCACCATCCACATGATCGGGTGAAGGGGGTTGAATGTCTTCAACTGGTGGAGCGATCCTCGTTCTTCTAGCTCTTAGCCAACATGGCACACAAGCTTCATCTTCAGAACAAAGCTAAAACAAAAATATAAATAAATAAAAACTTTCACTCAAACATGCATGATAATAGTGGGAAATAATTAATATTATTTTATTTCTTAGTTAGTTTATTTTTTAGTTTAAATGAAATAAAAATATTTAATAATAATTATAGTAGGTATACCTCTCGTGGTTGGATCCAAGTAGAAACTGTATTAGCCATTCTTTGTTCTTCTTCATTGGCCCCTTCAATCAAAATCCTACGTCGACTAATTCTAAGTATGGATCGTCCGCATACAACACATACTTTTTGATGGCCAACTCGTCTTCTCGGAATATTATTAGATGAAATTGAATGAGTAGCTAGCTGCCAGCATGGATGACAAATATGGTCAGCAGGTGTTATCTGGAAATAATGAAATTATTTGGAGTACTGTTCAACATTATATACTTTCCTCTCCTTTTCAGTGGTCATACTATCAGACTAATACCTATTCTAACACTAAGGAGAACCAAGATACATGTAAATAACAAATTGTATGCATACACATAACCTTATTTTTTAGTTTTTAGAATATTATATACATATTTAGTGTGGTATGGTGTGGTTTAAATGATCAGGACTACTTTTCAACACGTAAAACTCATTACAGAGTTCGTCACTAGCCCACTCATATGTGGAATGTTATTCGTAAACTACTTACGTCTCTAGGATATGTCCACAGTCGAATAGTATTGACGACATCTTCACTCTCATCGGATAAAACGTGCCTTCTTATTCGGGACAAGCGAACGTTGCAATTAACACATTGCAAACTCGACATTTTAATTATAGCACGTACACACACAACACAGTTAATATAGCGTCCTTTCGCGAAACTACTATCAAGAGATAGAGTACGGAGGAGCAGATGCTCAACTCAACGTAAAAACAGCCAGATAATTCGCTAAATTGCTCAGATGTAGTCACAAACTACAATCCAAAACAACAGCAAAGAACTGAACTGAATTTAACTGAAAGACAGATTGTCTTTACCTGTCAATAAATAATTGCCATATGAACAAAAAAAATATTGATGACGAAAACATTCCTATCATTAAATCGTTAACCATTATGATTTATGCAACAATTATGCATTCTTAGGTATAATATATGTTTTTTTAATTATGTGTTTAATTATATGTAGTGTTATTTCTATTTCTAAATAATTAATTATCATTTCGATATCTGTGCTATTTTACATGTGGCAACTTCTAAAAACAACTGCGTTCAGTTTACGATTATATTACGTTTTTTTATTAAAATCTTTTTATTGATATTATTAATTAATCCCAAGTTCTAAAAATAGTACACTAACAGGAAAGTAAATAACTTAGTTGCCTTAATATGTGGTACAAATTCTATAACAAAACAACAAAAAAAGTATGCGGTACGAAATCTGCCATTCACCTTTCATCAAGTGACAGCTATCGCAGGTTTGTACTATACGCTATATCATACACTGGATAATCCTACAGGTTACATTATCCACTTATCTAGTAAACTTTGTGCTCACATGTTACATAATTTAACTAAAAAAATTACGTCCACACTTTATAATTTAAATTTTGTTATTCAAGTTTTGCGCTTAAAAATGTAATTTCAAGTTCAAAGTTATCTTTTGAAATTATCGAGCTTAGTGAAAAATTCCACAAAGCAATCACAGCCGCATAAAACTGCTCAAGTAAGTTTACAAAATTATCTCGACAGCTTCCTTCATCACTTTTTGTGTTTATTTGAAAAAAAAAATCACTTAAAATTTTTAATCTTTTCCGTCGCGATACAGATGAAAGTAATATTAAATTTATTTGAAGCTTATACTCAAAGAGACGCTAAATTTCGACATATTTCTCGAAATTATATAAAAACTAACAATTTGAAGATAGCTTTGTAATTAAGTTAAGAAATAATAATTATCTGTTATCAGTTTATTATCCAAAATTTCCTTCGATCAGCACTGATAATAATTAGCGTTGTGTTTTCAACACAAAACATTCTAGAGAATGTTATTTTTTGTATATATATGTTTTAAGTTATTAGTTTGTATATTCTTATGTGTTAATATTCTTTGCAAAAGATTATTCTAAACAAGCTTAAAAGTAACATAAAAAACCCAACTTCTTAAGAAATTTACCGAAAAGGGAAAATTAGAAGATGAAGAAAAGATTAGAAGTAGCATAGGGCATAAGCCTTATGCCACAAGTAAGACAAATCCAACGACATCCCATATATATATATATAAGTTTCTTCCTTTCTTATTTATATTCAGTCCATTCTATACTATTATATTCAGCAGAAGACATGTGAGAGGTAAAAATGATGATGGTGAGAATTACGATAAAAATGATAATTGAGCTAACAGCCTCCCTGACGTTCAGTGTTTGCAAGTTTCAAACACAAAGCAACAGCTGTGTTAGTTCACTGACGAAACAACCTGCTAAAGACTAAGTTTAATGCCTTGCAACCGTAATACTGGCTCTCTATATAAGATCTCTTTTGCTATCTCTTATAATATTTATTTTACAAAGTACTACTCAGTGTACTGCGTGTACGTACTACGCACTCAATACAAAAAATACAAACTTGCCAGCTGAAAGAACTAAGAAAATACCACAAAACTCCCCTATAAACTATCACATAGCACAGTCCTGAGCCACCTGTATCCATAGACTCCCTGCACGCATATGCGCGCACCACGTAGGCTCTTACGCAAGCACACACACACGCACGCACGCACGCACGCATACACACACAAGTGCGCGCGCTATTTTTGTTTACCTCAACGCAATAAAAGTATTCTCACTTACATCGGTTTAAGGTAGTAAGTGCATCTTTAAAAATTTCACTCATTTAGTTATTACGTTCTCAACTAAATTGCGCCATTTTCAAATTATCGCAACTTAGATTTTCCAAAACCAATCTATCGAGGGATCATTCTCACCTAAATATAATGTTGAGCATCAAGTTGCGACATTTTGATTAGAAACCGATAGAGCTGCAGGGCTACGAGACAGTAATCGAGTTGGGAACTGCGGACAGCGCTCTGGGAATAGCACGTTTACTCTCGACATCAATATGACAAGCTTATTCTCTTCAAAGTTAAAGTTAAAAGGAGTATCCATGGACTTATAATTTATTCCTAAAAATGGTTGTTAAGCTGTCACTCATATTTTTAAAGGAATAGCGCGAAAACGTTACTTAGACGTAAATAAAAATTAATTTATATACCCTTTCTTATATGTATACTAGCGACCCGCCCCGGCTTCGCACGGGTGCAATTTAGATGGTGATGTGATGTCAGTGTGAAGCGATTGATATTATTATGAATACCTTGAAAGTACGACATGTAAATATGCGTGTGAAAAACATTCAACGATCAAATCTAGGCCTGCAGCGTTGACTTATTGATGGTCGTTGCAAAAGATATCTTTACAGGAAATTACATGCGCTTTTATCGGAACGGTAAATCCGATTATATTAGAGGAATCCGAGGAATTACTACACTTACCAGTGTTAAAACAGGTAGGATAGTTTACTTTAGTTATTTCCATAGCATTATGTCGTACGGTATTTTGCTATGGGGACACGCGACTGACACTGAAATTATATTTATTTTACAGAAAATGGCCATTAGAGCAATATATAATTTAAACGAAAAAGAGTCACTGAGACAAAAATTTAAGGAAATTAATATATTAACTCTGGCCTCTCAATAAATTTATGAAAATGTAATGTACGTACACAAAAATAAAAGTAGTTTTGCGAAAATAAGTGATATTCATTCTGTAAATACTAGGAACAGACACAAGCTAGTAGTACCAGTTACTCGACTCCACCGAGTCAGTAATTCATTCTTGGGGCGATGTATACGCTTTTACAACAAAATCCCAGAAAATATACAAAATTTGTCATACACAAAGTTCAAAAATGTTATTAAACTAAGTTTGTATAAAAAAGGTTATTGTATAAAGTTTTTTTATTGTATAAATTTAATCTATAAACAGGAATTTATGGATGATGATAACCCCTGGGAAGGGTCATCGCTACCAAGCTATTTCTAATTTGTCTTGTGTTGTAAATTGTAAACACGATTGTAAGCTGTTATTGGAAAAAAAATAGTCCCGCTGAGTTTCTTGCTGGTTCTTCCCAGGACAGAGGTTTTTCTTGCGAACCAGTGGTAAATGAAAAAAGTGACTTTCAATAAGTATTGTTATAATCTACATTGAATAAAAAAGTTTCAGTTCCTGTTTCTGTTTCAATCTTCTCAAGTACCACATCCGGTAGGTATTATGCACTCTATTGTGAAAGTTTTAATTGATTTCATCAGCAAACACTTACTGTTATATAATTTAGGCGGATTAAGGTTACTTGATAAAATAACAGAACAACCCCTTTTTCAACACCGTTTTATGTTTGGAGAGTTCAAATGGGTTCAAAGAATTATGAAATTTTGTAAGAAAATGAAATGCCTTTTCAAAATGTAGTACATTGTCGAATGAAAAGTATATTTGAGTTGGCGCATCCATATTCGAAAGAATCAGGTAATTCGATCGCACCTGTTCGTTAGTAGGTTGCAGTATCGCTCTTCCTTTGAAACAAGATATAGACTTACAACTTATGTTAACAATGTCGTGATAAACATTGTTGACTACCTAGATATATCGTTTCAATCCGTCCCTAGTTCAATATTCCAAATAGCCACATGAGCATTTTTATAAGAAGTCATGTTATATTTCTGTGTAATGTAAGACAAACAACTCCCATCTCTATCCGGTGGCGATACGATAATTGTTTAGATATATTTAACCAACATAAATTAAATTTAATTAATTCTGTAATTAACTATCTTCGAAAGAACATTAAATCATTTTATATTTTAAATTGTGTTTTAAAAAAACACTGTTGAGGTCCGTCGCAATTCCCCTAAGCTCAGGAGAAGCACACATGTGTGCCCACGATGAATGCCTTCCGCTCGCTCGGGAGAGGTACCCTGCCTCAAGTGGTTTCGAGTTACTACCCTACGAAAAAAGGAATGTTATTACAAACTATAACAAAGATATACTGAAATGTATAATACAGATCACAAAAAAAATTTTGTACCATAATCTGTCAATGTCAAGTAAAAAAAATAAAACTAAAATCCATTCTTCAGTAACTGCTTTTCACACCAGTAGTGCGCGAACTGCTGCGTTTATCTGTGTGTTGTTAAAATAAAAAGGAGGGTTTTATACTTTTGTGCGTTTCTTGTAATATAACAAACACTTAGATATATAATTTGTGGCACAAAAAAGTGAAAAGTAAGCGCAAAAAATACTTCGAAATCGAGAAGTTTCGTTTTCGCGGTTGGGTCAAAAATGTGTTATTTTTCTCATTCTTATTTATTTTTAGTGTAAAATATAAATAAAAAAATAATTTAGTAACATATTTTAAATAACTTGACGTTGTATGTATGTAAAATTCACACACAATTTTTTTTTTGAAATGTTTCTAAATTCATACAAAAATTGAATTTCGGATTTTTTTAAATTATTTCCTTTAATTTTTTGGTATGAGTAACGAATAGAACACTTAAAACATAAAAATATACATATTTTCAAATATTTTCATATAGATTTCTCAAAAAAAAAAAAACGTGTAAAAATTATTTTATTAGTATTTGCGTGACAAAAGTAAAGTATCTACTACTACTATTCTTATTAAATTCATAAATCACACTGAAAGGGTCATTTATGAATTTTTATAATTTATAACTTTCAAAACTATAGAAAATATATCAAAATTTTTTGCAGTTGCAATGCAATAGCATTGCCATTGCAATTTCGCCATTTTTCGCGATCTCAGGAGTAAATTACGTTAACCTTGCTAGCTTACGGGAAGTAGCGCAGTCGGTGGGATATCCGTATCCGTATTTATTCCTCCATTGTACTAAGGCCCTTCGGATCCAAAAATCGGTTTAAACGTCAGTATAGTAGGTAGGATCGGAAATCCTCGAACTAAACAAAAAATTCCCGTGACGCGCAAGCAAAGGTTTCCAAATCAATCGATTACGCTTAATAATGACGATGTATAAAGTAAAGTAAAGTTACAGTCTATATACGTCACACTGTTGGGCACAGGCCTACCATCATTTCTGAGAGGGTTTTAGTGCAAGGAAGTGTCCGCCGCGCTGCCCCAATGCGTGTTGGCGAACTTCACATGTCTTCGAATTTTTTTCCTTATTCCTTAGACATGCAGGTTTCCTCACGATGTTTTCCTTCACCGCCGAGCACGTGGTAAATCAGCACTTAAAATTGCAATTAACAATTTCATTGATGCCGGCGAAATCGAACCCGGGTTACTCGCGTTCGCGTTCTGTTATATTTGCAGCGAGTGTTAACCATCTAAGCTACCACGGCTCTCACGGATCTTGATAATGTATATACTTTACTAAACCCAGAGACAAATGAAGTAAGAAGTAAGAAGATGATTCTATTCATTTATTAAAATATTTTATTTATTTATATATATATATATATATATATATATATATATATATCGAGGGTGGCTTTTTGAATAATAAGCTTAGAATTATTAAAGTTATGAGCAAAACACTTAACGATTATTTGTAAATTTAGATTGTAAGATAATTTTTTAATAATTTTTATTAAATAAATATTGAGAGTCGGGTCAGGGTGAATGGCTCAATCACATTTATTCTGTGTGTGAGTAGCCATCTGATTATAAAGGATGACATAGCTGAATTAATGTTTTATGTAGCGGCGCTGTCGTGGCGCCACAATCGAAATACACCGAAGTCTAAATCACGCTATTAACATTCCGAATCATAGACAGTATATATAGAACTTCTCCGAATTATCACTCGGAGTGTGAGCAGGTCCCCGGGCAGAACACCTTGCCCGGCGGGAGATCTCCCTTTTCCTTCCACGGCCACAGTGGTGACCCCGACGTGATTTGAACACGCAACCAAACAACCTTCGGAAACTTCAAGCTTTATCATCGTCAGAATACCCCACCCATTCGCTCCCGAACAGATATCGTCTGCAGTCTTCATATCCTGCAAGCCATCTAGCTTCACAAGGTTCATCGCAGCACTGGAATAATACTAATGCTTCCTGTTCCTTCAAGCTACTCTCTGCGCTATACAGTGTTCGGCACGGCTCTGAGCCTTACTGCTCGCCTCTGCTCCACGGCACTCTCGCAGATTACTTGCCTTCTTCTCGACTCACCGCAGACTACAAGGCAATCTCCTGGCACTTGCACATTCGTCGGCAACGAGGCTACAATATCGACCTCCGGTCTGAGCAGGGGGTGATGTAGCGGCGCTGTCGTGGCGCCACAATCGAAATACACCGAAGTCTAAATCACGCTATTAACATTCCGAATCATAGACAGTATATATAGAACTTCTCCGAACTATCACTCGGAGTGTGAGCCGCTCCCCGGGCAGAACACCTTGCCCGGCGGGAGATCTCCCCTTTTCCTTCCACGGCCACATTTTAAAAACTTAAAAATGTATTTTTAAACACTAGAAGTCAAAAACTGACGAGAACCACTATATCAGCAACATAATATACAATAATTTGATCAAAATAACGATTATGGTTTTATAGCATTGGGATAGATGTGGTTGAAGGGGTGTTGGTGGCGGCCATTCCCTGGGGTAGGGTGCAATTGATAATATTCTGTGAGTCGTACTGATGCTTATCTCTCTCTCTGTCTGACCTCCATGATGTTTTATATAACAACATAATAATATATCTCTGTAACTATACCATCTTTGATTGATCGAAGGTAACTTGTTGGTGGGTGAGACAAACATGATCAAAAAATGCATATAGTCAACGTCAGTGACACAAACCCTTTCCGATGGCAAATTATTACTTTTATCTTATAACTGCTGTTTGGCTATATCTGCCGTTGTAGGGGCTGAGTTGGTGGAGCATATGTGTCGACCTCACGCGGATGGTAGCTGGAGGGAGGATCTGAGGAGACTCTCTCAAAGCTGCGCCCGAAATCCGTACAACGTGGGACCCCATTCCCTTGAGGTGAGCGGTAGACTCATGACACGCTCTGCGGCTAGTAGCCGTGCTGATCATGCAATCGGTGGTGATGCCATAAACTTACATCACGTATGCAGGAATGGCTGTCTGGCAGATGGTGCCGTTCACGGAGGGCTGTTTATGGCCAGTGTGCCTATTTGCCTAAACCATGTGACTTACATTCATTGTGGCTAGATTTGATCGTATTCTGTATGGCGTTTACACGTATTGACATGGGCGACTTCGGTCGATGCTTGTGCTTACGCACTACCAAGGGGCAGGCTCTCTTTTACTGCTTCGCCAGTTAATTTGCCGTGGACTACGGTTCAGTTCGGGAGGAGAGCGTCAGATGGTTGGCGCTCATCGCACTCGGTGTGTGTGGAGCCATGTGCCTCTCTCCAATTTTTTTCAATGGACAATTTAATGTTTTTAAACTTTCTCGAGCACTGTCTTCGTGAATGGGGTACACTTACTTAGCTTGATTGCTCTAGGGAATTTTCATTTTTAAACAAGAGACCTAAAAGAACTAAGTTATTAAACAAACACAACGTAAATAAGGGTCTTAACTAAGATGATCACGCCAAAAATATTACAAATGGCCTACTACTAAACCTTAAAAAGATTATTGGAAAAGATCAAAACATATTTATTTATCCTGACCACATATTTAGATATAATCAGATAGAAAAGGAAAAATAATATCATTTAATATATAAGAGGTGGGAAGCGACGTTACAATTCCACCGTGACACAAGACCCATCCTCTATGCTTTGAAGTGTGTTTTCCAAAGATTGCAGAATACCGTTTATGTTGTGAAATGAGGTAGAGAGATGGAAAAGTGACAGTCACTGTTTGGTGGTCTAGCGCTGGTGTGATTCATCACAGCTTCTTACCAAACGGTGGGAGCATTATTGCAAATGTGTACTGTGAAGAACTGAACACAATAACGAAGAAGCTCGCACGTCACCAACCAGCTTTGGTCAGTAGCTCATCCTCGCTGCTTCTGGACGACAACTCTGACCTCATACTGCACAACAGACGGTCTCCAAGTTACAAGAGCTGGGGTTGGAAGCTCGCCTTCATGCGCCTTACTCACCAGACCTTGTGCCTACAGATTTCTACTTTTTCCAGAATTTGGATAAATTTATAGCGGGGGAAAAATCAGTACCCGAGAGGCAGTACAAAATACCTTTGAAGAATATGTTTCCTCCCGTCTAGTTTTTTTTTTAAATGGCGTCAATAAACAGCCACGGCGTTCGCAAAGATTCTTCGATTGCATGGGTGGTTATTTTGGTTAGTAGAAATAAAAAATTAGAAAAAAAATACTTATTTCATGAAAAACGGCAATTTTATAGGTAAAGACCTAATATACGCATAGCATAGACGTTGATTCAACCCTAAGGCAATTTGCCTCACCAAGGATGGGCTCCTGCACAGAGAGCATCAACTTGTCCAACCTAATGTAAATAACCACTCCCACACTCTCATTGATATACTTTTTAGTATGAAATATCCTATAGCCGGCGATTTTCCCAATTACTGAGCTATTATGTAGCCAGCATTTAGTTAGAACGATGACATCACATGTTATATTTAATCTCTTTAAATTTATGTTGAAGACTACGTATATTAAAAGTGAGAAGCTTAACATTGTTTGATTGAAAAACTTTCTTACAACATTCTTGCCTAATCAGAGAATGACATTAAATGACTGAAGATTTTTCTATATCGTCTTGGATCTTTATGGCTGCCGTAGTATACAAAAAAATAATCGAAAGAAATATTGAAAACAGAGCTTGCTTCTCATAAACTTGGAGTAATACAAACATTTGCATATTAAAGAATTTAAACTAGTCAAAGTGTTAATTACAGAAAAAAAAAGAATTTAATCGGAATTTGAATACAAGTAATATAAAAAAGGCCTTTGTAGTGTGACGAGCAATAGTGTTATTTTGGATTAACAACAAAGTCAATGTCTTTGTTAACTAGGGTGATGCCGACCTGGGAATCCGTAACGAGGACAATGTGTTGCAGAATCTCATTGACATTTTCGTTGATTGTTTTCGTTTCGTTGATGCCCATTTACCATTTCGTTTCGCAGTGAGGATTCTGAGTGGATGTTGAGTGGTTCCTTGAGGATTGAAATGGTGGCCTTAAGAGATTCAATGTTAGATTCCCTTTTCTCCAAAACCTGAAGTTTCCCTTCGACTTGTGACATACGTATTTCCAATGAGTCCAATCTCGAGATACAAGCCAACAGACATTGCGAGACTGTTTGCATAACATCCTTTATTTCAGACATTTATTTTCTCATATGATGTATTTCTGATGCAAGCTTGAAAAGGTTGCCATTTATTGATAGTAACGTGGGCTTTCGGCTCTCATCTATAGTGGGAGATACGACTTTGTGTTTCGAT
This sequence comes from Parnassius apollo, assembly GCA_907164705.1. NCBI lineage: Eukaryota > Metazoa > Arthropoda > Insecta > Lepidoptera > Papilionidae > Parnassius > Parnassius apollo. The sequence goes on from CAJQZP010001271.1 coordinate 409,525, forward strand.
GGACGGGTGGTGACATTTAAATTTAGCTCAGAACTAGGTGTACGAATAGGAGTGTTGGAATTATCAGCCTTAGGAGTCCTGCAGTTGCAATTAGGGCATAGCCAGCTTAATTAAATCGGCCGTGAACAGTTCATACATTTTTCAAGAAAATGTGATAAACGACTTCACATCTCCAAGCTTCACACTGAGAAGACATTGTTTACGTAGGTTCCTATCAATAAGCTGTTGCAATAGATATATTTTAGTGTGTTGTTAAACGGCAAGGCGCTTACCGGCTTATGTGAATGCAATGCAGGTATATGCACTTCGCACTGTAAAGGCGAACAGAGATGCGCGCAATGTCGCCTGCTATTGGCCGAGATTGACTGAAATCTAGTGAAAGATAAGTTTATGTCTACCGTTTAAAAAAGAGTGGAACAAAATTTCGCTGATTGTATGCACAAAAATAAGCGTCATTAAAACAAAATCTAATAGTTGATATTATGAAATGTTCTCAATACACTGACATAGGTTAATCTCTTGTAAACACAGTACAGTACAGTTTATCCCGAATAAATACATTTAACAATCGAACGAAAACGAATTGTGACTGTTGAGTTCAACGAATTCGATTGTAATCACTTTAAATAAGTATTATTTGTAATCTATATTTAATACAAAGTTTCTGTTTCTGTTTCTATCCATTTGACCAGTGCTAACCTAACTGGACCGGGCTGGTGTGTTATTTCGACCAGCCTCGCGGCTTGGCCCAGAACTACATTGTCACTTTGATCAGTGCTAGCCTAACTTGACTGGACCGGCGTGTCCTTTCAACCGGCCACGCGGCTTGGTCTAGACGACACTGTCCCCTCAACCAAAGTTAACTTAACTTGACCTTACGGATGTGTCCTTTCGACCAAACTCGTGGCTTGGTCAAGGATGACACTGCCCCTTACACCAGTGCTAACCTAACTTGACCGAAGGGGTGTATCCCTTCAAACAGTCTAGTGACTTGGCCCGAATTACACTGTCCCTTCGACCAGCCTCACTAAAATTCTTCAGGAAAGACACAACATCCTCGATAATACAACATGTGGTTTACCTCTAAGCGAGCTATCCTCAGGTGAAGTAGATTCTGCGGTTGCAGGTTGCTCAAAATGTGAATGGTCTTGGCTAGGTGTTGGGATTAGTGATGATGTGGTAATTTTTAATGTCTTTAATTTCATTGGTATCGACGGGGATCTAACCATGGTTTGTCGCGTACCGTGAAATTTATAATACCTTTTTATTTCAGAATTAATTCAACACGTTTTAGTTACCAAATATATAATCTTAGAAGAAATATTCTTTACTCAAGCTAAGTTCGTTCAGTCATTAATTATACTTCATACTCCATCCTCTAGACTAGTAACTAGAAATTATTAAACACACGTAGATATTGAGGGCCTGTGCGCAAGAATTAAAATTAGTATCCTGTACGGCGATTTCTTATTACGTATAGTAAGAGAACAACTGATTTTAGAAAATGAAATCTAGAATTAATTAGTGAAATTATTTGTAAAAAACTCCGTTAGTTTTCTTAGTTTAGTTTTCCATCGCATAGCCTTACAGAACTTTCTGCTAAAGATTCTGCCATTATTTCTGCTGCGGTTGTTCTGAGTGTTTAATCTGCTGGAAAAAAATACCCATTAAGAAAAAGAAGGTTGCGAGTAAAGCGGACTAATTCTGAAGTTAACAATTTGTTAAAATAGATAATTAAGGCCGAATTTGCACAAATGTACAACCACAATGCCGTTTGCTTTGTCTTATATAATTTTCCTCATCGTTATCGGTGTCACTGAGTATGGAGGAAATGCGTGGGAAAAATATTTAACCTAACAGATAGAATGGCAAATACGCACTTTCTATTAAAAAGACTGTCGAAAAGATCAATCTGTGCTACACAAAATTTATCTAAAATTTTTTGTATAGCCAACATTGTTAGTATCCATTTATTAAATGGGCGATTCGGAGTTTGCTACTTTATTCACTAATGTAATAATATTTTGTAATTATGCTCGTAGCTCTAGTATGAGACTAGTTTTCCAGACATACAGTGGACATTCGGCTGTTCTTGTTGACTTGGTTTCATTATTTTGGTAAATAATTCTCGTTATTAAAAAAAACTGAAGGTACTTTCTATTGAAATTTAAAAAAATCATCCTAATTTTAAAAAATTAAGATAAAATTCGTATAAGTGGTTTTATTCAAAATTATTGAGGCCTTTTAACAGTTACTGAATGTAATTTCAAAGCCGTTCGACTGTATGATTTAATTAAGAATGAAAAATGAAGAAAGTTTGGGTGTCAAAGTACTTTTGGAAGTTATTGCCACAACAAGTATCGTTTATCGTTTCATCAAACTGCAATCGTTCCGCGTTGAGAGAACGATTGCAGGCTTAGCTGTTGTTCCCCGTGTGAGTACTGGTGAGTCTAGGGCGAAGCAGAAACAGAAACATTATTTGTTTTATTCAATATAGATTATAGACAATACTTATTGAAAGTCACTTTATACATTTACCGCTGGTTCGCAAAAAAACCTGTCCTGGGTAGAATCAGTAAGAAACCCAGCGGCATTATATTTTTTTTTTCAAATAATAGCTTAAAATCATGTATATTACAATTATTAACACAAAACAAACCAAAATAACTTGGTAGCGATCACCCTTCCCAAGGGTTATTATCATCCATAAATTCCTTGATATTATAATAAGTCTTTTTAAACTTAGTTTAATAAAGTTTTTGAACTTTGTGTATGTGAAATTTTGTATATTTTCTGGGATTTTGTTATAAAAGCGTATAAATCGCCCCAAGAATGAATTACTGACTCGGTGAAGTCGAGTAAATGATACTACTAGTTTGTGTCTGCTCCTAGTATTTACAGAATGAATATCTCTTATTTTTGCAAAACGACTTTTATTTTTGTGTACGTACATTACATTTTCATAAATGTATTGAGGGGCCAGAGTTAATATATTAATTTCCTTAAATTTTTGTCTGAGTTACTTTTTTTGGTTTTAAATTGTATATTGCTCTAATGGCCCTCTTCTGTAAAACAAATATAATTTCAGTGTCGTTCGCATGTCCCCATAGCAAAATATCATACGACGTAATGCTATAGAAATAGCAAAAGTAAACTATTCTAGCTGTTTTAACACGGGTAACAGTTCCAATCTTTTTTACATCATATGCTGCAGAACTAAGTCTGCTAGCTAGTTTTGATATATGGGGGAGCCATTGAAACTTTGCGTCTAGTGTGATTCCTATAGATCCTTATTTCACGACAGTTTGATGCGGTGATTGGTAATAACCGACCATTGTTTTATAAACAACGCCATTTGTCCTGCGTACTTTGCCTAATCTATAGACAGATATCACGATGATCTCGAGGAGATTGTGGACGGTGCACCCACCTTCATTGATTGGGCAGTAGCAATATGGGTACGGCTTGGCGCCTCCTCCATGGCCACGATGGATACCGATGGTTAGTCGCGGTACGCTTTCACTCTTAGGTTTTTGGTTTTTATCAGAGTTAGGTACCTTTTTTTTTGTCATTCATTGTTGTAGCGCCAATTTTTGTGCAGTTGGCTAGAACTTTTTTTTAATATTGTTTCCTAGCCAACTGCACACATCATCACAGAGCTATTTACGGTCTCTTTTTCTAAGCCTGATGTGGCTAAACGTTGTAGACGAATACCTAATTCGCAGTGTACATCATCATCATCATCATCATTACAGCCCTTCACAAGTCCACTGCTGAACATAGGCCTCCCCCAAGTAATGCCACAAAGCACGGTCCTGAGCCACCTGCATCCATCGACTTCCTGCATGTCTTACCAGGTCGTCACTCCATCTAGTGGGGGGTCGCCCTACACTACGCCTACCGGTACGAGGCTGCCACTCGAGAACCTTTCTTCCCCATCGGTTATCGGTTCTTCGAGCTATATGGCCGGCCCATTGCCACTTCAGCTTACTAATCCGTTGGGCTATGTCGGTCACTCTGGTTTTACTGCGGATATCCTCATTTCTGAGTCTATCACGCAGAGAAACTCCAAGCATAGCCCTCTCCATAGCTCGCTGAGCGACCTTAAGCGTCCTCATACGGCCAGCAGTGAAGGACCACGTCTCAGATCCGTAAGTCATCACTGGCAACACGCACTGGTTGTACAATCTAGTTTTTAGAGATTGAGGTATACCTGACGAAAAGATATGTTGTAATTTCCCGAACGCTGCCCAGCCGAGTTGAATCCGTCGATTGACCTCTCGGTCGAAGTTGGACTTACCTAGTCGGACTATTTGTCCCAGGTAAACGTACTCGTCAACAACTTCGAGCATAGTGCTCCCAACAACTACCGGCATAGGTGTGACATGGACATTAAACATGATCTTTGTTTTGTCCATGTTCATCTTAAGACCTATCCGTTGGGAGGCACTATTGAGGTCATTGAGCATAATGCTTAAGTCCTCCAGCGATTCTGCCATAATGACTATATCGTCGGCAAATCGAAGGTGAGTGATGTACTCGCCATTGATGTTAATACCGTACCCTTTCCAGTCCAGTAGCTTGAAAACGTCTTCCAACGCAGCGGTGAAGAGTTTCGGGGATATAACATCACCCTGTCTTACACCTCTCTGCAGTTGGATAGGTTTCGAACTCTGGTTCTGTACTCGGATAGCCATCGTAGCCCTACTGTACAAACACTTCAGCACTTCGATGTACCGACAGTCAACTTGGCACCGCTGAAGGGACTGTAGCACCGCCCAAATTTCGACGGAATCAAAGGCTTTCTCATAGTCCACATACGCCAGGCAAAGTGGCAGATTGTACTCTTCGGTCTTCTGTACAATCTGCCGCAGGGTATGTATGTGGTCTATGGTACTGAAGCCTTTTCGGAAACCGGCTTGTTCGGGAGGCTGGAAGTCGTCGAGTCTGCGTGCGAGACGATTCGTAATGACTCTCGAAAATAGCATGTAGACGCGGCTCAGAAGGGAAATCGGTCTGTAGTTCTTCAAGAGAGCGTTGTCGCCTTTCTTAAAGAACAAAACCACCGCGCTTCTGCTCCACGCCTCGGGAGTAGTGCCACCATGGAGGATGGAATTGAAGAGCTTCCGAAGGACTTCAAGTACCGGTTTTCCACCCGCTTTCAGAAGCTCCGCTGTAATTCCATCCTCGCCCGGGGCCTTGCCGTTTTTAAGGTGGTGGAGAGCCATTTTAATCTCGCTCAGACTGACGTCCGGGATATCATCGGAATAGTGTCGGATAAGACTTGCTCTTGGATCGTTACTCACACTTGCGTGTGGCTCCAACGATGATGTGTACAGCTGCCCATAGAACCTCTCAATCTCACTCAAAATCTCAGGTGTCCCGGAAACGATGTTGCCACACTCAGTCTTCAGCTTTGACAGTTGGCTCTTTTTTTCGCAGTGTACGTCTGAATTCAATTCTGTCACAGAAGACATGTCCTTCCCTAGGATTTTAATATGGCATGGCCCTAGGATTTTAATAAAAGACAAATTAGAAATAGCGATCACCCTTTCCAGGGGTTATTATCATCCACAACATTGTGCTTTTTATAGCAGTTATATGTTCAATACGATTGTTAGATTGATTTCATGCGACAAAACGTCGGATTATTGATTTTTAGGCGCTGGTGGAACATACCTACGCGCTTAATGCATGTACAAAAAAGAGAGAGGTGAAGCACTAAACTGTGAATAACATATCGAGCGCAGAATCCATAGAAGCTACGCGGGGTAAGGTACTCCCCACTTCCGTAACCGGAAGAAAAAGGGTAAAACTTAGTGCGCGTGGTGAATCCTATACGCGATACTACATGTATTTTAATAAGTTCCTGTTACTAATCTAGAGGACGAAGCACGAGGTATAATTTGCGTCATCAAGGATGATATTTATATGGGTGTCGTAAGAGGCGACAGAGGGACACAGAAAGGAGATGGGCAGCAGCATCTTCCTAATAACAAGAATAACATAATAAAAAACTGCGGTTGCCAACCCGCTCCCCAAGCGTGGCAACTATGGCAAATATCCCCCCATGAGCAACGACGCAAATAAACGGCCCCCAGTCCCCGGCGGCCCCGCTATTCCTGGCTACGGTGGCGACCATGGTAACGGCGGGGTAGGAGGTGCTAAGAATCTCCGGTGGAGGTTCGGTTGTCACCTACGACGACTCGACCTGGTAACGTATAACGCACGCACCCTGAGGACTGACGAGAAGATACTGGAGCTGGAAGAAGAGGTAGACAAGTTGCGCTGGCATATTATTGGATTATCTGAGGTCCGAAGAGAGGGGGATGACACGGTAATCCTCGAATCCGGCAACTTGTTCTATCACCGGGAGGGCGACCATCTGTCCCAAAGAGGTGTCGGATTTATCGTCCACAAGTCTCTCGTCAACAACGTTGTAAAGATTGGGAGTGTGTCGACGAGGGTCGCGTACCTGATACTCAGAATCACCAAACGGTATTCGCTGAAGGTCATACAGGTCTACGCACCAACCTCGGCACATCCCGATGAGGAGGTGGAGGAAATGTATGAGCATATTTACAAAGCCATGCATTCCTCCAAAACCCACTACACGGTGTTGATGGGAGACTTCAACGCAAAACTAGGCAAGAGAGAAAACGGTGAGCTGAAGTTAGGGAAATTGGGAGAAGGGAAACGGAACCGAAGGGGCCAGCAGCTGGCCGACTTTATGGAGAAAGAGAGACTCCTTATGATGAAATCTTTCTGCCAGAAGCGGCCCCACAGGAGTGGACCTGGTCGAGCCCCAACGGTTCGACAAAAAATGAGATTGACTTCATTATGACGACCAGACGCCAACTGTTCAGTGATATCTCAGTGACCGCAAGGGTGAAAACTGGCAGCGATCACCGAATGGTTAGAGGCACACTGAACCTAAACGTTAAGTTGGAGAGGTCTCGTCTAATGAAGTCAACGCTCCGTCCCCCTCGTGCTCTAATCCAGAATCCCGAAAACTTTCAGCTCGAGTTACGCAACCGCTTTCAGTGCCTAGAAGATTGCAATGCAGTGGACGATATGAATGACAAGCTCGTGGAAACTGTCCATGCGGTCGTAGCTAAGTTCTGCAAGACCCACCGCAGAAGAACACAAAAACTCTCCGATCACACTCTTGATCTCATGGCTGTTAGACGGGAGATGAGGCTGCAATCGTCAACAAATTTGACAGCATACAGGTAACTGAATAGACAGATCTCCAAATGCATGCGGCGAGACTAACGCAACTTTAATACCGCTCGCATTAAAGAAGCGATCGAGCGGAATCAGGGCTCCAAAGTCTTTGCCAGAGATCTGTCTGCCAGAAAAAGCCAACTGTCAAAGCTGAAGACTGAGTGTGGCAGCATCGTTTCCGAGACACCTGAGATTTTGAGTGAGATTGAGAGGTTCTATGGGCAGCTGTACACATCATCGTTGGAGCCACACGCAAGTGTGAGTAACGATTCAAGATCAAGTCTTACCCGACACTATTCCGACGATATCCCGGACGTCAGTCTGAGCGAGATTAGAATGGCTCTCCAGCACCTTAAAAACGGCAGGGCCCTAGGCGAGGATGGAATTACAGCGAAGCTTCTGAAAGCGGGTGGAACACCGGTACTTGAAGTCCTTCAGAAGCTCTTCAATTCCGCCCTCCATGGTGGCACTACTCCGGAGGCGTGGAGCAGAAGTGCGGTGGTCTTGTTCTTTAAAAGGCGACAACACTCTCTTGAAAAACTACAGACCGATTTCCCTTCTGAGCTGCGTCTTGTGCTGTTTTCGAGAGTCATTACGAATCGTCTCGCACGCAGACTCGACGACTTCCAGCCTCCCGAACAAGCCGGTTTCCGAATAGGCTTCAGTACCATAGACCAAGTACATACCCTGCGGCAGATTGTACGGAAGTCCGAAGAGTACAATCTGCCACTTTGCCTGGCGTATGTGGACTGATGAGAAAGCCTTTGATTCCGTCGAAATTTGGGCGGTACTACAGTCCCTTCAGCGGTTCCAAGTTGACTGTCCACATACGCCAGGCAAAGTGGCAGATTATATTCTTCGGACTTCAGTACAATCTGCCGCAGGGTATGTATGTGGCCTATGGTACTGAGGCCTTTTCGGAAACCGGCTTGTTCGAGACGCTGGAAGTCGTCGAGTCTGCGTGCATGACAATTCGTAATGACTCTCGAAAACAGCACGTAGTCGCGGCTCAGAAGGGATATCGGTCTGTAGTTATTCAAGAGGGCGTTGTCACCTTTCTTGAAGAACAAAACCACCGCACTTCTGCTCCACGCCACCGGAGTAGTGCCACCATGGACGACGGAACTGAAAAGCTTATGAAGGACTTCAAGTACCGGTGTTCCACCCGCTTTCAAAAGCTCCGCTGTAATTCCATCCTCGCCTGGGGCCCTGCCCTTTTTAAGGTGCTGGAGAGCCATTCTAATCTCGCTTAGACTGACGTCCGGGATATCATCGGAACAGTGTCGGATAAGACTTGCTCTTGAATCGTTACTTACACTTGCGTGTGGTTTCAACGATGATGTGTACAGCTGCCCATAGAAACTCTCAATCTCACTCAAAATCTCAGGTGTCCCGGAAACGATGCTGCCACACTCAGTCTTCAGCTTTGACAGTTGGCTCTTACTGGCAAATAGATCTCTGGCAAAGACTTTGGAGCCCTGGTTCCGCTCTTGCGTAAGTTGCATAAGTCTCGCCGCATACATTTGGAGATCTCTCGGTTCAGTTGCCTGTATGCTGTCAAATCTGTTGACGATTGCAGCCTCATCTCGCGTCTAACAGTCATGAGATTGGGAGTGTGATCGGAGAGTTTGTGTTCTTCTGCGGCGGGTTTTGCAGAACAAGCTCCGACCGCATGGACAGTTTCCACAAGCTTGTCAATCATATCGTCCACTGCATTGCAATCTTCTAGGCACTGAAAGCGGTTACGTAACTCGAGCTGAAAGGTTTCGGGATTCTGGATTAGAGCACGAGGGGGACGGAGCGTTGACTTCATTAGACGAGACCTCTCCAACTTAACGTTTAGGTTCAGTGTGCCTTTAACCATTCGGTGATCGCTGCCAGTTTTCACCCTTGCGATCACTGAGACATCACTGAACAATTGGCATCTGGTCGTCATAATGAAGTCAATCTCTTTTTTTGTCGAATAGTCGGGGCTCGACCAGCTCCACTTTCTGTGGGGCCGCTTCTGGAAGAAAGAGTTCATAATAAAATGTCCCTCTTTCTCCATGAAGTCGGCCAGCTGCAGGCCCCTTGTGTTCCGTTGCCTATCCCAAATTTCCCTACCTTCAGCTCACCGTTCTTTCTTGGGTCCAGTTTTGCGTTGAAGTCTCCCATCAACACCGTGTAGTGGGATTCGTTCGTTGTATATTATTGTATACAAATTATATATGTTTGTATATTATTTAAGATATTATACTGCCGCGTAGTGCAGGTGTAAAATATTATGCCACTCTATATCATCTCATGAGTGTCATAAAAGACAACAGAGGGTAACTATAATAGAAGGCAGGTATAACATCTTCGTGATAACAACTAAATAATAATGAAAACTGCCGTTGATAATCTTCTTGCCGAGCGTGACCACTACAAACAGGAAAATGTGTTGTTATGTATCAATGAACTATAAAATGTAACATTTTACATAAAGCTAAGAATAATACTTAAAAAAATAGTCATGCTAGCAATGAAGTGCTATGATTCCTTATATCGTTTAGATCGTGATATTAACCCCTATAGTAATAGCAAAATAAACTGTAAAAAATAACTAAAAAGTAATATGCATTATTCAACAACTAAGAAAATTAAAATAATTTCAACAAAATAGCTTCTAAGGCCGGTGCTAAAACATGAAAGAATTAAATCCTTATCGTGTTAACGTCACGTTACTTTTTACTAATGCCTGCTTTAAAAATACCTGCTTTAAAAAGAGTTTCAGTAATAAGGGAAGTTTCTTCGCCTGTTTTCGTTAAATTTCAATGTAGGAAATATAATAGTTAGCAATAAAAATAGATATCCGAGTGAGACGATACACTTCCTTGTCACACTCGGCGAAAGAATTTCATTAAAAGAGAAAGGAACTCTTGCTTACAAATTGCATTTGAATACTGAGCGAGACAACGTCACGACTGGAACTTTATAAATTGCAATCGTAAAAACGTGACGTAAGTTTCTGATTTATTTTCGAGGATGAATATTATGTTTGGGTCGTCACAACTTTCAAGAAGAAAAGACTGTCTGTGAACACCAAGGATTTAGAACAGCATTTGCAAAGAGGTTTTTTTAACTTCCCGCTACGAAAATCAATGATTTTCAAAAAATCGGGAAGTCATTGCTTACATTTCGATTTTCGAAAATCGAGTTATTTGTGTGTGTGTGTGTGTGTGTGTATGTGTGTGTGCATGCGTGTGTGTACGTGTGTGTGTGTGCGCGTATGTGTACGTGAGTGTGTGCACGCGCGCGTGTGTGTACGTGAGTGTGTGCACGCGCGCGTGCGTGGGGGTGTGTGTGTGTGTGTGTGTGTGTGTGTGTGTGTGTGTGTGTATGTGTGTGTGTGTGTTTTGTGTGTGTGTGTGTGTGTGTGTGTGTGTGTGTGTGTGTGTGTGAGTGTGTGTGTGTGTGTGTTGTGTGCGTGAGTGCGTGTTGTATTCGGATCACAGATCATTAATAGTTCAGGAGCGAACTTTTCAGTGGAACAGTTTTTCAGAATTACAGGACTATTGTCCTCGGGAAAATCAAACACATTTATTCTGCTCGAAAATTGGTAATTATGATAACATTGAAGAAAACAAACTATTATATTCCCTTAAGTTATTTAATTTAATAACTTAGTCTTGACAGTAATATCTTTACTTTACCATATTCGTTTTTGTTAAACAGAAGTAACCAACGAACCATCAGTATGACGTGATGGTAATTGGCTACTGCAGTCCATGGTTATTTGCAGCTAACTTCAAGCAAAGAGAACACATGCATTGTAACTTCTGAGGACTAAGATGGAATACCTCACAATTTAAATCTATTGCCTGTCTATACTCTACACCACTCACATAAATAAGTAGGAAGGTGGTACCAACGTCAAAGGAATTCTAGGCGAAAAAGGTGTCCTATCACTTAGTAAGCAGTCTATCACTACCACGTAGTATAAAATGTAGTCTATATATATATTAAAATGGCAATTATCTGAAAAACATTACCTACATCGTAGGACCTTCTCATGATTGCGGACACGTTCCACACGCGTATCTCACATAAACAAACATTTAGACAGGGTCAATAATTTGTTAACATACAATCCCATTTACCACGGAGATCATCATCATCATCATCATTACAGCCCTTCACAAGTCCACTGCTGAACATAGGCCTCCCCCAAGTAATGCCACAAAGCACGGTCCTGAGCCACCTGCATCCATCGATTCCTGCATGTCTTACCAGGTCGTCACTCCATCTAGTGGGGGTCGCCCTACACTACGCCTAACGGTACGAGGCTGCCACTCGAGAACCTTTCTTCCCCATCGGTTATCGGTTCTTCGAGCTATATGGCCGGCCCATTGCCACTTCAGCTTACTAATCCGTTGGTCTATGTCGGTCACTCTGGTTTTACTGCGGATATCCTCATTTCTGAGTCTATCACGCAGAGAAACTCCGAGCATAGCCCTCTCCATAGCTCGCTGAGCGACCTTAAGCGTCCTCATACGGCCAGCAGTGAAGGACCACGTCTCAGATCCGTAAGTCATCACTGGCAACACGCACTGGTTGTACAATCTAGTTTTTAGAGATTGAGGTATACCTGACGAAAAGATATGCCGTAATTTCCCGAACGCTGCCCAGCCGAGTTGAATCCGTCGATTGACCTCTCGGTCGAAGTTGGACTTACCTAGTCGGACTATTTGTCCCAGGTAAACGTATTCGTCAACAACTTCGAGCATAGTGCTCCCAACAACTACCGGCATAGGTGTGACATGGACATTGAACATGATCTTTGTTTTGTCCATGTTCATCTTAAGACCTATCCGTTGGGAGGCACTATTGAGGTCATTGAGCATAGTGCTTAAGTCCTCCAGCGATTCTGCCATAAGGACTATATCGTCGGCAAATCGAAGGTGAGTGATGTACTCGCCATTGATGTCAATACCGTATCCTTTCCAGTCCAGTAGCTTGAAAACGTCTTCCAATGCAGCGGTGAAGAGTTTCGGGGATATAACGTCACCCTGTCTTACACCTCTCTGCAGTTGGATAGGTTTCGAGCTCTGGTTCTGTACTCGGATAGCCATCGTAGCCCTACTGTACAAACACTTCAGCACTTCGATATACCGACAGTCAACTTGGCACCGCTGAAGGGACTGTAGCACCGCCCAAATTTCGACGGAATCAAAGGCTTTCTCATAGTCCACATACGCCAGGCAAAGTGGCAGATTGTACTCTTCAGTCTTCTGTACAATCTGCCGCAGGGTATGTATGTGGTCTATGGTACTGAAGCCTTTTCGGAAAACGGCTTGTTCGGGAGGCTGGAAGTCGTCAAGTCTGCGTGCGAGACGATTCGTAATGACTCTCGAAAACAGCACGTAGACGCGGCTCTGAAGGGAAATCGGTCTGTAGTTCTTTAAGAGAGCCTTGTCGCCTTTCTTAAAGAACAAGACCACCGCACTTCTGCTCCACGCCTCTGGAGTAGTGCCACCATGGAGGACGGAATTGAAGAGCTTCTGAAGGACTTCAAGTACCGGTGTTCCACCCGCTTTCAGAAGCTCCGCTGTAATTCCATCCTCGCCTGGGGCCCTGCCGTTTTTAAGGTGCTGGAGAGCCATTCTAATCTCGCTTAGACTGACGTCCGGGATATCATCGGAATAGTGTCGGATAAGACTTGCTCTTGGATCGTTACTCACACTTGCGTGTGGCTCCAACGATGATGTGTACAGCTGCCCATAGAACCTCTCAATCTCACTCAAAATCTCAGGTGTCCCGGAAACGATATTGCCACACTCAGTCTTCAGCCTTGACAGTTGGCTCTTTCTGGCAGACAGATCTCTGGCAAAGACTTTGGAGCCCTGGTTCCGCTCGATCGCTTCTTTAATACGAGAAGTATTAAAGTTGCGTAAGTCTCGCCGTATGCATTTGGAGATCTGTCTGTTCAGTTGCCTGTATGCTGTCAAATCTGTTGACGATTGCAGCCTCATCTCCCGTCTAACAGCCATGAGATTAAGAGTGTGATCGGAGAGTTTTTGTGTTCTTCTGCGGCGGGTCTTGCAGAACTTAGCTCCGACCGCATGGACAGTTTCCACGAGCTTGTCGTTCATATCGTCCACTGCATTGCAATCTTCTAGGCACTGGAAGCGGTTACATAACTCGAGCTGAAAGGTTTCGGGATTCTGGATTAGAGCACGAGGGGGACGGAGCGTTGACTTCATTAGACGAGACCTCTCCAACTTAACGTTTAGGTTCAGTGTGCCTCTAACCATTCGGTGATCGCTGCCAGTTTTCACCCTTGCGATCACTGAGACATCACTGAACAGTTGGCGTCTGGTCGTCATAATGAAGTCAATCTCATTTTTTGTCGAACCGTCGGGGCTCGACCAGGTCCACTTCCTGTGGGGCCGCTTCTGGAAGAAAAAGTTCATCATAAAGAGTCCCTCTTTCTCCATAAAGTCGGCCAGCTGCTGGCCCCTTCGGTTCCGTTGCCCTACTCCAAATTTCCCTACCTTCAGCTCACCGCTTTCTCTTGTGCCCAGTTTTGCGTTGAAGTCTCCCATCAACACCGTGTAGTAGGTTTTGGAGGAATGTATGGCTCTGGAAATATCCTCATACATTTCCTCCACCTCCTCATCGGGATGTGCCGAGGTTGGTGCGTAAACCTGAATGACCTTCAGCGAATACCGTTTGGTGATTCTGAGTATCAGGTACGCGACCCTCGTCGACACACTCCCAATCTTTACAACGTTGTTGACGAGAGATTTGTGGACGATAAATCCGACACCTCCTTGGGACAGATGGTCGCCCTCCCGGTGATAGAACAAGTTGCCGGACTCGAGGATTGCCGTGTCCTCCCCCTCTCTTCGGACCTCGGATAATCCAATAATATGCCAGCGCAACTTGTCTACCTCTTCTTCCAGCTCCAGTATCTTCTCGTCAGTCCTCAGGGTGCGTGCGTTATATGTTGCCAGGTCGAGTCGTGTGTGAGTCATTGGGGGGTATTTGCCATAGTTGCCACGCTTGGCGAGCGGGTTGGCAACCGCAGTTTTTTATTACGTCACAGTTGTCATCAGGAAGACGCTGCTGCCCATCTCCTGCCTGTCTCCCTCTGTCGCCTCTTACGACACCCACGGGAAGATATGGGGTAGTGGATATTCTTAACCGCCACTACACGGCACCACCACCACCACCACGGAGATAGTTCTGACGAATTGTTCGGATTGATTCCAGCCACCAAATTTCAGGGAAGTTAAAAAAAGTTTAGAAAGCTAGAGCTGTGAAGTTCATTGAAGTTACGGATCGTTTGAAGAAGAAGAGATTTATTCCGAATGGAAGTAAAAATACAGCAAGTGCGTGATTTTATCATTATGTTATGTATTTGGAAAAATGCTAAATAAAATTAGTGGCTAAATGCATAATCGATTTATATGGAAAAATGAAATACAAGCAAATGAATACATTGAAAACATTTTTGATCCCCCGATGTTACTTATCATCATTGTGGCATATTTTATAACACATATTATTCTCTAAGCTAGGCTTTCTTTGCGAGTTAAAGTGATAAACTGGGCTTAGTTAAAATTTATTTTTTAATTTTACGCCTGCCTTTAAATTACCACATTTATAGTTCATAAAAGATAGCTTGATCATACTTTATCATACTTTATGGGCATGCCGACCTAATTGTAGTATGACATTGACAGGTACTGTCTGTACTACTAAGAAATTCAGGACTTCATAGGCGTGATTTTTACTGACAGCTGTCGCAGAGATCAAGCTATCTTTTATGAACTATAGTAACTAATTTTTTAATTAAAAAAGTAATTATTAGTCATTGGTGGACCGGTAGGGTTGCTAATTTTCAATCCGGGGCGAAAAAAATCGTGACGCTACTGATTCCTGGGTTCGAATCCGGAAAACGAATGGTTACTAAATGGTTAGGTAGGAACCACAAATGGTTGAACCATAGGGTCCCGGGTTCGATTCCGGGAATAACGACTCCGAGATTTGTATGCGAGATTAACAATAGGTGGACTGTATGTGCGTAGTTAGATATAATCAAAACAACATGGCGTACGTGGCACGTGGCCAGTTTTTGGATGATACATTTTGCTAGGACCTAATTTACTATATCAACCGGCAGGGGCAGGAGCATGAGCTGCTATGAGGAATTAACAACAAATGAGAACAGCACAAGATGGGAAAGTGCACTTGCTTGGGCGTTGATCTTCTGATTACCTCCTACTCAGGCCTCGAGGTTGATAGCGCTACGTTGTAGCTGCGGTCATGCGAGACGACAAATTATTCGTACTAGTGCACGAAGATAAATGCACCTGCACTAGCGGTGGCTACTAAGTTGTTCTGTGGCCGACTGTCACAGAGGTGCTATCATATCTAATATCAAACTCCAAGTCGACAACTCTGATCGAGGACAACCTTTTTATTGGTTGCGTGAAATGACGCCACCAATCTAGCCTTCTACTGGACATGCCCGTGCAGGAAGCAAGCGGAAGTTAAGAGGAAAGAAATACTGCCAGCTAATGTATTCAAGTAAATGTGCATTTTGGCGCAACCAGTCATCTCAAACACAAAACTAAAACAAAACCTCCGTGAAGTTTTGTTAAAAATTTCATTAATTTTTATGGGAATAATAGAAAATCGTAAGGTATCTGATGTCACTCAAGCATGTCGACCATCTGCCTCAGCTAGCTGACGTCAACGGATCGTTATTTAATGGGATTGATTCCTTGGGGCTCGTAACAAAAAATCAGCCCACTCACATTAATTAACTGAAAACTTTACGCACTGAAACAACTGCTTTCCTTTGCTAACTTGTTTTACAAGAAAATTAAAACTAACGTTTTGATTGTCTTGTTTTGTTTCGATAGTAGCAATGTCATATGTCGTATCTAGGTTTTCGTAAGAGATATTTTCCTCCTTCACTAGCCCGTAAAAGTCTACTACTGATCATGGACCACTTCTTTTGGAGAGTGGATTTGATCACATTACTTGTCTTTCACCGCTAACTAACTATCTAAATTTACGGTTCGTTTTTATAGAATAACCTCTTTTATATAGTTACCACCCCTAAAGACTAAGACAGATTCTTCGAATTTAGTTTATTAGTAAGATGGGATTGGCTTCAGGTTTTTCACACTTACGAGTACCATATGGATCACAGCAGGAAGTTGCTATTTCGCGTTGGATTTTTATGAGAGTGTGGTTTTACCCTGTCAGAGGCAAACCATTAAAACTGCTACGATTAACATAACTTTAGCGTTTTAAGCACCACCAGTTAACCACTTTTAGGTGCAGCACTCACCTTATTTTATTTATTTATTTAATAATAATAAAGGCGTAGGGAAGTGACGACCCCATCGCCCGCTGACGTAACGGTTATGTGACAAAACCGCTACGTCAGCGCAGTCAGTCAGCACCTTGCCAAGAGGTGTTAGTGCCGTGCCTCGGCAAAAATTGAAGGTGCAAAGGCCCGCTTGTGCACATGGCCTCACCATGAAACGGCGCCGGGTCTGGGCGTCTCCCGCTAAACGACGCCCTAAAAATGGATGATGGAATTAAATAGAACGCGCAAAGGGCAATACCAGGACAAATGTTAGTTTGTCCCAGCCGGATATAATGCAAAAACTGACAGAGCGCATAGACGACCTGAAGCCAAGAATCGCTGCTTGGGGAAAGCGGATTCGGCGATATACCGAGAGGTCGACACGGTTCAACCAGAATCGTCTCTTCCAGAGTGATCAGAAAAGGCTCTATAAATCATTGGAGCGACCAATAGTAAGTGGAACGGGCCCAGCACCAAATCAGGCCAACACGGTCGCATTCTGGCGCAGCCTGTGGTCAGAGCCCGTAAACCACAACGAGGGCCCTTGGACAGAAGTTGTGGCGAGTCAGTGTGCGGGTATTCGCCCATGGACCCCGTCATCATAACGCCGGATGACGTAGCTGAGGCCGTCCGTAGGAAAAGTCCGGGGCTTGACGGGCTGCATCACTACTGGCTGAAGCGGTTCATGGTGTGTCACGCTGTGCTCGCCCGACAGTTTCAAGAGGCTCTCAACCAGAAGTCGCTCCCAAGCTTCTTCACTACTGGGATCACTCATTTGGTTCCTAAAGCCTGATCTTTAGGAACCAAATGAGTGATCCCAGTACGTGGACAGCCACGGACCCGAGCAAATATCGCCCCATCACGTGTCTACCGACTATATACAAGACACTAACATCCATTTTGAGTGCGAGAATCACTCATCACCTGGACTCAAATCAGATGATGTCGCGCGCTCAAAATGGATGTCGGGGTGGCGGTCGTGGAACCAAGGAACCACTTCTCATTGACGCGGTCATTGGCAAAGTGGTGAAACGCAACCGTCGGAACTTCTCCGCCGCCTGGATAGATTACAGAAAGGCATTTGACACGGTGCCCCATACATGGCTAAAGAGGGTCCTCGAGCTGTACAAGATTGACTGTACAGTTCGAGACTTCCTCGAGCAGTGTATGGGGCAGTGGAGTACGATTCTCTGTCATCTAGGCGAGCGGATGACGGCTGCGGAAAGCCGCATAAGGATAATAAGCGGTGTCTTTCAGGGCGACTGTCTGAATCCAATCAGATTCTGCCTCTCTTTGAAACCTCTCAGTACTTTACTGGAGGGCTCCGGGAGGGGATTTCAGCTTCGGAAAGGAGGTACAAAAGTGACCCACCTTTTCTATATGGATGACCTCAAATTATTCGCCTCCAGTCGCTCCCATCTTGTGGAATTGCTAAACTTCACTTGTGAATTTAGCAATTCTATTGGAATGGAGCTGGGGACGGATAAGTGTGCGGTCCACCATGTTGAAAGGGGAAGGGTTGCTAACTCTGAGGGCATAGACTATCTATGCCCGTCAACTTAAGAACCCTTTCCGAGGCTGAAACATACCGATACCTGGGTATGTCACAGAACATCGGTATCGATGAGGCTGGTATGAAACAGTCAGTTTGCATCTTTTTTTTTTGCGCGCTTGACCAAAGTGCTTAACAGCCTTTTGTCCGGTGTGAATAAGACACATGCATATAACGGTTGGGTCATGCCTGTCCTCATGTATACCTTTGGCATACTCAGGTGGAGTCAGACTGAACTTAACGCCCTGGATAGAAAAGTCCGCACTACAATGACGTCCCATAGAATGCATCACCCGAGATCGTCGGTAATGAGGCTGTGCTTGCCACGAAAGCATGGTGGGCGTGGCTTCCTGAGCGCGCTCACCATGCATAATCACGTTGTGTGCAGCCTCCGTCATTACTTCCAGCGAGATCGGATGATCCATTCTATAATGACGTTATTTCTAGTGATGAAGGACTTACCCCTCTATCCTTAGCCAACGAGCAATGGCAAGACCCGGCAGTACAGAGCATTTCCGACCGGGAGACCGTATGGAAGGAGAAGGAGCTCTACGGGAGGTACTACAGGGTTCTACATGAGCCTCACGTAGATACAGCCGCCTCCCTTAACTGGCTACGTTTCGGTGACCTCTTCGGGGAAACCGAGGGTTTTGTCTGTGCAATACAGGATCAGGTTATTAGGACTAACAACTATCGGAGATACATCCTAAAGGATGGCACTGTCGACGTCTGTCGAGCTTGTCGCCATCCCGGGGGAGTCACTTAGGCATGTCATTTCCGGTTGTTCAGCGCTTACTAACTCTGAGTTCTTGCACAGACACAACCTAGTAGCCAGAATTCTACACCAGGAGCTCGCTCTGAAATACGGTCTCGTGGACCGAAAATTGCCGTATTACAAGTACTTGCCGGAAGCCGTGCTCGAAAATGACCGCGCCAGGCTCTACTGGGACCGGGCCATCGTCACAGACAGGACTATTCGTGCGTATAAGCCTGATATTGTGCTGATGGACCGGGCACAGTCAACGATATTTTTGATCGACATTACCATTCCGTATGAAGAGAACCTCGTGAAAGCCGAAACAGATAAACGAACAAAATATCTGGACCTGGCTCACGAGGTGACCGACATTTGGGGTGGTATGCCGACCGAAATTATTCCTGTAGTCGTCTCTGCGAATGGGCTAATCCCAGTCAGCCTCTCGGGTCATCTGAGGCGACTGGGACTCTGTGACGGACCGCTCCGGGCTCAAATGCAGAAGGCGGTGCTCCTCGATACCGCCCGCATCGTCCGCCGGTTTTTTCCCTTTCCCCCTAACCCTCGGCCGTTTGGTCTCCCCTGCCGAGGGCTCCCATCTGGTTGGATCTTATTTATTTATGTAGTTTTTGTATTTATTTTAATTTATTGATATTTATGTATATTTATCTTTTCATTTTAATTTATAATTATATATTTACAGAACCCAACCAGGTGAGAAAATTATATAGATACCCTAATTATAATAATAATATTTCCTTTAGCAAACGTACTCTCTCCTGTATCAAGCAGTAATAAAGGCTGATGACCGTCTAACAACGCTCGATCGCCTTCATGCCGACAATTTCCAATCGTTAGAGACTGACGCTGAATACAAAGAAGCCAAACTCCAGCAATGGACCTCAAAACCTCTTCACGGTCGATTCGCTAATGAACTGAGTCAACCACATATCGACATTGAAGCGTCGAAAAACTGGCTCAGACATTGTGAGAACTTTGTTGAAACTGAGGGATTCATTGTGGCGATTCAGGATCAGGTTGTGCCTACGAAAAATTATCTTAAGTACATTGTCAAGACAGGAATCGAAGATGACGGTGTTATCAAAAGCCAGAGACCATCCAGCACATAACTGGCGGCTGCCAGGCTCTTGCTGGAACCGAGTACACGCAGCGCCATGGCAACGTGGCAAAAATTAAACACGATCCCTTAAGGAGACAGAACCGTACTGGAAATACAATCCATCCCAGGAACTCGAGAATGATTCGGCACAACTTTATTGGGACAGGTCAGTTTTAACTGACCGGACCATTGAGCATAATCGACCGGACATAATATTAGTAGAAAAGGAGGAGAAGCGGACGTGGTTGTTGGATATTGGCATTCCAAACTCGCATAATGTGCAGAAGTACAGCACTGAAAAGTTGATCCAGTACCAGCAGTTGGCTGAAGAAATCCGACAGTTAAGGTGACAGCAGCAGGTACTTATCATGCCGCTGATTTTCTCTACCACGGGAGTTGTTCCTAAATCCCTTGCTGACAATTTAGCTAACCTGGGCATCTCAGTGAGGGTGAGGAACAAAATTCAAAAAGCCTTAATTTTGGATACGACAGAGATAGTACGTCGCTACCTCACAATTTAAACAAAAGAGCGGGATCTTGCGATCAGACGATGTCGCGTGTTAAAACCCTAAAAGGTGCGTTAATGGAGTTAAATAATAATAAAATAATTGAAAACGAGAAAACTGAGAATAATATTTTGGGCTCACGTTCAGATACAAGAGACACCATTCATATGACGGCGGGTAATTAAAATCTCGACCTTTTTAGCCTTCGTCAGTCATCTCCGCCCTCTTCCTTATTCGAAACTCAATCAATTACCTTAACATCCAATTCTGCAACACAAACTCTAGCAATGAGCTGCACGGCTTAAAATAGTATTTTAAGTGTTTCACACCCAGTTGAAATCAATCTCCCAGATGATGGTTTAGTACAGAAGTTAACCAACGAACTGAAGACTAATCTAGCATTGTATACTGGTACGGACCCCAACATAAGACCCAAACTGCTGCGATTGAAAGAAAATAATCAGCTATATAGTTTACTTAACATTTTCAATGGTCATAATATATTACCCAAATTCTGTAGTATTGATTCTGAGTTACTACATATTCATACCCTCATATATTGCTCAGCTTTAGTTATCTCAAAACCATTAGGATATAAAATTTCAAACGGCCCCTTAAAAAAGCGAAATTCATTTAACAATAAACCGGCTTGGCAAATAAGATTAGAAATAGATATATCTATCCTGCGCGCTGATGTGGTTGGATTAATACTGGTTGCGCGGAAAACGATTCGTATTTTAATTTTATTCGAGGGTATGCTTGCCAAGCGTTTATCCTTTCCTTGATCTATCGTTACTCCGTAAATACCGGGAGGGGGGGGGTGAGAGGGGAAAGAAGAGATTCTAGAATGTTGCGTGATTTTTGCAACCAATGAGAAGCGCGCCCGACCGAGATGCATTGATAGGAGGGCCGAAGCAATATAAGCTCGCGCGCTGCCCTCGAGTACTCTCTTGCCTTCGCGCTGCTAGTCTAAACCGCACATGGAGCAGTCGAGCTCCAGAAGTAACCGCCTCACATAGTGTGAGATATCGTCGCGCATCGCTCTCTTCCATCGCACCACCGACCAGGACCGCATCCCTGAGGTGCCCCAGGAGACCCACCAGAAGTCGCACCACAGCAACGGAAGCGCCTAAGCCGCATCGAAGTCACACCCCGGTAAGTGTGTTTTCCTATAATTCAATGCCTGCTTGAGTATTTGTTTGTTAGCTAACCCGCCCCATTTCACTTCTACTAATGTGCTCAAGCAGGACTCCTTCATAACCTTGGCAAACAATAGGTTTCGGAAGAGCTAGTGCATTGTCAAGTAACCGCGTGCCACATCCGCCATCTTGTTGAGGCTGAAGAAGCTTACCGCGTATACAGTCCATCTAGTATAACATCTCGCGTAATAGGGTCAAGGCTTGAACGGGGAATCGGACTCGGGAACCCTAAGGCCCGCCGCCCATCCATTTATATGGTCATTCAAGCGGATTTGGAACTGGTGCTTTGTAGCCTCATCGAGTCGAACTGCTGGATTAATTCCTTAGACAATGCACTCTAATTTAATATTGGATAGATTTATGTAGTTTTGTTTAGTTTAAATTTAAAATTTGTTAGTTATTCGCATAAGTAAATCGACTTATTTATTCAAATAGTTTGGATTTGCTTAATCTTATTTAGCATAACCACCATTTGTAAAAAATAATACGAGTTTTAAATTCTTATCTAGTCGACGCGCGTTATCTCGTTTGATTGCAAAGGTGTTCAATTTAACGACGTAATACGGCACGATAAGACAATAGTGTGTTGTGAGATATAGTTGTATTACATTGTGTCCATCCTCCAGCGTTGTACGATTGTTGTGATTATTCTAATATTAATTATAGTGACTTACAATAGCAGTTAGTGGAAATGAAATTAAACTTAAAACTCTTTACGCCAAAATGGACGTACTCTTTTCACGTATACAATATATAAGTGATCACATAAAAAATATTAACGTGGATTCAGTGCGGGAAACGTTTTTATGTGAAATCGAAACGGTGGACTCTTTGCGGACTGATTACGAAAAAATATTAGACAACATGAATAGTTTAGAATTACAAATCGACCCTTAGTATATAATGAATTATCAACCACTTCTATCATTTGAAGATATGTTGTGTCGCGTAAAAAGAACGGCAAAGCTCTTACAGTCTCCAGCCCAAAGCGAAGCAAACCCAGAAATCCAGGTACGCCCACGTGAATCACTTAGATTGCCCCCCATAGATATTCCGGTATTCAATAGAGATTTTAAAACTTGGCTGTTGTTCATAAATAGTTTTGAAAATAATATACATAATAATCCATCGTTATCGGACGCTGAAAGACTGTATTACTTAATTAGTAAATTGAGCGGTAGGGCACAGTTCATTTGTTCGGGCTTCACGCCAACAGCAAACAATTATTCGTTAATATTTGAAACACTTAAAAACAAATATGATGATAAGAGAATGTTAGCCTCTTCATATTTAGACCAGATATTTGATCTTAAAGCTATATCATCCGCGAACATCATCGGCTTAGAGAAGTTTTTAGATAAATTTGTAGCATCAGTGGCCGCACTCAAGAACCTGAAATTTAATGACCTTATGGACGTGGTGTTTCTCCATATCACCTTAAAGAAACTAGACTCGGACACCATGCGTGCGTTTAAAATGGAGCATCGTGGCTCTGAGTTGCCGTCATTCGACTCATTGGCATCCTTTGTACGAGATAAAATTAAAGTGATACAGCGCTCTTCGAATGTCAAACAAGAAGCTAAGAAATGTGTCGATCGCAAACAGACCTCATCAACTAGGACTGCTGGGTCTTTAACGTACGTAACCGCTGCTCCTGCATCGCTTCATAGCGCCTATGTTCTATGTAAGAATAAACAACACGGTAATTTGTATGATTATGTGACCTTTCGTAAATATTCGAACGTTATAGAATAGTAAAAACGAACAACTTATGTTTAAATTGTCTAAGCGATAGACATTTAGTTGCTAAATGCAATTCTAGTTCCGTGTGTAACAAGTGCGCCAGCAGACATCACACGTTATTACATTTCCAACGTATTCGCGTCGAGTAAATCGGACAAGAAAACTACACATACTAAAGTCGACGATTCTAGCGGTCGACCGGATGACGTCGCTCTGTGCTCACTGTAGAATGCGAGAACGCAGTCTCCTACCACCGTGTTACTGGATACAGCCCGTACGTAGTTAGGTATTCGCGTGGAAACGAACAAAGTGACCCTACGTTGCTAGACAGCGGATCACAAAGTAGCCTTATAACGCCACAGTGTATCCAGCGTTTAGGATTACTAATAAATAAGATACCTTCATGTCCTGTAGTCAAAGGCATCGGAGGTACTAATAAAATTACCCTAGGCTATTATAAATTTGAAATTTTATTCTCGGCTAGATCGTAACATTAACTTTAATATAAATGCGTTAGTAGTAGATAAAGTCACCGAGCGTCTGCCGACCGTTTCGGTCGACACCTCGGCAATGATTGATTTTGAAAATTTGACTCTGGCAGACGATACTTACGCCGTCCCCGGAGATATAGACATGCTTATTGGAGCATCGCTTTTCCCTCATCTTTTGTTACACAATAAGGTCAGGGGCAACTCCTCGCATACCGCGCCTTACGCACTGGAGGCCGTTTTAGGCGACGTCATCATTGGTTCCGCCCCTATCATGGATAATATTTCGGCAACCTCTTATTGTTGTATGGCTGTCGAACCGCTCGAGTCGTTAGTTCGCAAATTTTGGGAGATGGAAGAGGTGAACGTTCCACCTATAGTTAGTCCAGATGATAGATTATGCGAGGAAATTTACGTCCGCACGACCGTTCGTGATCGCGACGGTCGATATAGTGTAGCGCTACCCTTTAAAGAAGATATTTTATCTCTCGGAGATTCGCGTCTAGTGGCGAAAAAACGTTTCTACAGTTTGGAGCGTAGGACGCTCGCTTCACCCCGAATAAAGGAAGCTTATGAAGACATCATTAAAGAATATATGAGGGAGGGTTACATATCACTTGTGGCTCCAAAATTAGACAACTACGAAGACACACCGTCGTATTTCATACCACCTCACGGGGTCATTAGGGAAGACAAACTTACGTCCAAGTTACGTGTAGTGCTCGACGCTAGTGCTAGAACTAGCACTCACCTTTCTCATAACGATATCCTATATAGTGGGCAAAATTTACAGGGCAATTTATTTAATAAAATAGCAAATTTTCGTTTGTTCAGTACAGCACTATCCGCCGATATTCGCCAAATGTTTCTTTGCATAGGGGTCCGTGAATGCGACCGTCGATTTCAACGCGTTTTATATCGCTTTGACCCAAAGGAACCTCTAATGGTGTTTGAATTTAATCGCGTTTGCTTTGGTTTAAAGTCGAGCCCATTTCATGCGTTAGGCACGGTGAGACAGCTCGCCTACGATGAAGGTCCCTCTTATCCTAAAGCTAGGAGGGAAATTGAGAGTGGATTATATATGTATGATTTTGTGTATTCGGTTGATAGCGTAGAGGAGGCCACCCTAACCACCGCCGAGGTTATAAAGCTCGTGAAAGCGGGTCAATTCGATCTCGTCAAGTGGACTAGTAATTCGTAGACGGTTTTAGATACAATCCCACTATCACACCGCCTTTCTGCGATAAAGGAATTCGACGATTCTGATACGCACAAGGTGCTTGGTTTGTGTTGGTCACCAGAGTCCGACGTGTTTAGCCTTAAGGTAAACCCGCCCGCAGAAACATGCACAAAGCGCACATAGCTGTCATGCGTTGCTAGATTATGGGATGTCATGGGTTTCGTAGCCCCGTTGGTACTATACGCTAAGCTTTTGATTAAACAACTTTGGTTATGTGAATGCGATTGGGATGACCCGCCGCCTGATAGCATTGTTCGTTCGTAACTGCGTTTTAGAGAGGAACTTCTTTAATAAGCGAAATAAAATACCACGTCATATAAACGTCGATAGAAATAGCGTCATCACGGTCGTTGGGTTTGCAGACGCTAGCGAGAAGGCTTACGAGGGCGTTGTATATTCTCACGTCCAGAATAATGGTAGAAATTCGATCAGCCTCATTAGCTCTAAGTCAAGAGTCTCCTGCCGTAAGGCTGTCTCTCTCGCGCGCTTAGAGCTTCGCGCGATATTAGTCCTTGCCAAACTTATCACCACAGTTACCAGTGCATGTAGTGATAGAGTTCACATAGAAAGAATATTTGCCTTTTCCGACTCCACCGCCGCTTTATGTTGGGTTCATTCTTCACCCCACCGTTGGAATACGTTTGCCGCAAACCGAGTGGCCAAGATCCAAGACGAGTTAGGAACACGGAACTTTTATCACGTGTCCGGTACGGAAAACCCTGCCAATTGTGTATCCCGTGGACTCATCCCGATGCAAATAATGGACCATCCGCTTTGGTTCCACGGACCTTCTTTGGTTCACTTGGAACCATCGCAGTGGCCAATAACCGATTTCTACCCTTCGTCAGTGTCCCAACCCCCAGAAGAGTAGAGACACGCTCTGGTGGCGAACGTTTCGAGCGAGGTTTCTCCAATCATTGATTTGGGGAACCGTTAGTCCTCTTGGTCGAAATTATTGCATAGCGTGATTTACGTTTATCGATTCGCGAAGCTTTTACCGCGACGTTTGTATATCGTAGCGTCCAATTACAGCTATGCCGAGTTGCTAGTATTGCGTGAACTTCTACGTGCCCATTTTTCCGATAAAATTACAAGATTACAATCGAATAAAACTCGTAGTCGCGCCTTTCAACATCTTAAGCCATTTTTACAAGATGGAATCGTCAAGGTAGGTGGACTCTTGTCTTACTCGCAGTTGTTTCGACCAACGGCCCCCTATAGTTTTACCACGTAAAGACCATATCAACAATTTATTAGTTGATAACCACCATAAATTGAATTCTCACGCTGGCGCCGACTTGCTGATGTCAATCTTGCGTCAGAATTATTGGATTCTATCAGCACGTAATTTAATCCGCAATAAGGTGCACAGATATATAGCTTGCTTTCGAGTACGTCCTAAGCCGTCATTTCCGGAAATGGCGGATCTTAGGTCTTGTCGAATAATACAATCCATAAAGCCCTTTATGCACACCGGGTCTGATGTTGCTGGTCCGTTTAAGGTCACGCTCACTCGCGGGCGTGGTATAAGATCCACAAAAGCTTACGTCTGCATTTTCGTATGTCTGACTACTCGGGCGGTGCATATAGAACTCGTTGGTGATCTAAGCACAGCGGGCTTTATGGGTGCATTTAAAAGATTTCTTTCCCGCCGTGGCCCTGTAAGTAAATTGTAATCAGATAACGGTACAAACTACGTCGGTGCGAAACGTATTTTATCAGAACTACATGAGCTTTTAGCCAGCAAGTATTATAATTCGGAGTTCACTCACATCCTAGCCGAGAACCGCATCGAGTGGTCTCTGAACGTTCCAGCCGCGAGCCATTTTTGGGAAATTGGGAAACTAATATTAAGAGTCTAAAGAGTCATTTATACCGAGTAATAGATCAAATTTTGTCCTTCAAAGAGATAAGTACTGTGCACGCTCAAATTGAGTGCGTCATGAATAGTCGCCCCTGTAATGTCGAACGGTTGGTAAATGAAAGGAAGACGTGTTTCTCTACTCAAGACTTTAATTATACTGTCACTTAAACCTAAGAGTAAGTACATTTATTAACATATGCTAGTAGGGTGGAGGCACATACACTACACCTCCCCCGATACTTAAAAAAAAGGAAAGTTCTCTATTTACTTTTTTTTACATTTTAATTTTCATGAATCTTATAACATAATAATAATTTTAATATTGAATAATTTATAATATTTATTTTTAATCTTTTAATATTGAAAATTAAAATAAAATACAATGTTACATAGGCTTTAAATGTATATAATTTCTAATTGGAATAAAATAACGTAGTTAAACAAAATATAAAACTAACTTCATTTAAAAAAAATTATAATCTCATGATCATGATCAGATTGTACCATAGTTATACATAATCATATTATTAAGTCAATCCGTGATACGCATGCGATTTTATTTCGTTAACATTTTTATTTCGTACGACATTAAGCCTGTCGTATTTTTGATATTAATCAATGTCACAACTGCACGTTAAAATGAACATACCACCTATCATACCATATACTTATTAATATTTTTTTTTACATTTATTTTCACTCGAGATTTATTACATTAACTATATGTTCTAGTTAGAAGTTATGATTTAAAAGTTCAAACAATATAAAACTGAAAATAAACTATTACATTTCATATTAAGCAGTACCTGCTCTACCTTTATATATATTTATTCACATTTGTATTCATAATTGTATATACTTTATATTTAATTTATTTATACCTTTATATTTGTTTAACTATTGCTTTCATGATCCACACAAATAGGTTAGACATTAATATTCTACTATATTTTCAGAAATTAATGACTTATAAAAGTTAAAGCATGTGATTTGAAGGTTTAATGAATATAACACCGATAATATTACATTTCATTTAAATATGAAAAGAGCAAAAACATAATGTAATGCAACGCAAATATCATCGCTATCAGCAATAACGGGAATCAAAATACAACTTGCAATCCCAGTTGCGTAAGCGGTTTGTGACACCTACGTTTTAAATTTCTAAGTAGGTAGGTACGTATAAGGCTACGTTTGCAATTACATCGGACTATGATCACAAGGTGTGGTGATTCATACCTAACATTAAGTAACTTCCATAATATGTTATAATATGAATGCAAGTAAAATATACCTTAAAACTTGGAACAGATATTTAAAAATAGTTGCATTGTTAATAATAAAATATTACATTTACTTCTAAGAAATACGTTTATCTTAATTGGGACAGAAATTTATATAAAAAGAGAATACACTGTTAGGTACACAGCTAAAGTTTTTTTTTTTTACAAAATATTTATTTACATTGGACAAGACAATTTTATTTCAAGCAGGTGATACAATTTTAGGTTTTCTTTGCCTTTTTTATAGAAAAAAAAAAACGATTACATTATACAATTTACAATAATAGTGTATCGATAACCTTTGGACTTGATTATAATAAGCTTTATATAAATGTAGTTCAAAATTGTACACATTTTACATAAGAAAACGTGAGACACAAAAAAAAATATTTAAAGTAGAATCATTGTAAATACGAATCAATGTGCCTAAATATGAAAAAATCTCGTAAATTTATATAAATTTACGCGAAAGTGTACTTATCATATTGGGTTGATATATTTTTATTTGTTTACGTGTAGTTGTGCGAATCGAACCCTATAGCCGTTATATGTGCAACTTGCTAGTAGCATTTTGGGTAGCGTTAATAGTCCTAATATAGAAATGCAAAATAACCATCTATCCACTATTAGATTATCATACATTTATCACACTTTTTAATTTGCTCGGGGATCCCCTTATTATCCTGTATTGTCATCAATTATTAGGCCTTTTTTCCATAATTCTTGTACGTACTTTCTTTTTTTCTTCTTATATTTTTTACCTTTAGCTAGCTCTGTTTCTCTCTATTCACTTATATATTTATTTATTTATTAGATACCGGGAATCGGAGTATTATTTCATTTCATTTATATTTTATTTCGTGATATTTATCACGCGGGTACTTTATAAATATGGGCCCCCCCATTTATTTGGGTATTATATTACATTTTCGTAACATTCATTTCATTTTATTGGTACATATTTTATTTTTATTTTATATCAAGGTAAAATGTACCTTGGGTTGTGCGCACAACCTTGAGGTCTACGTTTAAGTCATTTTCAAAGGACTCCAACAATTGTCACTGAGGAAAACTACGTTCGCACCATGATCCAACGAAGGATGTGACCTCAATGTACCATTAGTAAGGGTAACAAATTTAAGACTTCTCTGGTCCCTAACAGTACTAATATGAGTAAACTCAGTTACATCACTTGTGCTGAAGGCGTTGTTCCCTAGTAACCGTTACTCCGATTTCATCGTCCAATCACGGAAACGTACCCTGCTCGAGGACTATACGCTATACCAGTGTTGAACGTTCCCATATCTCTCCATTACTTATTGGTCAATGTCATATTTTTATTTATTTTTATTATTGCCATAAATATTTATTCCTTCTTTATTTCTTCATTACCTTGTTCTTTATTTATATACTTTCGTGCCCCACTTCTATATACTAACTTGCACCATTCTCACACATTTCAAGTCGCACAGTTTAAGCATCATCAATATTTGGGTGATCAGTCCAATATTAACAAAACTTAGTAGCTAAATCATTCGTATTTACACGTTCGAACATTCCTTTCTTCCGTTCCTCATACCAATTACATGCTTTCTAATTTTTGTACAAATGAGACAACATTCTTATCAATAAATTTTCTTTGTCGGTGTTTAACTTTTTTTTATTGAACCATTATTATTAAAACCTCTCTTAACTACTTTATTCCTGTTTACATTGTTATTTATTTATTATTTTCATCTATATAACAATACTACGAGGGTGGATTGAAAAGTACTCGGCCTAACACAGATCCGTTCAATTCTAAAAATCAAATCTACCAACATTATTTAGTTCAGTTCAGACTAGTTCATTGTGTGAAGTTCGAAACGTGTGCGATAATTAGTTGTGATTTTATAAATTTATTAACAAAGTAATCGGACATAATTTCCGCGAATGGAGCAAATCGAGCAGCGTGCCGTCATTAAGTACCTCCATAAGAAGGGGCTATCATCAAAAGCCATCCATGATGACATGGTCAGTACATTAGGCGATTGTGCTCTGTCATATTCATCCGTCAAAAAATGGATAGAAGAATTTAAGCGTGGTAGAGAGAGTGTGAAAGATGAACCCCGCTCTGGAAGGCCTTCGACGTCAACTACTGACGAAAATATTAAAAAAGTACTTGATTTAATAATGGGAGACCGCAGATTAAAAATTAGAGAGATAGCCGAGATTATAGGCATCTCTTATGAACGAACTCAAAACATCATTGTCAACGAGTTGGGTTTCCACAAGGTGTCTGCGAGGTGAGTTCCGCGACTGCTTTCAGTTGAACAAAAAAAGGACGCGATTGACTATTTCACGCGACTGTTTGGAGTTATTTGAAGCCGATGCAGATGATTTTTTGAATCGTTTTGTTACTATGGACGAAACACGGGTTCATTACTGTACACCGGAAACAAAACAACAATCAAAACAATGGAGAAGACCTGGTTCACCACCCCTTAAAATGGCTAAGTCGATTTTGTCGGCAAATAAGGTGATGGCTTCAGTATTCTGGGACTCGAAAGGTGTGATTATGATTGATTATCTTGAAAGGGGTCAGACTATAAACTCTGATTACTACTGCACCTTACTACGTCGTTTACGAGAGGAAATAAAAGAAAAACGTCGAGGAATGCTCAGAAGAAAAGTCCTGTTTCATCAAGATAACGCCCGTGTTCACACGTCAGTACAGTCAATGGCTGAAAATCACAACTGTGGCTTTGAACTGTTACCGCATCCGCCGTATTCAACTGATCTGGCACCATCAGACTTCTTTCTGTTCCCTAACCTAAAAAAGCACTTGGGAGGTCAAAGATTATCGACAAACGACGAGGTCAAAGCAGCTGTAGACGCATATTTTGACTCTAAGGAAGAATCATTTTTTTCAACGGTCTAAATGCTTGGAAGGGGGAGGTGGCAAAAGTGTATTGAACTTGATGGTGATTATGTAGAAAAATAAAAATATAACTGATTTAGTATGTGTTTATTTTCTTGGTTAGGCCGAGTACTTTTCAATCCACCCTCGTATTATCAATTACACATTTATTTTCCTATACTTATTATTTTATCGCATTACAATGTTGTGATTTATCCTACACCTGTTCATGTGTTGCATGTTGCTGTATTCAGTTTAAATTTATCATCTATTTTACTATGTTTTTTTATAAGATACGCTCATTGCATAACATTTTATAATATCATAATTATTTTTAGAAACATCAGTATCATTCGTAAAAAATCGTTAGCAGACCTTTTATATTCACTGTGTAAAGATTGACTCTTGTTATATTTACCCACCTAACTAGTTTCTTGTCTTTCAAAAGAAATAAAAAGTGTTATTTTAGCCAGAAAATATGAATAATATAATTGATAATAAACGTTAAATAATCGCATCGTATGATCGTGCCTAATGTCAACTTAACGTGTACAATTTGTTACTACATAAGTAGTAGTACTCATAAAAATGAGTGCGAGTAAAAAAATGTACCTTAAACTAATAGTTTTAATTTCTTATTTATTCAGAAGTCCACATGGTTACATCGTTAAAAGCTATATCGCTTTTATACAGATCGAAAAATATTACTGAAAGTATGTTATTTATTATGTCGTGTATACAGAATAATTGAAAATCACATTATTAGAGTTATCACCTTTACACAATGATACAATAATTTATTCAAACATTTAAAAGGAAGTTTTTTATATTTTACATAAGTTATTATATAAATTTAAGATTTAATGCCTTTAAAAAGAAATTAAAACTTATAATGATATTGAAATGTTTCTAACTCTTTAAAATTTGGATTCGAGAAAAAAAAATCAACGAAATGTATCACAGTGTTATTTTAAATCAAGTGCGTAAAATTGGAATCTATTATTTTATTATTTCATTAATTGTTTGGCAGGACACAGTAAAAAAATAATACAAAACTATAACTTCATAAATGAGAATATAAAGTCTGGTCTGGCGCCTTAATAGAAGTGCCACATAAGTGCTTAAAATTCAACTTAATTTTTAATACTGTATTATAATTGTTTTAGTTTTTTTTTGTAGGTAATAAAATATTTGATAATAAAGTATATTGTGAATAATCTGATAACTAATTTCAACTTAATTATATGTAAAATACAGAATATTTAATATCTAAGTTTAAAAACATAATAGCAAAAAAAAAACAATCTTAAATTGTTAAATAAAGTTTGAAATAGAATTAAAATCACATAGGTGCGAAGTTACCTCATAATTTGTTCTTTTCGGCTCAATTTTTCTATCTTCTTATCGGTTAAGGCTTGCAGGAAGTTTCTTCTATCTTAAATTTGTGGTCCCACCATCTAATTCGTTTAATCTTCATGTAATATTTGAAGCTGTCATAATATTTGTTTCTGAAGTTGATCGTTCCCGTTGTTTTCCGTAACATTTTTCATCTTTTTCTAATAGGTTTTATTAGCATATCTCCTTAAAGAAATAATAACCTTGTCTCCTCTTCTTATGTCTCCGTTTCGGCTTACTTGTCACATCCGGTAGTGTCAATTCAATAGTTGAAAATTGTTCCTTTAGTTTTATATTTATTTTTCCATGTTTCTTTAACTATTTGTGCAAGCCGCGGCGGTGCGCGTGCCTTGTCGCCGCGCACCGCCTGGCAGGGTCGCCATGTAATGTTGAACGGTTGGTAAATGAAAGGAAGACGTGTTTCTCTACTCAAGACTTTAATTATACTGTCACTTAAACCTAAGAGTAAGTACATTTATTAACATATGCTAGTAGGGTGGAGGCACATACACTACACCCCCTTTGTCGTACGTTGTCAAATGACCCCTCGGAGCCGCTGGCTCTAACTCCAGCAAATTTGTTGAATTTAACGCCTTTGAAGTATCTGCCCGCCATAGACATGGACGAGAACAAACTTAGTATTTCCGCACGCCATAAATTATTGGACCGGTTGGTGCGGTCGTTTTGGAAACGATGGACGAAGGAATACTTGCATACGTTGCAGTTTCGGCAAAAATGGAACACAACAACTGAACCTTTAACTGTGGTTGTGCTCACCAAGGAGAATACGCCGCCTCTCCATTGGCCATTAGGGATCGTCGAAGAAGTTTTTCCCGGTTTCGACGGGGTAACTAGGGTAGCTCGCGTTAGGACCACGACTGGGTCTTACATGCGTCCTGTTGTCCGTTTGTGCCCTTTGCCCCTTCAATAGTTTAAATTAGCTTTCTAGATTAGAAATTGTAGTCGAAATTTAGGTTTAATCTTAGCGTTAGTTATTTTGTTAGTTTAATCTTAGCGTTGGTTGTTTTAGTTATTTGAAGAGGACCCTTTAAGCCGGGGGGGGGGGATGGTTGCGCGGAAAACGATTCGTATTTTAATTTTATTCAAGGTTATGCTTGCCAAGCGTTTATCCTTTCCTTGATCTATCGTCCCTCCGTATACTGAATGTTGCGTGATTATTGCAACCAATGAAAAGCGCGCCCGACCGAGATACATTGATAGGAGGGCCGAAGCAATATAAGCTCGCGCGCTGCCCTCGAGTACTCTCTTGCCTTCGCGCCGCTAGTCTAAACCGAACTGGAGCAGTCGAGCTCCAGAAGTAACCGCCTCACATAGTATGAGATATCGTCGTGCATCGCTCTCTTCCATCGCACCACCGGCCAGGACCGCATCCCTATGGCGCCCCAGGAGACCCACCAGAAGTCGCACTACAGCAACGGAAGCGCCTAAGCCGCATCGAAGTCACACCCCGGTAAGTGTGTTTTCCTATAATTCAATGCCTACTTGAGTATTTGTTTGTTAGCTAACCCGCCCCATTTCACTTCTCCTAATGTGCTCAAGCAGGATTCCTTCATAACCTTGGCAAATAATAGGTTTCTTAAGAGCGAGTGCATTGTCAAGGAACCGCGTGCCACATCCGCCATCTTGTTGAGGCAGAAGAAGCTTACCGCGTATACAGTCCATCTAGTATAACATCTCGCGTAATAGGGTCAAGGCTCGACCGGGGAATCGGACTCGGAAACCCTAAGGCCTGCCGCCCAACCAAACACAATTTATTAACAATAATAGACATCCTATATTAAAGATTTCTTATATTTACGCGAACACTATACATGATTAAAACTACTTTTACGGATTTTATCGCGTTTATTTTTAATTTTTATTTACTTTTATTTTTAATTCCCGACGTTTCGGGCGCTTTCCAGCACCCATGGTCACGGCGGACAACGGGGGAAAAATAAAAGTAAATAAAAATTAAAAATAAACGCGATAAAATCCGTAAGAGTAGTTTTAATCATCCTATATTTGTTAAGAAAATTGATTTAATATTTGATAAATATAAAATTCATTCAACTTATGATAAAAATAATATTAGACCAGCTGAATTTTTAGAAACTCTAAAACATAAACTTGCACTTAAAACCCAAAGACTAGCCAGATACAAAAAAGCCCTACAAAGAAAAGAAGACAATAGGCTTTTTCAGACTAATGAAAAAGGATTTTATAGGTCGCTCAAACATAATGTAAGTAATGTAAGAAATCCAAGGAAGTACAAACTGAAGAAGAACTTAAAAACTACTGGACTGAAATATGGAAGAAAAAAAACCGAAGGTTTTATTACTGCTATTCAGGATCAAGTAATCAATACAAGAAACTATAAAAAATACATTTTAAAAGACCCAAACATGCAGAACGATAGCTGTAGAAAATGTCAACGCCAACCCGAAACCATTCAACATATGACAGGTGTTTGTCCTAGCCTAGTAACAACTGATTACACCCAACGTCATAACCAGGTTGTTAATTACGTTCATCAAAAACTTGCATATAAATACAATTTAATCCCGAATCAAAAACTACTGCCGTACTATCAGTATACCCCTAAACCTGTTCTGGAGAGCGACAGTCAGAATGTACTTTGATAGAGCTATTCTGACCGACAAAACAATTCATTACAATAGACCGGATATAACTTTAATTGATAAATTAAATAAAACAGTATACCTAATTGATATAGCGATCCCAAATACCCATAATATACAAAAAACCATTACTGAAAAAAAGACCATAGAATTAAAAGAAGGAATAACTAGAATCTGGTAAATGAACAAAGTATGTATTGTACCGTTGGTGCTCTCCAGTACTGGTGTGATCCCAAAATGTTTGTCTCACTCCCTTAAACACTTAGATCTTCCTGAAAATAGTTATATTACCATGCAAAAAGCAGCCATCTTCAACACGTGCCGTATAGTCCGAAAATTTTTGCAAGAAGACATCTCGGATTTTGATTCCCAAATAGATGCGCACTTGGCTTAGGCCCATGAACATCTGTTAAAAACCAAGATTTTACAAATCTTGAGAAAGAAAAAAGAATACGTAAATAATAATAATTAATTACAAGTACTTGCCGGAAGCCGTGTTCGAAAATAATCGCGCCAGGCTCTACTGGGACCGGGCCATCATCACAGACAGGGCTATTCTTGCGAATAAGCCTGATATTGTGCTGATGGACCGGGCACAGTCAAGGATATATTTGGTCGACATTACCATTTCGTATGACGAGAACTTCGTGAAAGCCGAAACAGATAAACGAACAAAATATCTGAACCTGGCTCACGAGGTGACCGACATGTGGGGTGGTCTGCCGACTGAAATTATTCCTGTAGTCATTGCTGCGGGCTAATCCCAGTCAGCCTCTTGGGTCATCTGAGGAGGCTGGGACTCCGTGACGGACCGCTTCAGGCTCAAATGCAGAAGGCGGTGCTCCTCGATACCGCCCGCATCGTCCGCCGCTTTTTTTCCCTTTCCCCCTAACCCTCGGCCGTTTGGTCTCTCCTGCCGAGGTCCTTCATCTGGTTGGGCTTTTATTTATTTATGTATTATTTATTTATTTGTGCTGCTATATGAAATATATATTTATGTATATTTATCATTTCCTTTTATACATTTATTCAGCCCAACCAGATGAGAATAAACTACGAATACCACAATAATAATTATACACCTTTCAATAAGAGGTATCCAAGGCCGACTTAATGCCTCTTATTTTTAGCAAGACTCCAGAGTGAATTTCTCATAAGTTTTGTATGCGTGTGGGTGTATGTGCACGTGTGCGTAGTGTGTGTGTGTGTGTGTGTGTGTGTGTGTGTGTGTGTGTGTTTGTGTGTATGTATGTAAATAAGTCAACATCTCATAGCTTTGTAAAGAAGTTTCCGGTTGAATAGGGGTTCGCGGCATCTGAAAGAACCAGATTTTCTGTGAATTCTGAGAAAACCTCAAAATATCGATATACTAGTTTACTTTTTATTGCTACGACACCCTTACTTTGATCATCTCCATAATCTAATCAGCTTTTTTAACTCAAAAATGACGTTGGTTGCCGTAAACCGGTTCATTCGTTCGAGAGATATCGTTGCTGAAAGAAATCTTAAATAAGTGTTTTTTTTTTTTGAAATCAATTTGTAATAAGCTTTTTTCTAACCTGAAAAAATTGTTCGTGAAAAAAATCAATTTTGGTTGTTCTGTGGTTAAATGAAATTTGGAGAGCTTTATTATTGAAATAAGCGGGAAGTTCCAGGGATGGCCTTTTTTATAGAAGAGGTGGCAAACGAGCATGCGGTTCACCTGATGTTAAGTGACTACCGCCGCCCATGATCAATCGCAACACCAGGGGAATTGCAGGTGTGTTGCCGGCTCTTTAGAAAGAAGTAAGCTCTTTTCTTGAAGGTCCCCAGGTCATATCGGTTCGGAAAAATCGCCAGTGATAAACTATTCCACAGAGTGGTTGTACGTGGAAGAAAATTCCTTTTGAATCGTGCAGTTGTGGACCGGTAAGCATCAAGATGGTGTGGATGGTATCGGAACATTTGCCGCGTAGTGCGTTCACGAAATTTGGGGGCTGGGATTAATCCTAACAATTCCTCAGAGCACTCCTCATGGTATATGCGAAAGAAAATGCAAATAGATGCAACATCTCTTCGCAGCG
The DNA here is from genome assembly GCA_907164705.1 of Parnassius apollo. Taxonomy (NCBI): domain Eukaryota; kingdom Metazoa; phylum Arthropoda; class Insecta; order Lepidoptera; family Papilionidae; genus Parnassius; species Parnassius apollo. Next base: position 446,849 of record CAJQZP010001271.1, read on the forward strand.
CCAGTGAATCGAGCCGATCGGAAAGCACTCGGTCGTTGACAATTCAAGCTGCTCTGCGCTGGATGCGGTCAAGTGGAAGGAGCTGGTACTGTGGAGCCCCAGCCCAGAGATGGGAACAGTATTCCATGTGCGGCTGAACCTGCGCCTTGTAAAGTTGCAGGCGGTGTGCCGGCATGAAATACTGTCCCACTCTGCTGAGCACGCCAAGCTTTTAAGAGGCCAATTTTGCCTTCTCTTACAAGTGACCACAAAACTGCACGTCACTCGATATTTCGACGCCGAGGATTCCGATACTGGCTGAGGCAACAAGGTTCGTTTAGTTCGTTGTGGAGGGATGTAAAAATGATGATGGTAATAAATAAGAAAGACTAAATGGAATAGAATAGGATAGAAAGGTATCAAATTGGATGGAATTGGAACATACAAGATGAATGAAATAGGCTAATAGGATGAAATGGAATGAAATGGAAAGGAAAGTTTATACGTGATAGAGCCACGCTGCAGCTACATTATCGTTGTAGCCAGAATGGGTCGGCTCGACCAGGGCTCGCTCTCACAGAATACCAGCGTAGAAAAGCAGCTTAATACTGCTGTGTTTCGTATGGTGAGTGTGGAGATTCGGAGACCCTGTTTTACCGGAAATGAGGCATTTCATCTTTTTTCTCAGGGGTGACAACACATCACTTCCAGCATCCACTTACCATCAGGTGGACTGTGTGCTCGTTTGTCACCCTTATTCTATAAAAAAGGAATGAAACGGAGCGGAACCAAATGAAACGGAATATAAATTGAAACCTAATTTATTACTTTAAAACATTTGTTGAGATTAACCTACGAGTAGTAGGCATTGTGAAATACTTGAGGCAGGAAACCCTGCTCTTCGATACCAATAACATTCATAGACTTAAAAAAAGAGAGTTAAATAAATTTTAAGCTTTATTTTCTTATAATGTAAATGCTTGGGTGTGTGCGTGTGTGCGTGCATGTGTATGTGTGCTTGGTTTTACTACGGTAATCAACGTTCGCGAGCTTAACAAAAATGATCGTACATTATAATATTATAATTTATATAATAAATTTAATATTACATCGCTGTGATCATGTAACTTCGTAATCACAAAGTTGCTGATATTAGAAAAAGAAGCAATAATATCCAATTTCGTTTCTTTTATTGCAATTTATGTATTATGAATATCAAAGCAAAAAATTACTTTGTAGCTACGTTAGGGAAAATATACTTCTGAAATTCTAAACGTAAAACAGGCTGACACATACAGAAACTAAACATGAATTAAGAATAACAAATAACATGTTATGTACAATGTAAATAACGGTTGTACGAGTCATTACAATATTTTAAATGTTTTTAAACCTGAAGCATGTTAAAAAATAATTAGGGTTAATTTCCATTTTACTACAAAAATATTTCATCGAGCTTAATCTGCTGCTGAATTAAGGTGTTTGGAAAATTGCGCCAATAGGCGTGCATAACTTCAAACATTTGATTTATCATATTTACACAAACATTATACAACAATATAAACTGATTGAACACCTCGATCGCTAAAGCTTCGGGTGTGCTGTTCTGTCAAGCCGCAATGAAATATTTGAGTTTGAGTTTTAATTAAATTTATTATTTTTAACCGACGAAAAAAAGAAGGAGGTTCTCAAGTCGACGCGTATATTTTTTTTATATACTCGTAATATGACCACGCGTAACTTTTTACAGAGTAATCTGATTTTGATAATTCTGTTTTTATTCGATAGAGTGTACGTCAAAATTGGTTCCATATAAATTTTGAAAAAGAAATCTACCCTAAGGGTGGGAAAATAGGGATGATTTATTATTTCCTCACAGATTTTAATGCTGAGTTGTGTATTACAACATTACATAATAATTAAATTTCTTTACATTACAAAAAAAAACTTTACGATGAATTAGCTTTACATTATTTTTAGAGCTCAGTTATTAAGATTAATTAAAAACTCAAAATAATTGCAAAAATATATACATAGGTTTACTTACATTAGTTTAAGTACTTAGTTATTGTACGGGCTGCAGGACTTACATATTTGTAGCGTCAGCAGTTTACGCTATTACGGTCCCGTCGCAGCCCTTACAGTTATTAAGGTAAAAGAAAAAGAGTTATTGTTTTTTTTCTATTCAGTTTTTATAGTTTTTATTTTACATTTTTTTTGTGATTTGGATAAACACTTGTACTAGTTTCAAAATATTTATTTAAAATTATTATTATGCTAAACATAAGAACATATCAATTTCGTCCCGCGGCATCATCAGGGTGTATAAGAATATAACTTATGCAAACATACCTGGAATTACTTTGAGGGCATTTTATCAAAATCGAAAAGGCAGAATTAAACCTAAGGGTTAAATTTATTAATTTACTAAAAAAGACGTGAAAATCCTTTTCTAAAAGTGATTGTTACTTTTATGTGACATCTCTTAACCATGACTATATATTTGACTGCCTCGTTAGTCTAGTCGTCTTAAGCGCGACTACTGATCATGTGTTCCCTCGAATCGAATCGAAGGTCGGGTAAAAACAGTTATTGCAATTATCTGTCAAAGAACTGATCAGCCACTACCCGGAGGCAGGAAGTTAGTTGTTTCACCTCCGCGCCTCTAAAAGAATGTAATGCCGTTGGTTTTGCCATTGATCCCTCCTTGGTTATGTTGGACTATGCCGGTTACGCCTTTGCCGTTTTTTGCCAGCCGTTCGTTATGGACATTGAACCCCAATGGTTTGCTGCATAGCTCGTCATACGTACAGCAAAGGAGTAAAATAAGTTGCCAGCATCTGTTTTTCCATCATTTTACAATATGGGGGTCTTTAAGACAAGAGTGAATAGGCTTTTGTTAAGTGAATGCACTTTACCATCTTAGGCTGTATAACCTCTTACCATCATGTAGTAAAAAAAGAGTACGCCTGTTCTTGAGCGCACAATTTTGCATCTATCTTGCATAGCTAGCTAGTATTCGTTGAAACTTGCCGCCGCGTCGTTAACAGAAATGGAGCTCACGCGTGAACATTTCCGTGCCATAATTTATCACAATTTTCGTTGCGGCTTATCTCAAGATAAATGTCTCAGTGTCAGTGAACTTTTTTCGATTTATGATGTTCCGACGTGGTCGTGTGTCGCTCATAACTGTTTCTTCTGCAGGTCGACCAAGAACAGCGGTCACGCCTGAAAACATCGCAGCTGTGCGAACTATTTTATTAGATGATCTTCATGTGACATACCGGAAGATTTGGGCTGATGTCAGTATCGGAATGACTGCAATTCAGTCGATAGTACTCAATGAGTTGTGTGTAAAAAAGCTAGTTTCCCGCTGGGTTCCCAAAGTGATTTAAAGAGCAAAAGGTGGCTCGTGTAGATTGGTGCCGGAATACTCTGCAACGCTTCAACGGAGGGAAGTCAAATGCCGTTTATAATATCGTCTCAGGTGACGGACCATGAATTCATTCATACGAACCTGAAAGTAAACATCAGTCAGCAGTTTGGGTCTCCGAAGACGAGGTCAAACCAACGAAAGTGGTTCGCTCCCGCAGCGTGGCAAAGAAAATGCTCGCTACGTTTGTCTCGAAAAAGGGGCATGTTGCTACAATTCCTTTACAAGAACGCAGAACCGTTACCGCTGAGTGGTATATCGTGGTTTGTTTGCCAGAAATGATAGCCGAACTCCGAATATAATAAGCCGAAATGTCGCATCATCTTACATCACGATAATGCGAGCTCCTATACAGCTCGGAAGAAAAATAATTTTTTGAATTAGGAAAACGTTGAGCTGAAGAGCCATTCCCCGTAAAGTCCTAACTTGAGCCAAAACGATTTATTTACATTCCCTAGAATGAAAGATTTATTATGCGGTCAACGGTTTGAAGACCCGAAACAGCCGTGAAAGCGTACACATCAGCCATTTTGTAAACATCAACTTCAGACTGGAATTACTGTTTTAATTATTGGTTTGCACGAATGTATAAGTGCATTAACTTGAACGGAAAATACTTCGAAAAACAATAAAATACAATTTAGCTATACCGTGCATGTGGTTTTTCTTATTTCCGATCATTTCAGTGTGCCCCTCGTAGCATTTTGTTGTAAAAGCATATATATAACCCCGTGAAGGAATTACTGACCTTTTGAAGTTGAGTATAACTGTTATGTACTACCTTGTTTACTGCATATACCTTGCTTGTACTTGTATTTAGTACTTGCATACAATTGTTAACTATTATTATTATCCTTCTCTACTCAATCTAGAAGTAGACTAGTAGAGAATGACTTGAGACGTTACGTGAACCGTTTCGTGCGACTATATTTTTTATAAAACTGAGGTGATGAACGAAGTAACAGTCTACCTTATTTGAATGGTTCAAAAATTAGATGCTTTGTTGCCCCTGAGGACTGAGATGGGATTTCGTTATTAGCTAAAATGGTCACCATTTCTTTTCATTTACCATAAGGAACAGTAGCGTTATACTTTTATTTTATGCTGGTATAGAGAGGTCACAAATATTTACAATGTAAAAACAATTTCTTAATAAAAAGTGAAAGCCAGCTTTAAAAAACTAAAAATAATAGAATATTTTCACATTCTGGAGGCAACCCTAAGACTTAAAGAAATTTTAAGAATGTAAAAAAAAGCTCCGACTTCTGAACGTGGAATTATTTTATTATTTTTTGTTTTTTGAAATTAGCTTAGCTTAGTTAATTTTTAACCCTTTTAAGAGCACGAAGGAATACTGTTAATGTCGTCTTAATAGTTATATTAAAAACTTCATTTTCTATTTTACCATCCTTACGGGTGAAACCTTTTTCCGAATCTATATAAGACCAACCCTATTTAATATATTTTTTAAATAAAAAGTGTGACAACGCAGTCCACGCAACGCAACACGTATTTCTGCGGTGCCTACATGCACTTTACCTCATGGTAAAGTGTGAATGCCAGTAAATAGGGTATTCCGGTTCTCTTATCATAACTAATCATAAACACAGCACACACTTTTTTAAACAAAGTACTTTTGACGAAGTGTCGGTCAAAACTTATTTTTACACGAAATAGTTATTTTTAACTTTAATTTTTTTATCGACATTAAGCTAGTATTTTGTGAGAGCGTGATTCTTCCCCGATCTATTCGTGCTACAAGCATAATATATGTATAACTGCAGCGTGGTTCCATCACGTATAAAAATATAAAAGCATCAAAATCGATTCGCAATCAACGAAGATATCGCGTAACATAAATACAAAACAACATACAATCGAACTCTAAACCAATTTTTAACTGTGCAAACCAATTCTGCTAAAACAACTTTTATTTGTGCAGTATGCATCACCCATACTTTGGACGCGCGATTTATCTAACGCGGAAGTTTTTTTTGCGAAGGTCAAGAGACTTGCTGATGGATAGAGTGCTGCTTTTAGTTTTACTATTGTAATGTTTTATAATGATTCCGTATATTACAAATACTTCACATCTTTCGAGTAGCCAAAGAAGATTAGTTAGACAAAATCTGACTTCCGCAAAGTTTAAAAACTTTATTATGCAAATATTTTATAATTACAATAACTTTAGATATTATAATATTAAGGATTTTTGGGTTATGAATTTATAAATTTATGAATGAAGTGATCGCTGTGAATGCTGTTTGCAATTTGTTTTGTGTTGCTAATTGTTGTGTAAATTAAATAATTGTAACCTGTTCATTTTTTTTTTCAAAAAAATCACCTGCTGGGTATCTTGCTGGTTCCTTCCTAGGGCAAAGGTATTTTCCGAACAAGTGGTAAATTCAACAAAATAGTAAATCATTAGGTATTACTTTTAATCAATATTGAAGAAAACAATTATATTCTATTTGATATGGTCAATAGCACCGTACAAGTGTACATAGAGCAAACAAAGATATCCATATAAACCTGTATAACATAATATTAATATAGCTTTTTATACAGTATAAGTAACAAACCAACATACAGTCCACCTGGTGGTAAGCTTTTTTATAGAATAAGTGTGACAGACGACCTCACATTTCACCTGATGGTAAACGCCACCACGTATAAAACTGCTGTCCTTGGAGACCCGCAGCAAATTTCAAGCACAGGTGTGTTCACCTATGAGGACTTGAATGGAATGCAGCTTTAAATTATACGGACTCTCCAGCTGATGTAAACACCGACAAATCTGCGATGCTTATAATATGTAATCAAGTTCATTTAAGGTTTGACCACATAAAGTTGACTACATATTTCTGCCATTTCCTGTAGAGACTATCGGTGAATTTCCTAAAGGGACCATTTCCATGGCTGGTCGTCGCTGCTGGTGATACAAGGGATGGGATCTTTTGTCGCTCGAAGTAGGGCTGGTTCTTCTTTTTTATTATCATAGTTTTAAATAATGTATATATTAACAAATTATTATGATAAGAAATATTGTATAATATGTTATGCAAATAAATATAAGAATTCAATATGGCCACCGCAATTAAATCACATTAGACAACCAATTCTTGCAAAAGAACACCGATTTCTAGCAAGAAAAAAGTATTATATATTGTAATTCATCATCATCATCATTTCAGCTCTTCATAAATCCACTGCTGAACGTAAGACTCTCCCATAGAATGCCACAAAGCATGATATTAAGCCACCTGCTTGCATCGACTTGCTGAATATCTTACTAGGTCGTCACTCCATCTAATAGGGGGCCACCCTACACACCTTACCTGTAAGAGGTACTCGAGAACCCTCCTTTCCTGTTCGTAGTCTTTTATATGTAAACACATCAACAAAATATATAAAATCTATGAAGAGTTTTCTGATATAGTAAATGGAATAATGATAGGTTATTTTAAGGTCTTTAGTAAAAAAAATACATTTCTAAGGCAAATTAACATGGGAAGTTATTGGTTTCACCCCGATTTTCGAAAATCGAGTTTTCATCAGATCCCGACATTTTGAGATCCCAAGAAGCTAATCTAAGGAAGCTTCTAACTAATTTCACGTGGACGTCCGTACGGATGTGTGTGTGTGTGTGTGTGTGTGTGTGTGTGTGTGCGCGTGCGTGTGTGCGTGCGTGCGTGCGTTCTTGCGTGCGTGCGTGCGTGCGTGCGTGCCTGCATGCGTGCGTGCGTGCCTGCGTGCGTGCGTGCGTGCGTTCGTGAGATATCAAAGGAGAAAGAATTCGAAAAAAACGTTTTTTTTTTTACATAACTTCGAGATTTCGCAACATCGATTGTTCATACTTAATTAACTTGTCAATATCTTGCTGCGATATAAGACCCCATATTTTTGCAAGTATTCGAAAATTTGTTGTTCCGTCATCAAATTTGGCGGGAAATCTCTCGAAGCTTTTCGTTGTATCCTGTTCCAGGCATACTCGATAGGATTTAAGTAGGGCGACTGTGCAGGACAATCCAAAACTTGAACATCGTGGTCTCGGAGAGCGGCCGACACCAGCCGCGCTGTAATTATGGGAAGGACCATACCGTGCATGAGTAGAAATTCCTGGCCCGTTTAGATTCTGCGTGGGACAATAACAGCTTTTCTACCTATTCGTAGTATTTTTGTACAGTCATGCTGCCTTGGCTCCAAACGAGCTGGGTTCGTCCGCCAAGACGAACTCCTGCCACGCCTTGGTATGATTGGACCTCCTAGGGGTGTCGTAGACGGCTAACTCTACCTGGAGTTCTCCAAACCCGAGTTCATGAATGCGAATGAAACCCTAACCGGGACTCATCGGTGAACAGCACCAAAGACCATTGTTTGTAAATCCATGGTAAATACCCTCAAGCCCACGTAAGTCACCAAGCCACCGACGCGATTGTCACGTTGCGCGACCAATTTCATGCAATCTTACCAGCAGCTGGTGGTCCTCCTGAAGCCTTTGTAATAGTTGCGTCGCTGTGAATTTGGTTTGTTTTCTGGCGGTCATTTGGAGAAATCGATCCTGTCTCTGCGTAGTAACACGATATCCCGTGTGCCGTTCCGCCACATCCCCAGTACTGCGATAACGTGACCACAACCTTGACATCACGTTTTGGTTGTATTATTTCATTTCGACTCAAATGAACACGTGACATGACTCTTAAATCTCGCACGATACGTTAAATTTTAAAAAGGAAAACAATCTAATCCCATTTTATTAATTAATATCAGTAGAACAATTTTAATTTCCCTTGACGTAACAAATTAGTAACTATTTGTCACCGTTTTTTTCTTTTGTTTTTTATTTATATATAAAAATTTTAGAAAATAGAATAAAAGAGGTTTCAATCTGTATATAATTTTTCTATGGAAACTAAAAAGATTTTAAACTATGAAGTCGTTAATAATTTAGGATTAAGGTATCCGTAGATTCTGTTGACGCGTTAATATGTTATATTGTATTATATTAATTTCAACAATTAAACCCAAAGCCAAGCATAGAGACACGAGAGAAAAGGTTAAAAACGAAGAAAGACTTGTTACAGTGCATATTTCTGCGTAGATTAAACCAAATAATAATAAAGCCGAAAGTGAATCCTAGCTGGGTTAACAACGACGTCATAATGTCAATCCTCTTAATTTTTTCGTAATTACAAGTGTTATAAAATGTTTTAAACGTAGGAGGTTATAAAAATTGTGATAAAAACGATTGAAAGAAGAAGAGTAATGTTTTTCAAGTGTATTTATGTATGTAAGTCATACTATTTGGCACGCTCTGTAGCCTAAGCGGCTCGATGAACTTAAACGTATAACGTGATGCTAGATTCCTTTTAGTTGTGGAAGTGACTGTAATAATATTTGAATTTTTCTCTTTTCAGTGGACTTTTACGCAGTAGACTTTTTTATAATATTTTAAATAATGGTTTTGTTTTCGTATAAGAATCGGGCAAAATATATAATAGAGTTCCAACAAAGTCTAAATTGATATGAACGATACCAGTGCCCACAAACAAGCAGTGTCATTTCAGGTATTGCAATCAACATTTTCTTGTTTATTTTACATGTGGTGAAAAAGTGTTTGCGTAGTAATGGATAAATTGATATTCAAATTGAACTAAGAGCGTTATCCTTGTCCGCTGCGACTGCATTAATGCAACGCTGTTCTCGGGCCTCGGGATATCCTCCATTACCCGGAATCTCCTCAAAGATCACAACTGTGTACCGGTCACGGGAGCCATTGTTGGCGTTGTAGGTGTGGGCAGCGAACGAATATTTTCTTTTATAATTTTTTTCCTCCGTTCGGCTCTAGTTGGTGTCTTAAAAGCCCTGGGCAGCGTAGTCACCGTCTTGAGGACAAAGGTAATGCAAATTCGGGAGGTGTCGAGAACTAAAGTCGTACAGCACCTCTACCACTTTTTGGCAGTTAACGTTCCTAGAGAGCTCGATGCTCAGTACATCCGCACATTTACGGTTTCCGTATGAACGTACGTTGGTCCTACGGAACCCTGTTTGCATGCTATCCTCCTTAGGACGGAGCAGCAGCGATCGTTGGCCGTATCGTTTTTTGCGCAATTTGCAAACTTGGTCCTTTCATCTTTACCCCGAGGGCATGGTCAGCGAAGTGATCCTCAGCACAACGAACGTACTTCACTAGTCTGAAGCAGTTGTAAGAAGCATGTCCAAAAGCCTGGCAGCGGTGGCATTGGGCCGAACCCTCTCGTCCTTGCCAGGCTTCTATGAGGCCTACTCTCATGTAGAGAAGTTTGTCGATTTTATATAGGTCATTTAGCCACTCCCACTAAATAATGGTTTTGTTTTCGTATAAGAATCGGGCTGGTGTCTTCTCTGTGATGTTGATCATATAACGCTGAATCGTCCGGAATTCTTCCAGGCTCTGGGAAGTAAATCGTATCATATTCCCGAACGGACGAGCATTAGGGGGGTGTCCCAAGTTTTTGTTGAGCACTTCAAAATGCTACGTCCAATCCGAAAGACACTGCGACTATTGGCAGGTAACGTGCCTTCTCAGCCTCCTTCATTAGTTTGGTGCTGCCAGTTGAGTATAACTAGTCGAGAGCCTTTGACCATCGTCCGATGGTTTTCCCAGCGGGTTGGTATAGGGTCGCATATGTTGTGGACTCCCAGCCATAAGATTTATTGCTCAAACTCGGCCGCGTCTACGTTACTGCAGTGGACCGGTGAGATGTAAGAGTTGGTTTTGGTGGTGTTGGTGATTTTAGTTGGACATGATGCTCTCTTTAGGTGCCTGCTAGTGGGGTATCTTCATCCTCTGAATATAATGTTGAGATAGGGAAGTCGATGCACTGCTTCTTTTCAAAGAATAAGGCTTTGGTCTCCGCCTCCTCACCAACTTCATCCTACGAGGTAAAAACTCTGGTTCCGATCCGCTCGTGAACTCAGGCGCGGTGAGCGTGAGCCTCGGTCCAATATGTTCGGCCAATCTAGTGATTTCCTGGTGCGAGGGGAAGGGGTTCCCCCTAGTCCACCATCGTTATTACAGTTCAGGTAATTTAACTACGTATTTTATCGAAACAACCTAACGAGTTAACAACGAATACGACGATACAAAGATTAGATAGATATTAGAACTCTTACATTGTTGAAACAGCTAGAATAGTTTACTTTAGTTATTTCCATAGCATTATGTCGTATGGTATTTTGCTACGGGGACACGCGACTGACACTGAAGTTATATTTATTTTACAGAAGAGGGCCATTAGAGCTACATACAATTTAAAACCAAAAAAGTCACTGAGACAAAAATTTAAGGAAATTTATATATTAACTCTGGCCTCTCAATACATTTATGAAAATGTAATGTACGTACACAAAAATAAAAGTAGTTTTATTCAAAAATAAGAGATGTTCATTCTGTAAATACTAGGAACAGACACAAGCTAGTAGTATCATTTACTCTACTCCAACGATACAGTAATTCATTCTTGGGGCGATTTATACGCTTTTACACGATTTATACAAGACGGCGACGTGTCAACTTTAAACCAACATAGTTTTTGTTTTTAAAAAGTTTTTTTAAATTGTTTAAATGTCATTAAAATTCTAAGAGGCTATTATTCAAATTCTAAAAAAGGTTGTCATTATCATTACAGCCCTTCACAAGTCCACTGCTGAACGTATGCCTCTCCCAAGGTATACCACAAAGCACGGTCCTGAGCCACCTGCATCCATCGACTTCCTGCATGTCTTACCAGGTCATCACTCCATCTAGTGGGGGGTCGCCCTACACTTCGCCTACCGGTACGAGGCTGCCACTCGAGAACCTTTTTCACCCAACGTTTGTCGGTTCTTCGAGTTATATGGCCGGCCCATTGCCACTTCCGCTTACTAATCCGTTGGGCTATGTCAGTCACTCTGGTTCTACTGCGGATATCCTCATTTCTAAGTTTATCATGCAGAGAAACGCCGAGCATAGTCCTCTCCATAGCTTGTTGAGCGACTTTGAGCGTCCTCACATGGCCAGCAGTGAAGAACCACGTCTCGGTTCCGTAGGTCATCAGTGGCAACACGCACTGGTTGTACAACTTAGTTTTCAGGTTTTGAGGCATACCTGACGAGAAGATGCGTCGTAATTTCCCGAACGCTGCCCAGCCGAGTTGAATCCGTCGATTGACCTCTCGGTCGAATTTGGACTTACCTAGTCGTACTATTTGTCTCAAGTAAACCTACTCGTCAACAACTTCGAGCTTAGTACTCCCAACAACTAACGAAATAGGTGTGACATGGACATTAAACATGATCTTTGTTTTGTCCATGTTCATCTTAAGACCTATCCGAGAGAGGCGCTATTGAGGTCATTGTGCATAGTGCTTAAGTCCTCCAGCGATTCAGCCATAAGGACTATATCGTTGGCAAATCGAAAGTGAATGATATACTCGCCATTGATGTTAATACCGTACCCTTTCCAGTCCAGTAACTTGAAAACGTCTTCCAATGCAGCGGTGAAGAGTTTCGGGGATATAACGTCACCCGGTCTTACACCTCTCTGCAGTTGGATAGGTTTCGAACTCTGGTTCTGTACTCGGATAGCCATCGTAGCCCTACTGTACAAACACTTCAGCACCTCGATATACCGACAGTCAACTTGGCACCGCTGAAGAGACTGTAGCACACCCAAATTTCGACGGAATCAAAGACTTTCTCATAGTCCACATACGCCAGACAAAATGGCAGATTGTACTCTTCGGACTTCTGTACAATTTGCCGAAGGGGTATGTGTGTCGTCTATGGTACTAAAGCCTTTTCGGAAACCGGCTTGTTCGGGAGGCTGGAAGTCGTCGAGTTTACGTGCGAGACGATTCGTAATGACTCTCGAAAACAGCACGTAGACGCGGCTCAGAAGGGATATCGCTCTATAGTTCTTCAAGAGGGCGTTGTCACCTTTCTTGAAGAACAAGACCACCGCACTTCTGTTCCACGTCTCCGGAGTAGTGCCACCATGAAGGACGGAATTATTTGTAAAGGTATATACGTTAATTTTTGTGAAAAAACTGGAACAAATTACCCCAGATAAAAACACCGACAAACCCAAAACCACCCCCCCTCCCCCCCCCCCCCCCCACACACAAAAAATATCTGTTCAGTTACCTGTATGCTGTCAAATCTGTTGACGATTGCAGCCTCATCTTCCGTCTTCCGCCATGAGATTAAGAGTGTGATCGGAGAGTTTTTGTATTCTTCTGCGGCGGGTCTTGCAAAACTTAGCTCCTACCACATGGACAGTTTCCACGAGCTCGTCATTCGTATCGTCCACTGCATTGCAATCTTCTAGGCACTGAAAGTGGTTATGCCAGCACAACTTGTTTACCTCTTCTTCCAGCTCCAGAAGATTCTCGTCAGTCCTCAAAGTGCGTGCGTTATATGTTGCCAGGTCGAATCGTCGTAGGTGGCAACCAAACCTCCACCGGAGATTCTTAGCATCGATTCTTAGCAAAAGATTTTATTGTAACTCAATCCGAAATATTCTATTCCCGATCATTTCAGTGTGCCCTAGTAATGAATATGCGGGACCTATCACAAACCTTAAAATTTTTATTAAGCGAAAATTGTTTTATAGGGGTTATTATACTATTATAAAGAATGGGATCGATTATAACTCCTGGAAATGTGGTGATCGCTATCATGCTGTTTCCAAATCTTTTAAAAAATTTCAAACTTATATATTTTTTGTAGAATAAGGGTGACTACGATCACACAGCCCACCCGATGCTAATTGAATTCTATGGTCTATAAGCATCTACATCTACCCTCCATTAAAAATAAAATGCTGGTCCTCTGGTTCTCTACACTCTCCATACAAAACGCGGCGTCATTAAACTGCTACTTTACGCTGGTATTCAGTGAGAGAATGGTCCTTCCCTGGTCGAGCCAACTCATTCGTGCTACAACGTTAATATGGCTGCAGCATGGCACTATCACGTAAACACATTACGAAAAGTATTAAATTATTTTTGTATGTAATGCTTAAAAGAAATCACTGTATCATTTTTATCCTCAAATGTCATAACATTCTCATAAATTTAGAAAGGGATCTTCGTTATAAAATTTATATGGTTAGTACACCTTCCAAGAACGGCATTTTAGTGAATTTTTTCGCTTGTAGAGGTCTTTTATCCAATTGAGTCTCTCTATTACAAGATATTATGAATGAAATAGCGTTATAGAAAATGTTATATTCTAGTCAGGAATCATATAAATATGTATATATATTAGCGTAAGATCACGCTCACCAGATGTTGTTGCAGTTGGGACAACTAGCGACAAATTATGGTGAGAAAAATGTGTTGAAACATTAATCTTTTCACTTTTCTAACAAATTAATTCACTTTATTCCTAAGTAGAGCCGTCTTGATCGCAGAAAAAGTTTTGAATACCCTCACTGACATTATATAATTATTTTAAGGGGTAATAAATAATGACCTAGATAAAAACACCGTTGTACACTGGCGGCGTACGATAATAGAAAGATAATCAAAAGATTTCATAAGTTTAACTATATGTGCATCGAAAACTTAAATATATTAACACAAAAAAAACAGATAAATTGTTATCAATTAAATAATTTCAACACCGTGGATTAAGTATAAAATATAAAATATCAGAAGACAGTTTTACAAGAAAATAAGAGTGATTATTGCGCTATATTTAAAAGGTTTTTATACGTGGTGGAGCCATGCTGCAGTTATATTAGTAGTATAGTTGTAACACGAATGGGTCGGCTCGACCGGAGAAGGACCACGAATACCAGCGTGAAATAGTAGCTTGACTCTGCTGTGTTTCGTATGGTGAGTGTAGAGAACCGGAGACTCCTTTTACTGGAAATGAGGCATTCCATCTTAGTCCTCACAGGTGAGAACGCATCTGCATTTTAATTCGTAATCGAAGATAATTGTAGATGTCTATAGACCACAGCAACCACTTACCATCAGGTGGACTATGTGCTCGTTTGTCACCCTATCCTATAAAAAAGGTGTTTAATGAAAAATTTAATAGATTTACTCAAAACATATTATTAATGGACGGTGACAATCGAGCACACAGTCAACCTAAGGATGAGTGGATACTATAGTCCATAGAAATCTACATTTATTTTCGATTAAGAATCAATATGCATATGTGTTGTCACTTCTGACGACAAAGACAGTAAAATGTGTCTCCAGTTCTCTACACTAACCATATGAAGCAGCAGCTCCTGACGCGTGTAGCATGTAATAAGTTAGCATTTAATAAACTCATAAATCAACGTCTGAATAATAGATCCGCATCAAAGTGTGATGTGATGGTTCTTTGAGTCGACTCGATATATCATAAGCAAGATTTTTTAAAAGAGCAGTTTGCTTGGCGCGGTGCCAGTTAAACAAGGTACAGGTGCGGTTAATGCTTTAATCAGCAAATGTATACTGTTGTCTGAAGATTAATTTAGGACGTTAGCTGCCACTATTACATGAATTATTATAAATCCCTGTTTTATGATACGTCTGTAAATTTTCGTTAGATAAATATGGATTAAATGCGTTTTAAAAAATAAACTTTTAATAACAAGTGAAACTAATTTTAAAAACTAAAACAAAAACATCTTAAAATAACTTCCTTCGTCATCATCATTACAGCCCTTTACAAGTACACTGCTGAACATAGGCCTCCCCCAAGGTATGCCACAAAGTAACAAAAATATGGATTATAGCTTCCTAGTTGAACTTAAATATAACTCTACAACATTATGTCAGCACAAACTTTAGAACTTTTTATGTAAAAATAATTTTATTCCCTTTAGTTATTTTAAGTTGAAAAGGAAACAGTAACTTTTTATTCAATATAGATTATGAATAATACTTCTTGAAAGTAACTTTTTTTAATATACCACTGTTTCGAAAAAAACTCTTTGTGGAAAACACCAGCAAGAAACCCAGCGGGAATTAAAAAAATAACAGCTTACAATCGTGTATGTTACAATTAACAACACATACCAAATTAAAAACAGCTTGGTAGAGATTATTCTTTCCCAGGGGTTCCTTAATAATATAATAACCCTTTTTATAGAAACTTTTTGTACTTTTTCAAAAAGTTTTTGAACAAATTTTGTATGTCAAATTTTATATATTTTCAGGGATTGTGTTGTAAAAGCGTATACATCGCCCCAAGAATGAATTACTAACTCGGTAGAGTCGAGTAACTGGTACTACAAGGTACTACAACCTTTTTGTAAAACTACTTTTATTTTTGTGTACGCACATTACATTTTTATAAATGTATTCAGAGGCCAAATTTAATGTATTAATTTCCTTAAATTTGTGTAAGTGATCTTTAGGTTTTAATCATAGATTGCTCTCTTCTGTAAAATACATTTCAGTGTGAGGCGCGTGTCCCTAGAGCAAAATACCAGACGACGACTAATACTAAAGTAATTTACTAATTTAGCCCTAGCATTATTTACTTCGTCATAATTTAGTAACGTTCGTTTTAATTTAAAAATAAATGAAATGTCATCAACAAATTTTACAATATCATGGTTATCCCCTACTTTGTAAGGTAAGTCAATAATATATACAAGAAATAAAAAGCGGCCGAGAATTGAGCCCTGAAGCATGCCCATTGGTACTAGCGGTACAGAACTCTTACTATTATTAACAACTTTTTGCGTTCTGTTACTTAAATATAAAATAATTAATTTAAGAGCATTACTTCTTACATCGTACTCAGTCAAAGGTTTTGTACATAGGTCACAGGTCACAGGTCACAGAATATAGCCAAAGCGTCCTGTGAATTTTCCATGCATTAAAGATATATTTAATCAGTTCAATACCAGCATCAGTTGTCGAGCAATGCCTTGTAAAACCGAATTGATTTTTATGTAGTAAATTATTTGCATTAACAAAAACTTAATATTTAATCAAGAATAGTTTTTCCAAAAATTTTACTAATGGTTGGCAGTATAGAAATAGGACTAAAATAGGTGGGTCCAATGTATTACCAAATTTAAATAAAGGTATTACTTTAGTATGGTTCATTAAATAAGGAAACACAACAGATTCCATACTAGTATTAAAAATAATAGATAGTTGAGGTGCGATTGTTTCTATTATAGACGCAATACACATATATGCAGTTTTCTTAATGTCAATAGTTTTAAAAGTTAGTTTTCAATTTTTATTAAAGTTGAATTTTTGGTGCTTATGAGTTGACTAAAAATATAGGGCATGTACCCTAAGTACAGTTACAACTAGAATTCAAATAGTCATAATTTTATAAACTTATTTTAAATAACCGTTGTTTATTTATAAAAATAAGGTAATTGATATTTTGTCAGTGATAGAATGTCAAATACGGCAGCGGATAGACAGAAGAACAAGTTTATGTATAATTACTTTTAATATATTACGTTTTAAAACGAACTAAAAGTATGAAGTTATTTTTGTTTTTGTTTTTTACATAGTCATTCGATTCTGAGATATGTCTTGAGTTTTCAAGCGTTTCAATTACTAAATTCGAAACCGAACAGACATAGGTACACGCAAGTGAGATAGTAAAACTAAACGTGGTACATTTGTAACATTGTTCTTTGAAAAAATTTAAATAAAATTTTACACGAAATAATTATTTATAATCTTTGATAATATATAAAAAGCTTCAGACTTAACTTCCGATTTAGCCTCAAAAATGAAAATTTTAAACGCATTTTACAACCGTGAAAAATTAATCATCGACGTAAAATCGTCCGGACTCGAGACACTGAGATGATTCGAGAACACTAAAAGTGAGTGAGTGACAGGTGACTCCGTGCAGCCGACATTCTATTTTTGTTTTGGTTTTAATTTTATCTCTAACGTCTTTTGAGAATGTAATTTTTAAGATGAAGTAGGTTTTTTAAATATTTTTTTTAATATTATTTCTTAAAATATTGTTATGCTTAAGTTAATTTATGTTGAGACAACTAGAGAACAATGAAGTTGGGAATAATAATAAAACGACCACTCCTCACGCTTGGCAGGTGAACTAAAAGTCAAAGTTTAAACTTTTTATTAAATTTAGGCTAATAGCAATGAGTGTCAAAATTTACATTATTTAAGATTATTTTCCTATATTATATATATATATATATATATATATATATATATATATATATATATATATATATATATAAAGTTTAAAAATGGTAAAAAACATATACAATATGTAACGTAATTAATGCACACCCTCAGACACCCCAATCAGTATATTATGTTACAATCATAACACATACACTGAATTTTTAGTTAAACATTTTTATGCACTCATTATTTATCAAATTTATTATACTAATTCCACAAACCACAAACACACAAACGCAAAGACTTTAACGTGCTTGAAATAAAGTTAATTTTTCTTTATTTTTATTGAAGGACAGAATTAGTAATTATACAAATAAAACTGCACTCTTAAAAGTCTTATTGCCTTAAATTACGATCCATTTCAGTTTGTTTTGATTGTACAGATTTAGTGTGACTGTAATTTAAGTAGTTGTAGGATAAAAAATTACCAATATTAAAAATGATAGGAATCGATTCAGTAAACGATTCTGAACAAACTACTTTCACAAAGTGCGTTAATTATGTTTCGTGTTGTATAGAAAATTCTTAATTATATGAGGTTTGAATATTTTTTTCCTTTTCAATCATTGTAGCCTATACAAGTTCACAACTGAACACAGGTCTTCCACAATGATTTCCTCTTAAGCGGGATTTTGCTATAGTTGCCACGCTTGGCAAGCGTTTTGGCAACGGTAGTGTTTGATAATTTTAACGCTAATGATAAGTTGAATGCTGCTGCCCTTAACCTGTTTCACTTTCCCTCGTCGCCTCTTACGACACCCACGGGACGACATGATGTACATTGACTAGAGAAGAAAAAAAGGACATGACGTAAAGATCGTCCGTTGTAGGAATGTAATGAAATATCGGTGTTTCTTTTTAGCTTATGAGTATATTAGTATGTAAAAAATGACAACAGTACTTTTATCATTACCGAATATGGCAACAATTTTTTCGCTACGACCGGGCGCCATGTTTTGTCACAGTCAATGACAACTAAATCAGTTGTCATTGCGACTTTAGTGAGTTGAGTGTGTCATTTTCACATGTTTCTCTCGTGGAATTCGATTTATACGATATTTCTTATTCTATTCCTCGAGTCCTCTAAATCGGGATAAAAAGTATTCTATATGTTAATTCAGGTAATAAACTATTTGTGTGCCAAATTATTACATTCAAACTGGTCTGATACTTTTGGCATGATTGAGGAACAAGCAAAAATTTTAACTTTTGCATTTTTTACAGTTTAATTAGTGTGAGTATGATGACTGAGCATAATTTACTGTCTAACAAACAAACAAAAATTCTTTAATTAGTATTTCTTGTTTATTGATTCCAAGGAAATAATTGTTACATTAATAATAGATACTTACATCATAAAAACAAAAAAAACGACTGCTTACAATTAATGAACTGAAAGCATAGGTATAACTTATATATATTTCAGTAATCTCTTTTTAATTTCCTTTATTTTGATACCCCGACTTGATATCGATAGGTTGAGTAAAAAAAAATTAAGGACTTACAATTTGGCGCCAAAAAATCCGTCATATTGATTTACAACACACGGGTGTTTGAGAAGAATTTACGAAACGCCACATTATAGATATTAAGTATAGTGCGCAGCACTACGTCAAGCCGCCATATTTGTGCCAGACTCAGTTTAGGTATACACGTTTTTTTCGTAGGTATGTAGGTATCGTAGGCATGTCCTTTCTTTCTTCTCTAGTCAAATAAGATGTAGTGGATATTCTTACACCCACACTACATCTTCAAACAGTCGCGCTTGATGCGGACTTCACACACATAAGAATAAAAAAAATATATTTTTTTAATTTCACGCAGGTTTCCTCACGATGTTTTCCTTTACCTCCAAGCATGTTGTAAATTAGTGCAAAAATTCCAATTAAAAATTTTATTGGTGCTAGCGGGATCGTGTCCAGGTTGCTCGCGTAATTTTTTTTTATTTTTTCTATGTTGAATAATGGTACCAAACGAGCACACAGTCCCTGTGTGTGGCTAAGGATAAACGTAGATGTCTATGGGCCATAGCAACTACTTAGCGCTAGCTTATTACCCTATTCTATAAATGAAATCCTCTCCCGCGCATATGGTTAATCCCCGTTATGACTCGCCGCCGATACAGAAACACTACTACTATATTTAAACTAGATCAAGGTGTATATTTATTAATAGTACTTTTAAAATGTTGTTACATTTTTTACGCAACTGTTGTAACAGGTCTTCAAAAGTACTATATCTTAATAAAACTAAAAGCGTTTTGACGTTATTTTGTTTCTTGACCTCAATTTGGGAAATCTTCCGTGTTAGATAGCGTAAGTGCAATAAAATTGATTTGAGAGGCAAAAAATGTTTTAGATTACCAGTGCGATAATGTAACTATGGTAGCAATGATTCTCCGACTGGATTATAGTGCCTGAGTGACTTTTTACTATCTCACTCTCATAGTCAGATGGGACGGCATCCGGAGAGAGACGAGGCGCAGAACCTACGCCCTAACATGCTTACGAGGCACGGGGGGGGAGTACTGCCAAATTCCTGACTCAGGACTGCTACTGAGAATTTTTCAACAGAATAGCTTAATAACTGATTTCGACCAGACCTATTCGAGTCCGGGACCTCATGATCAGTAGCCAATTTTAAGATGACTAGACCAACGATGCAAAAATCAGATATAAAATACCCTCACCAACAATGGGCAGCAATGTTAAAGGTGCAAGATGTCTGACTCTGCTATCGTCAGTCTACCTGACAAGCACGATGAACGATGACGATGGAAAGTCGTCTTTACCACGGGGAAGGACCATCAAAGTAGTGAACGTTATTTGATTCACTGAATTCTTATTTATTACCTACCAGTGACACGCAGCGGCTTTGCACGTAAATGTTTCACTCATAGAATACTTTAATACATAATGGAATGGCTGTCAACCTTACTTTGTAGGAGGATTGGCGTCGCCGGGAAATTATGTCAATTGCATGGCGACGCCAAGCAATTACGTCGTATTATCTTAAAAAGAGTTATCACTACTACAAACAAATTTTATACTTTTGATTAATGTTTTTGACACATAAATGTTTCTTTGGTAGACAAGTTGCGCTGGCATATTATTGAATTATCTGAGTTCCGAAGAGAGGGGGAGGACACGGTAATCCTCGAGTTCGGCAACTTATTCTATCACCGGGACGGCAACCATCTGTCCCAAGGAGGTGTCGGATTTATCGTTCACAAGTCTCTCGTCAACAACGTTGTAAAGATTGGGAGTGTGTCGACGAGGGTCGCGTACCAGATACTCAGAATCACCAAACGGTATTCGGTGAAGGTCATACAGGTCTACGCACCAACCTCGGCACACCCCGATGAGGAGGTGGAGGAAATGTATGAGGATATTTCTAGAGCCATGCATTCCTCAACAACCCACTACACGGTGTTTATGGGAGACTTCAACGCAAAACTAGGCACAAGAGAAAGCGGTGAGCTGAAGTTAGGGAAATTTGAAGTAGGTTACCGGACCGTAGGAGCCACTCGACCATATGGAGAAAGAGGGACTCTTTATGATGAACTCTTTCTTCCAGAAGCGGCCACACAGGAAGTGGACCTGGTCGAGCCCCGACGGTTCGACAAAAACTGAAATTGACTTCATTATGACGACCAGACGCCAGCAGTTCAGTGATGTCTCAGTGATCGCAAGGGTGAAAACCGGCAGCGATCACCAAATGGTTAGGGGCACACTGAACCTAAACGTTAAGTTGGAGAGGTCTCGTTTAATGAAGTCAACGCTACGTCCCCCTCGTGCTCTAATCCAGAATCCCGAGACTTTTCAGGTTGAGTTACGTAACCGCTTTCAGTGCCTTGAAGATTACAATGCAGTGGACGATATGAATGACAAGCTCGTGGAAACTGTCCATGCAGTCGGAGCTAAGTTCTGCAAAACCCGCCGCAGAAGAACACAAAAACTCTCCGATCACATTCTTAATCTCATGGCTGTTAGAAGCGAGATGAGGCTACAATCGTCAACAGATTTGACAGCATACAGGCAACTGAACAGACAGATCTCCAAATGCATGCGGCAATGCAACTTTAATACTGGTCGTATTAAAGAAGCGATCGAGCGGAACCAGGGCTCCAAAGTCTTTGCCAGAGATCTGTCTGCCAGAAATAGCCAACTGTCAAAGCTGAAGACTGAGTGTGGCAGCATCGTTTCCGGGACACCTGAGATTTTGAGTGAGATTGAGAGGTTCTATGGGCAGCTGTACACATCATCGTTGGCGCCACACGCAAGTGTGAGTAATGATACAAGAGCAAGTCTTACCCGACACCATTCCGATGATATCCCGGACGTCAGTCTGAGCGAGAATAGAATGGCTCTCCAGCACCTTAAAAACGGAAAGGCCCCAGGCGAGGATGGAATTACAGCGGAGCTTCTGAAAGCGGGTGGAACACCGGTACTTGAAGTCCTTCAGAAGCTCTTCAATTTCATCCTCCATGGTGGCACTACTCCGGAGGCGTGGAGCAGAAGTGCGGTGGTCTTGTTCTTTAAGAAAGGCGACAACGCTCTCTTGAAGAACTACAGACCGATTTCCCTTCTGAGCCGCGTCTACGTGCTGTTTTCGAGAGTAATTACGAATCGTCTCGCACGAAGACTCGACGACTTCCAACCGGTTTCCGAAAAGGCTTCAGTACCATAGACCACATACATACCCTGCGGCAGATTGTACAGAAGACCGAAGAGTACAATCTGCCACTTTTCCTGGCGTATGTGGACTATGAGAAAGCCTTTGATTCCGTCGAAATTTAGGCGGTGCTACAGTCCCTTCAGCGGTGCCAAGTTGACTGTCGGTATATCAAGGTGCTGAAGTGTTTGTACAGTAGGGCTACGATGGCTATCCGAGTAAAGAACCAGAGTTCGAAACCTATCCAACTGCAGAGAGGTGTAAGACATGGTGACGTTATATCGCCAAAACTCTTCACCGCTGCGTTGGAAGACGTTTTCAAGCTACTGGACTGGAAGGGATACGGTATTAACATCAATGGCGTGTACATTACTCACCTTCGATTTGCCAACGATATAGTCCTTATGGCAGAATCGCTGGAGGACCTTAACACTATGCTCAATGACCTCAATAGTGTCTCCCAACGGTTAGGTCTTAAGATGAACATGGACAAAACAAAGATTATGTTCAATGTCCATGTCACACCTATGCCGGTAGTTGTGGGGATCACTATGCTCGAAGTTGTTGACGAGTACGTTTACCTGGGACAAATAGTGCGACTAGGTAAGTCCAACTTCGACCGAGAGGTCAATCGACGGATTAATCTCGGCTGGGCAGCGTTCGGGAAATTACGACACATCTTCTCGTCAGGTATACCTCAACCTCTAAAAACTAAAGTGTACAACCAGTGCGTGTTGCCAGTGATGACTTATGGATCAGAGACGTGGTCCTTCACTGCTAGCCGTATGAGGACGCTCAAGGTCGCTCAGCGAGCTATGGAGAGGGCTATGCTCGGATTTTCTCTGCGTGATAGACTCAGAAATGAGGATATCCGCAGTAAAACCAGAGTGACCGACATAGCCAAACGGATTAGTAATCTGAAGTGGCAATGGGCCGGCCATATAGCTCGAAGAACCGATAACCGATGGGGAAGAAAGGTTCTCGAGTGGCAGCCTCGTACCGGTAGGCGTAGTGTAGGGCGACCCCCCATGTCTGCACGTCTTAGCAAGATGTCCCTCCATCTAGTGGAGGACCGCTTCGTCTATCTTTACAAGGTTGTCACTCGAGAACTTTTCTTCCCCTTTGGCTGTTGATTCTTTGAGCTATATGGCCGGCATGGTATTCTGTGAGATCGTGGTCCTTCCCCGCTTTAGATAACCTATTCGTGCTACAACCATTATGTAGCTGCAGCGTGGTTCTACCATGTTTATCGTTATATTATATTATTGTTACCTACTGTTCCTTCTCATGAAACACGTTGTGTAATAAAGAATAAATATTAATTTTATTACTTCCATTTCCAAAACGTTTTTTATAAGCGTCTTTTGTAAAATGTATTTGAAATTGTATTTTGGGGTATAATAATAAACTATTTACTAAAAACTTTGCATCACTAATTAATTTTTTTTTTAACTTTTTTTTGATATTGTACATATACATAAAATATCAAAGAAAACTTAATTTAATAATCTACCATCTTTTATACAAACATTAACTTTAAACGAGATTTCAGATTTTTTGGCAGAGAAACAAAACGCAAGTGTGAAAACTGTACATCAAGAAAGTTTAATTTTTATATAAAAGATAAAGTTTTTTTAATTTATCTCTTTTAAGGGCGGCTATTCATTAAGAGCTTTTATCAGTAAAAGCATCATTGACATTCATAACGCATCTGCATCGGTTGGGCAAACTCAAAAAGATGTTATCAATATCCTGTTGAGGAACATTGTCTCAAGTCCTACTAAGACGCAAAAAAGTTGTATTTCTGTAACTAGATTTTCAGGAAAATCCCTCAGAGATCCCTTTTCTATGGAGCATATTCCAAGCATATTCAATGGGATTTACATATGGGGATTTTGCTGGCTATTCTAAGACCGTGACATCATGTTCGTGGAATCAGGCTGGTAACCCTGACCGTATTTTAATGGATTTGATTAGTTTCCCATTTCACATGTTCTCTAACCCATTGCAGTCTTTTTCAACGATTTACTCTTCTTAGAGCTGGAACCCGAAGTAGTCTAAGAGCATGAAAGTTGGTTTTGTGCAGTCTCCTCCTCAAAGTTTGGTAACTCACAAGCACCTGGAGTTCCGACTACAGCCTTTGGACCACACTGTAATGTTTGGTTGCCTTCTCACAGCAATTTCCAATTTCCACAACCTCGAAAGAGCCGTGGTAGCTCAGATGGTTAACGCTCGCTGTAAATATAACAGAACGCGAGTAACCCGGTTTCGATCCCGCCGGCACCAATGTAATTGTTAATTGCAATTTTAAGTGCTGATTTACTTAAAAATATCGTGATGAAACCTGCATATCTGAGGAATAAGGAAAAAAATATTTCGAAGATATGTGAAGTTCGCCAAGACGCATTGGTGCAGCGAGGCGGACACTTCCTTGCCCTGAAACCCTCTCAGAAATGAGGGGAGGCCTGTGACCAGCAGTGGGACGTATATAGGCTGTAACTTTACTTTTTTTACTTTTACAACCTCGAAATCACATTTCGCCTGACACCTATAGCCGCAGCGACGTCACGATGGAAACCACTATTCTGGAGCATTCCCGCTGCTCTTAACACTGCAATAAAATGTCAAATGACATCAAAATCGAATCGAATATTTATCAATAAGTCAATATTTCAAACAAACTGAATCAAAAAAGATAGAATGAAAATTAAAATAGCGGTTTCTAGCAAAAAAGTTAACTTTTAATCTGAGTACAATATTCTCTACCTGTGGATCAACTCAATTTTTACCGCACATTTAATTATTTATTTATTGTCGTACACATGTATGTCGGTAGTTGTTGGGAGCTCTAAGCTCTAAGTTGTTTGAGAGGTCAATCGACGGATTCAATTTGGGTGTGTATATTATCTTCTCGTCAGTCGTCTTAAAACTTCAAATAAAGGTTGTACAATCAGTGCGTGTTGTCAGTAATTACGTATGGATCTGAGACGTGGTCCTTCACTGCTGGCCGTATAAAGAAACTCCAGGTCGCTCAACAAGTTATGGAGAGGTTTTAATCTATGCTCGGGGTTTCTCTGTATTATATACTTAAGAACGAGGATATCCGCAGTAGAAACAGAATAACCAATTAGTAATCTAAAGTGGCAACGGGACAGTCATGTGGCTTGAAGAACGACTACCGATGGGAAAGAAAGGTTCTTTATTGGCATCCTTGTATTGGCAGGCGAAGTGTAGGGCATCTACCCACTAGATCGAGTGACTACCTGGTAAGAGACACGCAAGAAGTCGTTGGATGCGGGTGGATCACCACCGCGCTTTGTGAAATTTATTTCGGCGAGGGCTGGTTCAGCAGTGGACTTGTGAAGTGCTGTAATGGTGATGTGGATCTTAGCTAATGGATTTTTAACATCTTTATTATTTTTAAATAGTAACATTATATTCTATTAATTATCTTTCACATTAGCGTAGATCGCGTTATGCCATAACTAGCAACGTACACTAAACATAGCTTCTTTCGAGTAGCCACTTAGTATGTTGTAAACGATTGAAATGAAAATAAGCATTGCGCCCAGGTGTTTTTATTCTTGTCCGAGAAAAATTGTTTTCTTGTGTTCTATACCAAATTAGATCTACCTATATATTAAGCATTTTTTGCTCAAAGCGGAGTATGAGATTTGGTATAAGTTAAAATTTATACAGGGAAGGAGTGCAAACAGGTAAAATTTTAATAAATAAAAAGTTGTAAAAAAAACAATCTTTATTTTGTTTTATACTACTAATGTCAAAACAAACACGTGGACTTCTATCTACAGATCTGTCACATAAATAATAATTTGTGGTCCAATATTCACAAGAGTTGCTTACGCCAAATTGCAAGGCGCTAGTTCCGAGCGGGGAACCGGTTAGCATTGCGCGGAAAGGGAACCTATATTAGTATTAACATGCTCGACATTCGGAGCTATAAATTTCATACATTTAGTTTAAGCGAAATGATATGTTGCAAACCCGTAACATTCATTGCTATGCAGATGACAGCACTGGTGATGCTCTTAACACCGGCCGAGCCAATATTTCTCGGGAAAACGTCTCCGAGTGCCGGGACAAACTTGTGTCTGAAGTCGAGTCTTTGCTGAACAGAGTCTCGGATTGGGGGCGACTAAATCTAGTCCAGTTTAACCCCCAGAAGACACAAGTTTGCGCGTTAACCGCTAAAAAGAACCCCTTTGTCGTATCTCCTCAGTTTCAAGGCACTCCTCTTGTTGCCTCAGCCAGTATCGGAATCCTCGGCGTTGACATATCGAGTGACGGGCAGTTTCGTGGTCACTTGGAAGACAAAGCCAAATTGGCCTCTAATAAGCTTGGCGTGCTCAGCAGAGCGGGACAGTATTTCATGCCGGCACACCACCTGCGACTTTACAAGGCGCAGGTTCGGCGGTAACATTTTAAAATTCTTTGGCGACTAGTAAGAAATTGTGTAATAAGAGAAGAGTGTGGTTTGCAAGATGATGTTGTGACCAGTATTAAGAAAGGAATGCTTCGGTGGTTTGGTCATGTGTAAAGAATTTAAAATTCTTTGGAGACTATACTTTACAGTGTTCTAAAAAGTGTGATTATAATTATATACTCTTTACTCTTTTTATGGCCCTCAGTTACCCCGACAAAAGTCGACTGGACTAGAGCCCATAGTAATCCAACTCGACGAGCAACTGAGGGGAGGGCCCAATAGCCTATGGATAACTAATTTATAACGGCTGTATAAATAAACACAAACTTACCGAATTCCAGGTGTAGGGTCGACCACAAGGCATCGTCAGGGGCAAGTAAATGATATGTGAGATTGGTGTGTGAGAAGTGTGTAATGTAACCTGACGTCACCGAGGTAATCGTTCAGCAGCACCACATGCGTTGACCGCTCCACAAGGTGCTCACCGCTATCGGAACTAAAGTATAACGTCACTTAGCACAAACTATAATCGAATATAACGCGATCTCCTACCAGATCACAAAGTTTAGCGTTCCACACGACAAAGCAAAATTCCTTCGTACGATATTAACTACACAAGCCACTCTTCGACGCAAATTAATAGCAATCAAGTTAAAATAGTCACTCAGAACTCAAAAAAGCCTCGTTGTCACGTATATTAACGAAATAATACAACACAATGGAGACCGTCGTTGCGCGACGCAGCAATTCTTATAAAAACTCCCGACCTCTAATCGACACGGCCCGCTCACTAAGATTATTCTAGACTAATCTAGCGACCCCCACCGGCATGGCCGCAGCAATCAGATTCCAGACCAGATTGGCTCGCTGGCAGCGCCGTATGCGCATAGCGAGCGCCCCCTTCCCGCGCAACGCTAACCGGTTTCCCGCTCGGAACTAGCAACTTGCAATTTGGCGTAAACAACTCTTGTGAATATTGGACCACAGATTATTATTTATGTGACAGATCTGTAGATAGAAGTCTACGTGTTTGTTTTGACATTAGTAGTATAAAACAAAATAAAGATTGTTTTTTTTACAACTTTTTATTTATTAAAATTTTACCTGTTTGCACTCCTTCTCTGTATAAATTTTAACTTATGCCAAATCTCATACTCCGCCTTGAGCAAAACATGCTTAATATATAGGTAGATCTAATTTGGTATAGAACACAAGAAAACAATTTTTCTCGGACAAGAAAAACACCTGGGCGCAATGCTTATTTTAATTTTAATCGTTTACAACATACTAAGTGGCTACTCGAAAGAAGCTATGTTTAGTGTACGTTGCTAGTTACGGCATAACGCGATCTACGCTAATGTGAAAGATAATTAATAGAATATGGTGTTACTATTTAAAAATAATAAAGATGTTAAAAATCCATTAGCTAAGATCCACATCACTATTACAGCACTTCACAAGTCTACTGCTGAACCAGCCCTCGCCGAAATAAATTTCACAAAGCGCGGTGTTGAGCCACCCGCATCCAACGACTTCCTGCATGTCTCTTACCAGGTAGTCACTCGATCTAGTGGGTAGATGCCCTACACTTCGCCTGCTAATACAAGGATGCCAATAAAGAACCTTTCTTCCCCATCGGTAGTCGTTCTTCAAGCCACATGACTGTCCCATTGCCACTTTAGATTAATAATTGATTATTCTGTTTCTACTGCGGATATCCTCGTTCTTAAGTATATAATACAGAGAAACCCCGAGCATAGATTAAAACCTCTCCATAACTTGCTGAGTGACCTGGAGTTTCCTTATACGGCCAGCAGTGAAGGACCACGTCTCAGATCCATACGTAATTACTGACAACACGCACTGATTGTACAACCTTTATTTGAAGTTTTAAGACGACTGACGAGAAGATAATATACACACCCAAATTGAATCCGTCGATTGACCTCTCAAACAACTTAGAGCTTAGTGCTCCCAACAACTACCGACATACATGTGTACGACAATAAATAAATAATTAAATGTGCGGTAAAAATTGAGTTGATCCACAGGTAGAGAATATTGTACTCAGATTAAAAGTTAACTTTTTTGCTAGAAACCGCTATTTTAATTTTCATTCTATCTTTTTGATTCAGTTTGTTTGAAATATTGACTTATTGATAAATATTCGATTCGATTTTGATGTCATTTGACATTTTATTGCAGTGTTAAGAGCAGCGGGAATGCTCCAGAATAGTGGTTTCCATAGTGACGTCGCTGCGGCTATAGGTGTCAGGCGAAATGTGATTTCGAGGTTGTAAAAGTAAAAAAAGTAAAGTTACAGCCTATAT
Organism: Parnassius apollo; assembly: GCA_907164705.1. Classification (NCBI taxonomy): domain Eukaryota; kingdom Metazoa; phylum Arthropoda; class Insecta; order Lepidoptera; family Papilionidae; genus Parnassius; species Parnassius apollo. Next base: position 475,874 of record CAJQZP010001271.1, read on the forward strand.
ACGTCCCACTGCTGGTCACAGGCCTCGCCTCATTTCTGAGAGGGTTTCAGGGCAAGGAAGTGTCCGCCGCGCTGCATCAATGCGTCTTGGCGAACTTCACATATCTTCGAAATATTTTTTTCCTTATTCCTCAGATATGCAGGTTTCATCACGATATTTTTAAGTAAATCAGCACTTAAAATTGCAATTAACAATTACATTGGTGCCGGCGGGATCGAAACCGGGTTACTCGCGTTCTGTTATATTTACAGCGAGCGTTAACCATCTGAGCTACCACGGCTCTTTCGAGGTTGTGGAAATTGGAAATTGCTGTGAGAAGGCAACCAAACATTACAGTGTGGTCCAAAGGCTGTAGTCGGAACTCCAGGTGCTTGTGAGTTACCAAACTTTGAGGAGGAGACTGCACAAAACCAACTTTCATGCTCTTAGACTACTTCGGGTTCCAGCTCTAAGAAGATTAAATCGTTGAAAAAGGCTGCAATGGGTTAGAGAACATGTGAAATGGGAAACTAATCAAATCCATTAAAATACGGTCAGGGTTACTAGCCTGATTCCACGAACATGATGTCACGGTCTTAGAATAGCCAGCAAAATCCCCATATGTAAATCCCATTGAGCATGCTTGGAAAATGCTCCATAGAAAAGGGATCTCTGAGGGATTTTCCTGAAAATCTAGTTACAGAAATACAACCTTTTTGCGTCTTAGTAGGACTTGAGACAATGTTCCTCAACAGGATATTGATAACATCTTTTTGAGTTTGCCCAACCGATGCAGATGCGTTATGAATGTCAATGATGCTTTTACTGATAAAAGCTCTTAATGAATAGCCGCCCTTAAAAGAGATAAATTAAAAAAAACTTTATCTTTTATATAAAAAATTAAACTTTCTTGATGTACAGTTTTCACACTTGCGTTTTGTTTCTCTGCCAAAAAATCTGAAATCTCGTTTAAAGTTAATGTTTGTATAAAAGATGGTAGATTATTAAATTAAGTTTTCTTTGATATTTTATGTATATGTACAATATCAAAAAAAAGTTAAAAAAAAATTAATTAGTGATACAAAGTTTTTAGTAAATAGTTTATTATTATACCCCAAAATACAATTTCAAATACATTTTACAAAAGACTTACGCTTATAAAACACGTTTTGGAAATGGAAGTAATAAAATTAATATTTATTCTTTATTACACAACGTGTTTCATGAGAAGGAACAGTAGGTAACAATAATATAATATAACGATAAACATGGTAGAACCACGCTGCAGCTACATAATGGTTGTAGCACGAATAGGTTATCTAAAGCGGGGAAGGACCACGATCTCACAGAATACCATGCCGGCCATATAGCTCAAAGAATCAACAGCCAAAGGGGAAGAAAAGTTCTCGAGTGACAACCTTGTAAAGATAGACGAAGCGGTCCTCCACTAGATGGAGGGACATCTTGCTAAGACGTGCAGACGTGGGGGGTCGCCCTACACTACGCCTACCGGTACGAGGCTGCCACTCGAGAACCTTTCTTCCCCATCGGTTATCGGTTCTTCGAGCTATATGGCCGGCCCATTGCCACTTCAGATTACTAATCCGTTTGGCTATGTCGGTCACTCTGGTTTTACTGCGGATATCCTCATTTCTGAGTCTATCACGCAGAGAAAATCCGAGCATAGCCCTCTCCATAGCTCGCTGAGCGACCTTGAGCGTCCTCATACGGCGAGCAGTGAAGGACCACGTCTCTGATCCGTAAGTCATCACTGGCAACACGCACTGGTTGTACACTTTAGTTTTTAGAGGTTGAGGTATACCTGACGAGAAGATGTGTCGTAATTTCCCGAACGCTGCCCAGCCGAGATTAATCCGTCGATTGACCTCTCGGTCGAAGTTGGACTTACCTAATCAGACTATTTGTCCCAGGTAAACGTACTCGTCAACAACTTCGAGCATAGTGCTCCCCACAACTACCGGCATAGGTGTGACATGGACATTGAACATAATCTTTGTTTTGTCCATGTTCATCTTAAGACCTATCCGTTGGGAGACACTATTGAGGTCATTGAGCATAGTGTTAAGGTCCTCCAGCGATTCTGCCATAAGGACTATATCGTCGGCAAATCGAAGGTGAGTAATGTACACGCCATTGATGTTAATACCGTATCCATTCCAGTCCAGTAGCTTGAAAACGTCTTCCAACGCAGCGGTGAAGAGTTTCGGCGATATAACGTCACCATGTCTTACACCTCTCTGCAGTTGGATAGGTTTCGAACTCTGGTTCTTTACTCGGATAGCCATCGTAGCCCTACTGTACAAACACTTCAGCACCTCGATATACCGACAGTCAACTTGGCACCGCTGAAGGGACTGTAGCACCGCCTAAATTTCGACGGAATCAAAGGCTTTCTCATAGTCCACATACGCCAGGAAAAGTGGCAGATTGTACTCTTCGGTCTTCTGTACAATCTGCCGCAGGGTATGTATGTGGTCTATGGTACTGAAGCCTTTTCGGAAACCGGCTTGTTCGGGAGGCTGGAAGTCGTCGAGTCTGCGTGCGAGACGATTCGTAATTACTCTCGAAAACAGCACGTAGACGCGGCTCAGAAGGGAAATCTGTCTGTAGTTCTACAAGAGAGCGTTGTCGCATTTCTTAAAGAACGAGACCACCGCACTTCTGCTCCACGCCTCCGGAGTAGTGCCACCATGAAGGACGGAATTGAAGAGCTTCTGAAGGACTTCAAGTACCGGTGTTCCACCCGCTTTCAGAAGCTCCGCTGTAATTCCATACTCGCCAGTGGACTTGCCGTTTTTAAGGTGCTGGAGAGCCATTCTAATCTCGCTCAGACTGACGTCCAGGATATCATCGGAATAATGTCGGGTAAGACTTGCTCTTGTATCGTTACTCACACTTGCGTGTGGCTCCAACGATGATGTGTACAGCTGCCCATAGAACCTCTCAATCTCACTCAAAATCTCAGGTTACCCGGAAACAATGCTGCCACACTCAGTCTTCAGCTTTGACAGTTGGCTATTTCTGGCAGACAGATCTCTGGCAAAGACTTTGGAGCCCTGGTTCCGCTCGATCGCTTCTTTAATACGAGCAGTATTAAAGTTGCGTAAGTCTTGCCGCATGCATTTGGAGATATGTCCGTTCAGTTGCCTGTATGCTGTCAAATCTGTTGACGATTGTAGCCTCATCTCCCGTCTAACAGCCATGAGATTAAGAGTGTAATCGGAGAGTTTTTGTGTTCTTCTGCGGCGGGTTTTGCAGAACTTAGCTCCGACCGCATGGAAAGTTTCCACGAGCTTGTCATTCATATCGTCCACTGCATTGTAATCTTCTAGGCACTGAAAGCGGTTACGTAACTCGAGCTGAAAAGTCTCGGGATTCTGGATTAGAGCACGAGGGGGGACGGAGCGTTGACTTCATTAGAGGAGACCTCTCCAACTTAACGTTTAGGTTCAGTGTGCCTCTAACCATTCAGTGATCGCTGCCGGTTTTCACCCTTGCGATCACTGAGACATCACTGAACAGCTGGCGTCTGGTCGTCATAATGAAGTCAATCTCATTTTTCGTCGAACCGTCGGGGCTCGACCAGGTCCACTTCCTGTGAGGCCGCTTCTGGAAGAAAAGTTCATCATAAAGAGTCCCTCTTTCTCCATATGGTCGAGTGGCTCCTACGGTCCGGTAACCTACTCCAAATTTCCCTAACTTCAGCTCACCGCCTTCTCTTGTGCCTAGTTTTGCGTTGAAGTCTCCCATCAACACCGTGTAGTGGGTTTTGGAGGAATGCATGGCTCTAGAAATATCCTCATACATTTCCTCCACCTCCTCATCGGGGTGTGCCGAGGTTGGTGCGTAGACCTGTATGACCTTCACCGAATACCGTTTGGTGATTCTGAGTATCTGGTACGCGACCCTTGTCGACACACTCCCAATCTTTACAACGTTGTTGACGAGAGAATTGTGAACGATAAATCCGTAACACCTCCTTGGGACAGATGGTCGCCGTCCCGGTGATAGAATAAGTTGCCAAACTCGAGGATTACCGTGTCCTCCCCCTCTCTTCAGACCTCAGATAATCCAATAATATGCCAGCGCAACTTGTCTACCTCTTCTTCCAGCTCCAGTATCTTCTCGTCAGTCCTCCAACATATTATACATGTTATTAAAAAATCATGATTGGAAAGTTTTTAATATGAATACTTTACGAACATATATTTAAATTAGCTTAGGTTCCCCGGTTAAAGCTAACTTAGTGTCCTAGACGAAAATAGCTATTTACCATTTGATAGCGCGCTTACCGCTTACGATCGCCATTTTGCTTACAAGCGCTTCCTAGCGTTTTTTTCTGCTAATTTATAGTATTTCTAATTCTTTAATGTTATTAATGTTATAAATTTGTCTATTCATAAATATCTGATGATCGAAAGATTGGCCCTTTAGCTTATTAAATTTACAATCAAAACTCATTATTTAAATGTCTCCAAAACATTTCTAGGTGCTTTAATTATATTTTAATTAACTGAGGAATAGCGCAGATAAGCGTATATTATTTGCATGCATTCCTCACTTAAAAATGACTTAAACTAAATAAGAGGGAGCGATGGATACTGTCAAAATTGAATTTCAGATAAAAAATATTAACTTTTTCGAGTCTGCATGTCAAATTCTGTCAAACAATTTGAGTTAAAGAGCTCAATCCAAATCAAATCTACCAAAGTTCAAGCAGTCTGCAACATGCAACATCATTATTTGGGGTATCTATTTAGTTTTCTCATTAAGTTGGGTTCTATAAATATATAATTATAAATGAAAATGAAAGATAAATATCAATAAAAGAAATACAAAATATACATAAATAAATAAAAGCCCAACCAGATGAAAGCCCTCGGCAGGGGAGACCAAACGGCCGAGAGGCGGAGGCAGAGTTTGCTCGGGTCTGTGGTACCCTGGTCCTTAGGGGCCAAATGAGTGATCCCAGTAATGAAGAGGGTCAGGAACGACTTCTGATTGTAAGCTTCTTGAAACTGTCGGGCGAACACAGCGTTACACACCACGAACCCCTTCAACCAGTAGTAATGCAGCCCGTCAAGCCCCGGAATTTTTCAGTTCGGAGCCCTATGGACCGCCTCAGCTACGTTCTCCGATATATGATAACGGGGTCCATGGATGTAATAACCGCACACTAATTCGCCTTAACTTCCGTTCAAGGGCCCTCACTGTGGTTTACGGGCTATGACCACAGGCCGCACCAGAATGCAATATTGTCGGCCTGATTCGGTGCTATGCCCGTTCTACTTACTTAGAATCACTCTGGAAGAGACGATTCTGGTTGAACCATGTCAACCTCTCGGTATATCGCCGAATCCACTTTCCCCAAGTAGCAGACAAGCAAACTGACGTTTGTCCTAGCAAACGCCATCTTGACGGTGCGCACAATATATCAGTCTGCCGATGGGAGCCCTAGCCTTTACCAGCCATACATTCTTTAATTCTTATTCTCCAGGCTGGGATAGCGCTACTTTGTCTAGTAGCATGTGTTTTTTTTCGTGGGTAGGTGTGTAACAAGTAACAGCTGACTTATTAGCTCTTATATTTTATATACTTTAAAATTATTTTAAACCAGTGTTTGGACTATATTTACATATCAATTACATCTTTATTACCTTTTCTTTTGAAGTCCTATTGAAATATATGTCCAGATAAAATATTTGTGACATTCACATACCACTTTAGTGTCACCTTGTTTCTGCAAACTATATCACTCATTAGCACTTCACTTTGTGTTCACTAATATCACAGCAAATATTGGAAGAAATGGCAAAAGTAACTGATGTGGAGGTCATGCAAAGAGAACTTGAAGGAAGCTGGAGTCGCAAAATGGCTGAATTTGAAAACAGATTAAAGGCTGCCTCCACACCTACTAATCCCTCTCTTAATCAACTCCGCGAGGAGTTTTATGAATTCAAGGACGTCGTTTGCTCCATGCTCAATCTTCTTCGGCAACAAATTCAAGCCTGCACTAAGTCAATTGATGCTATTGATATGCAGCACAGACAGAATATCCTTCTATTTAATGGGATCTCTGACTCCCCAGAAGTTAATATTGAACAAGAAATACTGGGTAACATACATAAGAAAATGGGTATCCCACATGTTACAAATGTGTCCAACGTACTAAACGTTGCCATCGAATTGGTGCTCAAAAGGATGGTCGCTCACGTCCAATTCTTGTACAATTTCAAGAGCATAACACAAAGTCTGAAGTGTGGAAAGCTAAAACTAAGTTAAAGGGCTCTCAAATATCTGTGTCTGAGTTTTTAACTAAAATGAGGCAATCTGTACTTAAAAAAGCCCGCAAGCATTTTGAAATGAAGAATGTGTGGACCTTAGATGGAGCAATTTTTATCAAACTTCCCAATAATGAACGGGCAAAAATCTTCACTGAAGAGGAGATTGATACTCTCATTAAACAGTTTCCTGTTGATTTTTCATCAGCAAGTCTTAGCATGGCTTCTAACAGCAATATTACTAATAGCGTAAAGAAACCCATACAAGCACTGCAAAGTTCTTCAAACACAAAAATTCTGTCCGAGACTTCTCCTCGCAATGAAGTTGGTGTGGTGATGCAGAAAGAGGATTTCAAAAGGTCCCGCCGTTTAATTGCTAAAAAATAGCTTGCTTAATTTACATATGGTATTCCTAGGTATCCTTTATTTTTGTAATCTCTTATTTTTATTATTGATTTACATATATTTACTTAATTAAATTTAAATATTACTGGCACAGAACAATATTGTCTGTACTGTAGTCATAAGTTGTTCACTTTTTTACAGCAGTATAATTGCATTTTTTTTAAGTTGTTTTCTTCTAACAGTATAGTCTGAATAGGAATCTTTATCTCTCTAAATATAAACTTAATGAGATTTTATCTTGTAACACATAACTTGCTTGCGTTTAGTATTCTTTTGTTTCTTAGTTAGGTTTCTTACTTAGTAGGTTTGTTTATACTATGCTTGATATTGGTAACAATACTTATGCTTTTATAAATGTACCAACCACATATTTCTAATTTTATTTTCTTTTTGTCAAATTTTGGGTTTTGATTTGATTGATTTGACAATGACAACTATGTATAACTTTTTTTTAGCCTTTTATAGACAAAGGACACATGTATCATACAACCAACGTCGATCTTATACTTTGCTTTAATCGATTTTCTCTTGGTAAACATTCTCCTGTAATATTTTGTGTGACATCTACTTAGGAACTTTATTATTAGTCAAGATTATTTTTGCCACTTTAGATATTATAGATCATAAGTTTGTATATAAAATTTATTTATATTAAGTTTACTCTGTAAACAGTGAACTGATGGGTTGGTGATGTTTATGTTTAGTAATTGTTAGTTAATAGGTTAATAGTTTACATAACTTACTTTTTTTATTATATTTTTTTATTATTTTTCTATATATTTACTTAATTTATTTATTATTTTAGTATATGTAATATGTCTGATGTTGAGTCGTTCAGCTCTGCAAATGATTCTTCTACTTTATCATTTCACTCTTGTAATGATTCTCTCAACGATAGCGTGCCTAATTTACATGAACTACTCAAAGGCGTTTTTACGTCTTTTAACAACTCTGTGAACATATGTCATATTAACGCTCAAAGTATACCGAGCCACTATTCCGAACTTGAAGCTTCATTTTTTCCTGAGTATATTCATGCTATATTAGTGTCGGAAAGTTGGCTGAAACCTTCTTTACCGTCAACTTTATATCCCTTACCCGGCTTTATACTTGTTAGGAATGATCGTGTTGGAAAAGGTGGAGGTGGTGTAGCAATCTACCTACACGCATCAATTCTTTATAAAATTGTCTTAGCATCTCCCTCCTGCTATTCCGCTTCTTCCGAATTTTTATTTGTGGAACTCGATGTCAAGGGCATCAGGATGCTTCTAGGGGTAGTGTATTGCCCCCCATCTACCGACTACTTCGCCACTTTAGATATGGCTCTTGTTGATATTTGTTCTGAGTACACTCACTGTATAATCATGGGTGATTACAATACTGATCTGTTGAAAAGCTGCCCTCGTTCCAAAAGGTTTCTTTCAATTATTGAGTCGGTTAATCTTTCTATTCTCCCTTTAAAGGCTACTCATCATAATATCGGAACAGATGACTCATTGATTGATCTAATCCTTGCTGCTACTCCTGAACATGTGATGATGCATGGACAGTTACCCGCTTTGGGTTTCTCACGACACGACTTAATTTATGTATCGTATAAGCTTAAACCTCCTAAATATTCCCTTACTGTAATGCATCTTCGCAGTTTTTCTAAAATAGACTATGACAAGCTTAGGAATGACGCTCTTGATCTTGATCTAGCCTCCTTAATAGCAGCATCTACTGTTGACGATAAAGTCACTATCCTTAACCACAATATTCTTAGCCTTTATGATGCTCACGCTCCTGTTCACAAGGTTAGATTGAAGCGTCCCCCTTCCCCTTGGATGACAGAGGGCGTAAAGATGGCAATGGCTAGACGAAATCGTGCTTTTCTTCGTTTCAAGAGAGATCGAACTGAAGAAAATTGGACATCTTTTAAAGCAGCCAGGAATAGGTGTAATCAGATGGTACGTGCAGCTAAACGCCGATATTTCCATAACTGTATTAATAATTCTTCTCCAGTTTTAGTGTGGAAATTCCTAAAATCTTTCGGTCTTTGTAGACCAGCTACGTTAGATTGTGGTCCTTCTGTGTCACTTGATGAAATCAACCAACATTTCGCTTCTGTAAAAGCACTGGACCCTACAATTCGTTCCCAAACTATGGCTTCCATTGCTTCTATGCAAATTCCTAACATTCCTACCTTTAATTTTTCTCCTGTTTCTCAGGATGATGTCAAAAAGTCGATTTTAGCAATCCAGTCCAAAGCCGTGGGTTACGACGAGATTAGTAGACATATGGTTGTATTTATACTAGAGCACCTTCTCCCGGCAATTTCCCATATAATCAATTTTCCCTTGGTTCAGGTCAGTATCCTAATCTTTGGAAGAGGGCTTTTGTAAAGCCTCTCCCAAAAGTTCCTACTCCCATTCATCCCAATCATTTTCGTCCAATATCCATTCTACCCTTTCTTTCCAAAATTTTAGAATCCTGTGTTTACAAGCAAATTTATACTTTTATTTCGAAACATAACCTACTGAGTATATATCAGTCTGGGTTTCGTCCTGGTCATAGTACCACTACTGCATTAATTAATGTTATTGATAATATTAAACAAGGCATGGAAGAAAAAAAAAATAACAGTACTGGTACTAGTTGATTTCTCAAATGCTTTCAACACAGTTGATCATGAAATCCTTCTTTCCATACTGTCTCATCTTAATTTTGGCCCTACTGAATTGGATTGGTTTGCATCTTATCTTCGCGGTCGACAGCAGTCAGTCAGTGTGGGGCAACTGTCCTCAGCTTGGGCTGATGTGGATGCTGGTGTGCCGCAAGGCGGTATTCTTTCTCCTATAATGTTTTCAATTTTTATAAACTTTATTACCTCCATCATTGACTACTCGTACCATTTATATGCCGATGACCTTCAGCTTTATGTGCAAACTGAGATTGGGGATATCCATAATGGGATCAAAAACCTTAACGGCAACTTAGCAGCTATCAAGGATTGGTCTACTCGTTATGGAGTTTTGGTCAATCCTTTGAAATGCCAAGCTATACTGGTGGGTAGCTCAAGGATGCTGGCTAAGATTAATCTGACAGACTTACCTCCTATTTACTATGATAATACTACAATTCCTTTCAGTTATTCTGTTAGAAATCTTGGCCTTCACATCGACAGCACGCTGAATTGGAGAATTCAGGTTTCAGGTGTGAGTCGTAAAGTCACTGCCACGTTATGCTCTCTGTATCGTGTAAAACATTTCCTCCCACAAAATCTAAGATCATGCTTGTTCAATCACTTATATTACCCACAACTGATTATGCAGATGTGTGTTACCCAGACCTGTCCCAAGATCTTCTGAACAAGCTGGAACGCCTCCTCAATAACTGTATAAGATTTATCTTTGGGCTTCGTAAGTATGATCATATTTCTCAATACAGATCTAAGCTAAATTGGCTTACAATCCGGCAGAGGCGCAACTCCAGAATATTACTTGTACTTTTTTCCATATTAAATGATCCATCTTCGCCTACTTATCTTAAGAGTAAATTTCATTATCTTTCTTCATCTCATGATAGGGTCCTACGCTCTTCTTCTAACAACAAAATCTGTACTCCAGTTCACTTCACCGAGTTCTATGGTAACTCCTTCACAATTCAGGCTACACGCCTTTGGAACTCCTTGCCCGATGACATCAGAAAAGCTCCCAATAAGTACACTTTTAAAAAGTTGGTCCGTGATCATTTCTTAAAGACAATGCATTTTAATGACTCATCTATTTAATATGTATTGCCAAACAGACGTATATATACATAGTCATTTGTATATACTAATTATGTATGTATTTAAAATATATATATATATATATATATATATATATATATATATATATATATATATATACTTGTATGTATATCAATTTATTTATATATTTGTATATATGTAAGGATAGACCATATATGTATAGTTTATTTATTAGTAGTTTGTATATATTATGTGTCCGCCCTTTGTATTCTTTTGTTTAAGGATGCAATAAAGAATAAAAATAAAAATAAATAAATGTCCAGCCGTGGAAAGCTTGGCGCCTATACTACGGCAGGCTGCCAGTGCGGCGCCAAAAAGAATTGAGCCTGTCTCGCAAAAGTCCCGGATGGCTTTCAAATAGGTCACCAGCATAGGGTTCTGAGCCATCACGACAGCTCGATTCTGCTTGCTTAGGGCTATGCGGGGAAGTTGCGGCCGATTTTCGAGAGGCGTACTGCGCGTTTCTACAATCGCCTCTTCCAACCTACTCCTCCTTTTCTCTAGTGTCAGTTCCTGGGTGACTGTTCCATCGTCTTTTGAATCCACCACAACTGGGATATTCACGGTTTCCGGTTGCTCTGCAAGTTGTGGCGCTGCATCCTCAGTCGTAGCATTTTCATCCGTTGAGGGAACAGACTCACGTCGTAATCGTTCGAGTTCGGTGACATCAAATATATTTGAACGCAAGATATACCGAACTCGGTTGGCTAGGTTTTGCTTGGTAACGATAAAATATGGCTCCAGCTTAGCAAAACCTGTAATTTCTCCCCCTTTCGCCCTAAAATACGGCCGCAATGCGTTGCTGTTCATCTGGGTTGTCCAACACATGCGGCGTACTCCACCAGCAGCGGATGCTGATTGATGGTCCAAAGAAGACCCTGCCGACACCAAGCCAACTTGTGGGGATGATGGATGCAAGGGGCTGCTGCGTGGTCGTGCAGCACCTCGCGCTCGGCTGGCGGTTCGCATGCTGTCGCGTCCAGCGTGACGCGCCCTGGTGACCTCAGGGCAACGGCACTTTGCGTGTCCTTCTGTATTGCATCATCTTTTTATTTACTTATTATTAATATTTATTATTATTATTATATATAAATATTTATATAATTATGTTAGTATATTAAATACTTATTTATGTATATTTGTTATTTACTTTTATATATTTATTTAGCCCAACCAGATGATAATACTCTATGAATACCCAATAATAATAACGGCGGATGTTGTCAAAAAATTATGCAGTTAGTAAAAAATAATTTTTATAGCAAATGTTTCAATTTCTCGAATAACAATTTTTCGTCGCAAATAGATTTTACGATATTCGTATATTTAACCTCTCAGTCCCCAAGCGGTAGAATCCGACCGCAGCGCTATAATGTTTAAAAATCGTTGCAGAAGAAAATAAATTCACGAAAAATGTATTTTTTCTTTTCAAACTGACAACTGTCATCAACGAAATTTTTCTAACAGGCATTTATTTTACGTTATATCATGCATCGAAAGAGATGACAAAAGCAAATAAATACCGCCAATTCTACGATCGCACACGTAAAATCGTCTACGGAGAACTATACTATCGTAGAGATAGATGGGATTGCGAGTACACTGACCAAACAAGTGAAGGAGGAGAGGTGTTGTTCTTGCTGCAAAACTTAACTATCGTAGAGATAGATGTGACTACGTGTACACTGACCAAACAACTGAAGGAGGAGAGGTGTTGTTCTTCCTGCAAAACTTTACTATCGTAGAGATAGATGTGATTGCGCGTACACTGACCAAACAAGTGAAAGAGGAGAGGTGTTGTTCTTGCTGCAAAACTTTACTACCGTAGAGATAGATGTGATTGCGTGTACACTGACCAAACAAGTGAAGGAGGAGAGGTGTTGTTCTTGCTGCAGAACTTTACTATCGTAGAGATAGATGTGAATGCGTGTACACTGACCAAACAAATGAAGGAGGAGAGGTGTTGTTCTTGCTGCAAAACTTTACTATCGTAGAGATAGATGTGATTGCGAGTACACTGACCAAACAAGTGAAGGAGGAGAGGTGTTGTTCTTGCTGCAAAACTTTACTATCGTAGAGATAGATGTGATTGCGAGTACACTGACCAAACTAATGAAGGAGGAGAGGTGTTGTTCTTGCTGCAAAACTTTACTATCGTAGAGATAAATGTGATTGCGCGTACACTGACCAAACAAGTGAAGGAGGAGAGGTGTTGTTCTTGCTGAAAAACTTTACTATCGTAGAGATAGATGTGACTACGAGTACACTGACCAAACAAGTGAAGGAGGAGAGGTGTTTTTCTTGCTGCACAACTTTACTATCGTGGAGATAGATGTGACTGCAAGTACACTGACCAAACAAGTGAAGGAGGAGAGGTGTTGTTCTTGCTGCAAAACTTTACTATCGTAGAAATAGATGTGATTGCGAGTACACTGATCAAACTAATGAAGGAGGAGAAGTGTTGTTCTTGCTGCAAAACTTTACTATCGTAGAGATAGATGTGATTGCGTGTACACTGACCAAACAAGTGAAGGAGGAGAGGTGTTGTTCTTGCTGCAAAACTTTACTATCGTAGAGATAGATGTGATTGCGTGTACACTGACCAAACAAGTGAAGGAGGAGAGGTGTTGTTCTTGCTGCAAAACTTTACTATCGTAGAGATAGATGTGATTGCGAGTACACTGACCAAACAAGTGAAGGAGGAGAGGTGTTGTTCTTGCTGCAAAACTTTACTATCGTAGAGATAGATGTGATTGCGAGTACACTGACCAAACAAATGAAGGAGGAGAGGTGTTGTTCTTGCTGCAAAACTTTACTATCGTAGAGATAGATGTGATTGCGCGTACACTGACCAAACAAATGAAAGAGGAGAGGTGTTGTTCTTGCTGCAAAACTTTACTATCATAGAGATAGATGTGATTGCGAGTACACTGACCAAACAAGTGAAGGAGGAGAGGTGTTGTTCTTGCTGCAAAACTTTACTATCGTAGAGATAGATGTGATTGCGAGTACGCTGACGAAACAAGTGAAGGAGGAGAGGTGTTGTTCTTGCTGCTAAACTTTACTATCGTAGAGATAGATGTGATTGCGAGTACACTGACCAAACAAATGAAGGAGGAGAGGTGTTGTTCTTGCTGCAAAACTTTACTATCTTAGAGATAGATGTGATTGCGAGTACACTGACCAAACAAATGAAGGAGGAGAGGTGTTGTTCTTGCTGCAAAACTTTACTATCGTAGAGATAAATGTGATTGCGAGTACACTGACCAAACAAGTGAAGGAGGAGAGGTGTTGTTCTTGCTGCAAAACTTTACTATCGTAGAGATAGATGTGACTACGAGTACACTGACCAAACAAGTGAAGGAGGAGAGGTGTTGTTCTTTCTGCAAAACTTTACTATCGTAGAGATAGATGTGATTGCGAGTACACTGACCAAACAAGTGAAGGAGGAGAGGTGTTGTTCTTGCTTCAAAACTTTACTATCGTAGAGATAGATGTGATTGCGAGTACACTGACCAAACAAATGAAGGAGGAGAGGTGTTGTTCTTGCTGCAAAACTTTACTATCGTAGAGATAGATGTGATTGCGTGTACACTGACCAAACAAATGAAGGAGGAGAGGTGTTGTTCTTGCTGCAAAACTTTACTATCGTAGAGATAGATGTGATTGCGAGTACACTGACCAAACAAATGAAGGAGGAGAGGTGTTGTTCTTGCTGCAAAACTTTACTATCGTAGAGATAGATGTGATTGCGTGTACACTGACCAAACAAATGAAGGAGGAGAGGTGTTGTTCTTGCTGCAAAACTTTACTATCGTAGAGATAGATGTGACTACGAGTACACTGACCAAACAAATGAAGGAGGAGAGGTGTTTTTCTTGCTGCAAAACTTTACTATCGTGGAGATAGATGTGATTGCGAGTACACTGACCAAACAAATGAAGGAGGAGAGGTGTTGTTCTTGCTGCAAAACTTTACTATCGTAGAAATAGATGTGATTGCGAGTACACTGACCAAACAAGTGAAGGAGGAGAAGTGTTGTTCTTGCTGCAAAACTTTACTATCGTAGAGATAGATGTGATTGCGTGTACACTGACCAAACAAATGAAGGAGGAGAGGTGTTGTTCTTGCTGCAAAACTTTACTATCGTAGAGATAGATGTGATTGCGTGTACACTGACCAAACAAATGAAGGAGGAGAGGTGTTGTTCTTGCTGCAAAACTTTACTATCGTAGAGATAGATGTGATTGCGAGTACACTGACCAAACAAATGAAGGAGGAGAGGTGTTGTTCTTGCTGCAAAACTTTACTATCGTAGAGATAGATGTGATTGCGTGTACACTGACCAAACAAATGAAGGAGGAGAGGTGTTGTTCTTGCTGCAAATCTTTACTATCGTAGAGATAGATGTGATTGCGCGTACACTGACCAAACAAGTGAAAGAGGAGAGGTGTTGTTCTTGCTGCAAAACTTTACTATCATAGAGATAGATGTGATTGCGAGTACACTGACCAAACAAGTGAAGGAGGAGAGGTGTTGTTCTTGCTGCAAAACTTTACTATCGTAGAGATAGATGTGATTGCGAGTACACTGACCAAACAAATGAAGGAGGAGAGGTGTTGTTCTTGCTGCAAAACTTTACTATCGTAGAGATAGATGTGATTGCGTGTACACTGACCAAACAAATGAAGGAGGAGAGGTGTTGTTCTTGCTGCAAAACTTTACTATCGTAGAGATAGATGTGATTGCGAGTACACTGACCAAACAAGTGAAGGAGGAGAGGTGTTGTTCTTGCTGCAAAACTTTACTATCGTAGAGATAGATGTGATTGCGCGTACACTGACCAAACAAGTGAAAGAGGAGAGGTGTTGTTCTTGCTGCAAAACTTTACTATCACAGAGATAGATGTGATTGCGAGTACACTGACCAAACAAGTGAAGGAGGAGAGGTGTTGTTCTTGCTGCAAAACTTTACTATCGTAGAGATAGATGTGATTGCGAGTACACTGACCAAACAAGTGAAGGAGGAGAGGTGTTGTTCTTGCTGCAAAACTTTACTATCGTAGAGATAGATTTGAATGCGCGTACACTGACCAAACAACTGAAGGAGGAGAGGTGTTGTTCTTGCTGCAAAACTTTACTATCGTAGAGATAGATGTGATTGCGAGTACACTGACCAAACAAGTGAAGGAGGAGAGGTGTTGTTCTTGCTGCAAAACTTTACTATCGTAGAGATAGATGTGATTGCGAGTACACTGACCAAACTAATGAAGGAGGAGAGGTGTTGTTCTTGCTGCAAAACTTTACTATCGCAGAGATAGATGTGACTGCGAGTACACTGACCAAACAAGTGAAGGAGGAGAGGTGTTGTTCTTGCTGCAAAACTTTACTATCGTAGAGATAGATGTGATTGCGCGTACACTGACCAAACAAGTGAAAGAGGAAAGGTGTTGTTCTTGCTGCAGAATTTTACTATTGTAATGATAGATGTGATTGCAAGTACACTGACAAAACAAGTGAAGGAGGAGAGGTGTTGTTCTTGCTGCAAAACTTTACTATCGTAGAGATAGATGTGATTGCGTGTACACTGACCCAACAAGTGAAGGAGGAGAGGTGTTGTTCTTGCTGCAAAACTTTACTATCGTAGAGATAGATGTGATTGCGTCGTACACCGACCAAACAAATGAAGGAGGAGAGGTGTTGTTCTTGCTGCAAAACTTTACTATCGTAGAGATAGATGTGATTGCGAGTACACTGACCAAACAAGTGAAGGAGGAGAGGTGTTGTTCTTGCTGCAAAACTTTACTATCTTAGAGATAGATGTGATTGCGCGTACACTGACCAAACAAGTGAAAGAGGAGAGGTGTTGTTCTTGCTGCAAAACTTTACTATCGTAGAGATAGATGTGATTGCGAGTACACTGACCAAACTAGTGAAGGAGGAGAGGTGTTGTTCTTGCTGCAAAACTTTACTACCGTAGAGATAGATGTGATTTCGTGTACACTGACCAAACAAGTGAAGGAGGAGAGGTGTTGTTCTTGCTGCAAAATTTTACTATTGTAGAGATAGATGTGATTGCGAGTACACTGACCAAACAAGTGAAGGAGGAGAGGTGTTGTTCTTGCTGCAAAACTTTACTATCGTAGAGATAGATGTGATTTCGTGTACACTGACCAAACAAGTGAAGGAGGAGAGGTGTTGTTCTTGCTGCAAAATTTTACTATCGTGGAGATAGATGTGATTTCGAGTACACTGACCAAACAAATGAAGGAGGAGAGGTGTTGTTCTTGCTGCAAAACTTTACTATCGTAGAGATAGATGTGATTGCGTGTACACTGACCAAACAAATGAAGGAGGAGAGGTGTTGTTCTTGCTGCAAAACTTTACTATCGTAGAGATAGATGTGATTGCGTGTACACTGACCAAACAAATGAAGGAGGAGAGGTGTTGTTCTTGCTGCAAAACTTTACTATCGTAGAGATAGATGTGATTGCGAGTACACTGACCAAACAAGTGAAGGAGGAGAGGTGTTGTTCTTGCTGCAAAACTTTACTATCTTAGAGATAGATGTGATTGCGCGTACACTGACCAAACAAGTGAAAGAGGAGAGGTGTTGTTCTTGCTGCAAAACTTTACTATCGTAGAGATAGATGTGATTGCGACAGTACACTGACCAAACTAGTGAAGGAGGAAAGGTGTTGTTCTTGCTGCAAAACTTTACTACAGTAGAGATAGATGTGATTTCGTGTACACTGACAATACAAGTGAAGGAGGAGAGGTGTTGTTCTTGCTGCAAAATTTTACTACTGTGGAGATAGATGTGATTGCGAGTACACTGACCAAACAAATGAAGGAGGAGAGGTGTTGTTCTTGCTGCAAAACTTTACTACCGTAGAGATAGATGTGATTTCGTGTACACTGACCAAACAAGTGAAGGAGGAGGGGTGTTGTTCTTCCTGCAAAACTTTACTATTGTGGAGATAGATGTGATTTCGAGTACACTGACCAAACAAATGAAGGAGGAGAGGTGTTGTTCTTGCTGCAAAACTTTACTATCGTAGAGATAGATGTGATTGCGTGTACACTGACCAAACAAATGAAAGAGGAGAGGTGTTGTTCTTGCTGCAAAACTTTACTATCGTAGAGATAGATGTGATTGACAGTACACTGACCAAACTAGTGAAGGAGGAAAGGTGTTGTTCTTGCTGCAAAACTTTACTACCGTAGAGATAGATGTGATTTCGTGTACACTGACCAAATAAGTGAAGGAGGAGAGGTGTTGTTCTTGCTGCAAAATTTTACTACTGTGGAGATAGATGTGATTGCGAGTACACTGACCAAACAACTGAAGGAGGAGAGGTGTTGTTCTTGCTGCAAAACTTTACTACCGTAGAGATAGATGTGATTTCGTGTACACTGACCAAACAAGTGAAGGAGGAGGGGTGTTGTTCTTGCTGCAAAATTTTACTATCGTGGAGATAGATGTGATTTCGAGTACACTGACCAAACAAATGAAGGAGGAGAGGTGTTGTTCTTGCTGCAAAACTTTACTATCGTAGAGATAGATGTGATTGCGTGTACACTGACCAAACAAGTGAAAGAGGAGAGGTGTTGTTCTTGCTGCAAAACTTTACTATCGTAGAGATAGATGTGATTGCGTGTACACTGACCAAACAAGTGAAGGAGGAGAGGTGTTGTTCTTGCTGCAAAACTTTACTATCGTAGAGATAGATGTGATTGCGAGTACACTGACCAAACAAGTGAAGGAGGAGAGGTGTTGTTCTTGCTGCAAAACTTTACTATCGTAGAGATAGATGTGATTGCGCGTACACTGACCAAACAAGTGAAAGAGGAGAGGTGTTGTTCTTGCTGCAAAACTTTACTATCGTAGAGATAGATGTGATTGCGAGTACACTGACCAAACTAGTGAAGGAGGAAAGGTGTTGTTCTTGCTGCAAAATTTTACTATCGTGGAGATAGATGTGATTTCGAGTACACTGACCAAACAAGTGAAGGAGGAGAGGTGTTGTTCTTGCTGCAAAATTTTACTACTGTGGAGATAGATTTGATTGCGAGTACACTGACCAAACAAATGAAGGAGGAGAGGTGTTGTTCTTGCTGCAAAACTTTACTATCGTAGAGATAGATGTGATTTCGTGTACACTGACCAAACAAGTGAAGGAGGAGGGGTGTTGTTCTTCCTGCAAAATTTTACTATCGTGGAGATAGATGTGATTTCGAGTACACTGACCAAACAAATGAAGGAGGAGAGGTGTTGTTCTTGCTGCAAAACTTTAATATCGTAGAGATAGATGTGATTGCGTGTACACTGACCAAACAAATGAAAGAGGAGAGGTGTTGTTCTTGCTGCAAAACTTTACTATCGTAGAGATAGATGTGATTGCGTGTACACTGACCAAACAAGTGAAGGAGGAGAGGTGTTGTTCTTGCTGCAAAACTTTACTATCGTAGAGATAGATGTGATTGCGTGTACACTGACCAAACAAGTGAAGGAGGAGAGGTGTTGTTCTTGCTGCAAAACTTTACTACCGTAGAGATAGATGTGATTTCGTGTACACTGACCAAACAAGTGAAGGAGGAGGGGTGTTGTTCTTCCTGCAAAATTTTACTATCGTGGAGATAGATGTGATTTCGAGTACACTGACCAAACAAATGAAGGAGGAGAGGTGTTGTTCTTGCTGCAAAACTTTACTATCGTAGAGATAGATGTGATTGCGTGTACACTGACCAAACAAATGAAGGAGGAGAGGTGTTGTTCTTGCTGCAAAACTTTACTATCGTAGAGATAGATGTGATTGCGTGTACACTGACCAAACAAGTGAAGGAGGAGAGGTGTTGTTCTTGCTGCAAAACTTTACTATCGTAGAGATAGATGTGATTGCGAGTACACTGACCAAACAAGTGAAGGAGGAGAGGTGTTGTTCTTGCTGCAAAACTTTACTATCTTAGAGATAGATGTGATTGCGCGTACACTGACCAAACAAGTGAAAGAGGAGAGGTGTTGTTCTTGCTGCAAAACTTTACTATCGTAGAGATAGATGTGATTGACAGTACACTGACCAAACTAGTGAAGGAGGAAAGGTGTTGTTCTTGCTGCAAAATTTTACTATCGTGGAGATAGATGTGATTTCGAGTACACTGACCAAATAAGTGAAGGAGGAGAGGTGTTGTTCTTGCTGCAAAATTTTACTACTGTGGAGATAGATTTGATTGCGAGTACACTGACCAAACAAATGAAGGAGGAGAGGTGTTGTTCTTGCTGCAAAACTTTACTACCGTAGAGATAGATGTGATTTCGTGTACACTGACCAAACAAGTGAAGGAGGAGGGGTGTTGTTCTTCCTGCAAAATTTTACTATCGTGGAGATAGATGTGATTTCGAGTACACTGACCAAACAAATGAAGGAGGAGAGGTGTTGTTCTTGCTGCAAAACTTTAATATCGTAGAGATAGATGTGATTGCGTGTACACTGACCAAACAAATGAAAGAGGAGAGGTGTTGTTCTTGCTGCAAAACTTTACTATCGTAGAGATAGATGTGATTGCGTGTACACTGACCAAACAAGTGAAGGAGGAGAGGTGTTGTTCTTGCTGCAAAACTTTACTATCGTAGAGATAGATGTGATTGCGTGTACACTGACCAAACAAGTGAAGGAGGAGAGGTGTTGTTCTTGCTGCAAAACTTTACTATCGTAGAGATAGATGTGACTGCGAGTACACTGACCAAACAAGTGAAGGAGGAGAGGTGTTTTTCTTGCTTCACAACTTTACTATCTTTGAGATAGATGTGATTGCGAGTACACTGACCAAACAAGTGAAGGAGGATAGGTGTTGTTCTTGCTGCAAATTTCACTATCGTAGAGATAAATGTGATTGCGAGTACACTGACCAAACAAGTGAAGGAGGAGAGGTGTTGTTCTTGCTGAAAACTTTACTATCGTAGAGATAGATGTGACTGCGAGTACACTGACCAAACAAGTGAAGGAGGAGAGGTGTTGTTCTTGCTGCAAAACTTTACTATCGTAGAGATAGATGTGATTGCGAGTACACTGACCAAACAAGTGAAGGAGGAGAGATGTTGTTCTTGCATCGAAACTTTACTATCGTAGAGATAGATGTGATTGCGTGTACACTGACCAAACAAACAAAGGAGGAGAAGTGTTTTTCTTGCTGCACAACTTTACTATCGTGGAGATAGATGTGATTGCAAGTACACTGACCAAACAAGTGAAGGAGGAGAGGTGTTGTTCTTGCTGCAAAACTTTATTATTGTAGAAATAGATGTGATTGCGAGTACACTGATCAAACTAGTGAAGGAGGAGAAGTGTTGTTCTTGCTGCAAAACTTTACTATCGTAGAGATAGATGTGATTGCGTGTACACTGACCAAACAAATGAAGGAGGAGAGGTGTTGTTCTTGCTGCAAAACTTTACTACCGTAGAGATAGATGTGATTTCGTGTACACTGACCCAACAAGTGAAGGAGGAGAGTTGTTGTTCTTGCTGCAAAACTTTACTATCGTAGAGATAGATGTGATTGCGTGTACACTGACCAAACAAGTGAAGGAGGAGAGGTGTTGTTCTTGCTGCAAAAACTTTACTATCGTAGAGATAGATGTGACTGCGAGTACACTGACTAAACAAGTGAAGGAGGAGAGGTGTTTTTCTTGCTGCACAACTTTACTATCTTTGAGATAGATGTGATTACGAGTACACTGACCAAACAAGTGAAGGAGGAGAGGTGTTGTTCTTACTGCAAAACTTTACTATCGTAGAGATAAATGTGATTGCGAGTACACTGACCAAACAAGTGAAGGAGGAGAGGTGTTGTTCTTGCTGCAAAACTTTACTATCGTAGAGATAGATGTGATTGCGTGTACACTGACCAAACAAGTGAAGGAGGAGAGGTGTTGTTCTTGCTGCAAAACTTTACTATCGTAGAGATAGATGTGATTGCGAGTACACTGACCAAACAAGTGAAGGAGGAGAGGTGTTTTTCTTGCTGCACAACTTTACTATCATTGAGATAGATGTGATTGCGAGTACACTGACCAAACAAGTGAAGGAGGATAGGTGTTGTTCTTGCTGCAAAACTTTACTATCGTAGAGATAAATGTGATTGCGAGTACACTGACCAAACAAGTGAAGGAGGAGAGGTGTTGTTCTTGCTGAAAAACTTTACTATCGTAGAGATAGATGTGACTGCGAGTACACTGACTAAACAAGTGAAGGAGGAGAGGTGTTGTTCTTTCTGCAAAACTTTACTATCGTAGAGATAGATGTGATTGCGAGTACACTGACCAAACAAGTGAAGGAGGAGAGATGTTGTTCTTGCATCGAAACTTTACTATCGTAGAGATAGATGTGATTGCGTGTACACTGACCAAACAAACAAAGGAGGAGAGGTGTTTTTCTTGCTGCACAACTTTACTACCGTGGAGATAGATGTGATTGCAAGTACACTGACCAAACAAGTGAAGGAGGAGAGGTGTTGTTCTTGCTGCAAAACTTTATTATTGTAGAAATAGATGTGATTGCGAGTACACTGATCAAACTAGTGAAGGAGGAGAAGTGTTGTTCTTGCTGCAAAACTTTACTATCGTAGAGATAGATGTGATTGCGTGTACACTGACCAAACAAATGAAGGAGGAGAGTTGTTGTTCTTGCTGCAAAACTTTACTATCGTAGAGATAGATGTGATTGCGCGTACACCGACCAAACAAATGAAGGAGGAGAGGTGTTGTTCTTGCTGCAAAACTTTACTATCGTAGAGATAGATGTGATTGCGAGTACACTGACCAAACAAGTGAAGGAGGAGAGGTGTTGTTCTTGCTGCAAAACTTTACTATCTTAGAGATAGATGTGATTGCGCGTACACTGACCAAACAAGTGAAAGAGGAGAGGTGTTGTTCTTGCTGCAAAACTTTACTATCGTAGAGATAGATGTGATTGACAGTACACTGACCAAACTAGTGAAGGAGGAAAGGTGTTGTTCTTGCTGCAAAACTTTACTACCGTAGAGATAGATGTGATTGCGCGTACACTGACCAAACAAGTGAAAGAGGAGAGGTGTTGTTCTTGCTGCAAATCTTTACTATCGTAGAGATAGATGTGATTGAGAGTACACTGACCAAACTAGTGAAGGAGGAAAGGTGTTGTTCTTGCTGCAAAACTTTACTATCGTAGAGATAGATGTGATTGACAGTACACTGACCAAACTAGTGAAGGAGGAAAGGTGTTGTTCTTGCTGCAAAACTTTACTACCGTAGAGATAGATGTGATTTCGTGTACACTGACCAAACAATTGAAGGAGGAGAGGTGTTGTTCTTGCTGCAAAACTTTACTATCGTAGAGATAGATGTGATTGCGTGTACACTGACCCAACAAGTGAAGGAGGAGAGTTGTTGTTCTTGCTGCAAAACTTTACTATCGTAGAGATAGATGTGATTGCGTGTACACTGACCAAACAAGTGAAGGAGGAGAGGTGTTGTTCTTGCTGCAAAACTTTACTATCGTAGAGATAGATGTGACTGCGTGTACACTGACCAAACAAGTGAAGGAGGAGAGGTGTTTTTCTTGCTGCACAACTTTACTATCTTTGAGATAGATGTGATTGCGAGTACACTGACCAAACAAGTGAAGGAGGAGAGGTGTTGTTCTTACTGCAAAACTTTACTATCGTAGAGATAGATGTGATTGCGAGTACACTGACCAAACAAGTGAAGGAGGAGAGGTGTTGTTCTTGCTGCAAAACTTTACTATCGTAGAGATAGATGTGATTGCGTGTACACTGACCAAACAAGTGAAGGAGGAGAGGTGTTGTTCTTGCTGCAAAACTTTACTATCGTAGAGATAGATGTGATTGCGAGTACACTGACCAAACAAGTGAAGGAGGAGAGGTGTTTTTCTTGCTGCACAACTTTACTATCTTTGAGATAGATGTGATTGCGAGTACACTGACCAAACAAGTGAAGGAGGAGAGGTGTTGTTCTTGCTGCAAAACTTTACTATCGTAGAGATAAATGTGATTGCGAGTACACTGACCAAACAAGTGAAGGAGGAGAGGTGTTGTTCTTGCTGAAAAACTTTACTATCGTAGAGATAGATGTGACTGCGAGTACACTGACCAAACAAGTGAAGGAGGAGAGGTGTTGTTCTTGCTGCAAAACTTTACTATCGTAGAGATAGATGTGATTGCGAGTACACTGACCAAACAAGTGAAGGAGGAGAGATGTTGTTCTTGCATCGAAACTTTACTATCGTAGAGATAGATGTGATTGCGTGTACACTGACCAAACAAACAAAGGAGGAGAGGTGTTTTTCTTGCTGCACAACTTTACTATCGTGGAGATAGATGTGATTGCAAGTACACTGACCAAACAAGTGAAGGAGGAGAGGTGTTGTTCTTGCTGCAAAACTTTACTATCGTAGAAATAGATGTGATTGCGAGTACACTGATCAAACTAGTGAAGGAGGAGAAGTGTTGTTCTTGCTGCAAAACTTTACTATCGTAGAGATAGATGTGATTGCGCGTACACTGACCAAACAAGTGAAAGAGGAGAGGTGTTGTTCTTGCTGCAAAACTTTACTATCGTAGAGATAGATGTGATTGAGAGTACACTGACCAAACTAGTGAAGGAGGAAAGGTGTTGTTCTTGCTGCAAAACTTTACTATCGTAGAGATAGATGTGATTGCGAGTACACTGACCAAACAAGTGAAGGAGGAGAGGTGTTGTTCTTGCTTCGAAACTTTACTATCGTAGAGATAGATGTGATTGCGAGTACACTGACCAAACAAGTGAAGGAGGAGAGGTGTTGTTCTTGCTGAAAAACTTTACTATCGTAGAGATAGATGTGACTGCGAGTACACTGACCAAACAAGTGAAGGAGGAGAGGTGTTGTTCTTGCTGCAAAACTTTACTATCGTAGAGATAGATGTGATTGCGAGTACACTGACCAAACAAGTGAAGGAGGAGAGGTGTTGTTCTTGCTTCGAAACTTTACTATCGTAGAGATAGATGTGATTGCGTGTACACTGACCAAACAAGTGAAGGAGGAGAGGTGTTGTTCTTGCTGCAAAACTTTACTATCGTAGAGATAGATGTGATTGCGAGTACACTGACCAAACAAGTGAAGGAGGAGAGGTGTTGTTCTTGCTTCAAAACTTTACTATCGTAGAGATAGATGTGATTGCGTGTACACTGACCAAACAAATGAAGGAGGAGAGGTGTTGTTCTTGCTGCAAAACTTTACTATCGTAGAGATAGATGTGATTGCGTGTACACTGACCCAACAAGTGAAGGAGGAGAGTTGTTGTTCTTGCTGCAAAACTTTACTATCGTAGAGATAGATGTGATTGCGCGTACACTGACCAAACAAATGAAGGAGGAGAGGTGTTGTTCTTGCTGCACAACTTTACTATCGTAGAGATAGATGTGATTGCGCGTACACTGACCAAACAAGTGAAAGAGGAGAGGTGTTGTTCTTGCTGCAAAACTTTACTATCGTAGAGATAGATGTAATTGACAGTACACTGACCAAACAAGTGAAGGAGGAGAGGTGTTGTTCTTGCTGCAAAACTTTACTACCATAGAGATAGATGTGATTGCGCGTACACTGACCAAACAAGTGAAAGAGGAGAGGTATTGTTCTTGCTGCAAAACTTTACTATCGTAGAGATAGATGTGATTGAGTGTACACTGACCAAACTAGTGAAGGAGGAGAGGTGTTGTTCTTGCTGCAAAACTTTACTATCATAGAGATAGATGTGACTTCGTGTACACTGACCAAACAAGTGAAGGAGGAGAGGTGTTGTTCTTGCTGCAAAACTTTACTATCGTGGAGATAGATGTGATTGCGAGTACACTGACCAAACAAATGAAGGAGGAGAGGTGTTGTTCTTGCTGCAAAACTTTACTACCGTAGAGATAGATGTGATTTCGTGTACACTGACCAAACAAGTGAAGGAGGAGAGGTGTTGTTCTTGCTGCAAAATTTTACTATTGTGGAGATAGATGTGATTGCGAGTACATTGACCAAACAAATGAAGGAGGAGAGGTGTTGTTCTTGCTGCAAAACTTTACTATCGTAGAGATAGATGTGATTGCGTGTACACTGACCAAACAAGTGAAGGAGGAGAGGTGTTGTTCTTGCTGCAAAACTTTACTATCGTAGAGATAGATGTGATTGCGTGTACACTGACCAAACAAGTGAAGGAGGAGAGGTGTTGTTCTTGCTGCAAAACTTTACTATCGTAGAGATAGATGTGATTGCGAGTACACTGACCAAACAAGTGAAGGAGGAGAGGTGTTTTTCTTGCTGCACAACTTTACTATCGTTGAGATAGATGTGATTGCGAGTACACTGACCAAACAAGTGAAGGAGGAGAGGTGTTGTTCTTACTGCAAAACTTTACTATGGTAGAGATAAATGTGATTGCGAGTACACTGACCAAACAACTGAAGGAGTAGAGGTGTTGTTCTTGCTGCAAAACTTTACTATCGTAGAGATAGATGTGATTGCGTGTACACTGACCAAACAAGTGAAGGAGGAGAGGTGTTGTTCTTGCTGCAAAACTTTACTATCGTAGAGATAGATGTGACTGCGAGTACACTGACCAAACAAGTGAAGGAGGAGAGGTGTTTTTCTTTCTGCAAAACTTTACTATCATAGAGATAGATGTGATTGCGAGTACACTGACCAAACAAGTGAAGTAGGAGAGGTGTTGTTCTTGCTGCAAAACTTTACTATCGTAGAGATAGATGTGATTGCGAGTACACTGACCAAACAAGTGAAGGAGGAGAGGTGTTGTTCTTGCTGAAAAACTTTACTATCGTAGAGATATGACTGCGAGTACACTTACTAAAGAAGTGAAGGAGGAGAGGTGTTGTTCTTTCTGCAAAACTTTACTATCGTAGAGATAGATGTGATTGCGAGTACACTGACCAAACAAGTGAAGGAGGAGAGATGTTGTTCTTGCATCGAAATTTTACTATCGTAGAGATAGATGTGATTGCGTGTACACTGACCAAACAAGCAAAGGAGGAGAGGTGTTTTTCTTGCTGCACAACTTTACTATCGTGGAGACAGATGTGATTGCAAGTACACTGACCAAACAAGTGAAGGAGGAGAGGTGTTGTTCTTGCTGCAAAACTTTATTATTGTAGAAATAGATGTGATTGCGAGTACACTGATCAAACTAGTGAAGGAGGAGAAGTGTTGTTCTTGCTGCAAAACTTTACTGTCGTAGAGATACACTACTACTTTACTATCGTAGTGAAGGAGGAGAGGTGTTATTCTTGCTGCAAAAAGTTTTATTTTTATGAACCTAGGAGCGTGACTATGAGGATCTTTAAATATCTATACTCCCTGATACTTTTTACTTGCCTTTGTTACTTGCCTTCTTACTTACATTTTGATGATTTTGAAAGATTTATACATCATGTTCGAAGTGTTGTTTTAAATAATGATGAACTTGGATCTTTCTGTATTGTAGGCGATTTTAATATCCCTAACATTGACTGGAATAATTTAAAAGATCAAAAAATTAACACTCCTCGGGATAAACTAAAAAACCTTGATCTTTGCTAAAAATAATTGCTCTGTGGTGCTTTAAACAGTTTAATTTCTTAACTAACTTTTATTATCGACCGTTAGACTTAATTTTGGCAAATTTAGATGATGTGTATGTGACTGCGGAACTATCCATAACCAAACCTAATAGAAATCACCGTTGCTTGAACATATCCATTGGATAACAGCAAGCATTTAAACCCATCAGGCGTAACTCAATCAGTTTAAGACAAATTTCCAGAAATGCAACTTTATTAAGATAAAAAATCATTCAGTTCATACAAATTGGCTACATCTTTTGACTGAAGAGAATGTAGATGATGATGTTGAAATATTTTACAAAGAAATAAACAAAGCTACTTTTGTACACCTTTGCAGAAAAGTCCATCACATAAATACCCATACTGGTACAGTACCGCTTTGATTCGTTGCATTAAAGACAAACTAAGATTTCAGTAATTTTATAAGAAATTTGGTAACCCAAGAGATTACGATACCTTTAAGTTTTTAAGAAAAAGAAGTAAAAAAAATGATAGAAGAGTGCTATAAGGTCCTTTTATTGAATAAGTGTGACAAACGAGCACATATTCCACCTGATGGTAAGTGGATGCTGTGGTCCATAGACATCTCCATCTATGCTCGATTAAGAATCTAAACGCAGATGCGTTGTTACCCCTGAGAACTAAGATGGAATGCCTCGTCTCCAATCAATTTTTATGTTTTGTTATAAATACAGTATTTGAATATTTTGTTATTTAGACTCTTAATCGAGGATCAAGATGTACTGTGCTTTTTATAGGTCAGAGTAGATACTTTATTGATAAATATAACCTCAGCTTGCTACATCTAGTTTTATCCACCCAAACGTACCTACGCGGCCTTCCGACGTTTCATATACATAAAATTATCCAGTATCTCACATCGTCCTGTGAGTAAACTGACACAAGAGATGGGCAGCAGAATCTTCCTCATAACAACTCAAAGGGCATTGCCCATTTTCGGCCAACAATGTGCATTTGTTAAAAAATTATATCATTATTTATGGATATTAATCGCGGTATTCATTTATCCTCAAACAATGGGAATATTTTTTGCACAAATTAAAAGTACCGAAAAGATAATAATAAAAATTAGGTAGATCATTATGTCATTAGTGTTTTAATAAAAAAAAGTGTTGCCAATCACAAAACACATTTAAAAAAATCGATTCTCTTTTTCGATCGATTATTTACGGTGTCATCATTACAGTGCTAATATAATTTTTAAATAATTATTATGTTATGTTAATTAAACAAGCGAATTACTAGCTGATTTCCAATGAATTCTTTAGAGAGTAACGAAACGCTACGGCATAATTTAACTGTTAAACCGATCTTCTTTGAAAACAGATAAGAACTGTTATTCTTATCTGTTTTCAAATAAGATCGGTTAAGTTATTCTTATCTGTTTATAACAATACATTTAAAATAGAATCATGTTATGATAACGAAACAAGTTAGTTTCAAGCTGATTTACCATGAATCCTTTAACCTTTTGAGCGCCAAAATTGCCTATACTTGACCAACACTTGCGGGCCCTGAGCGCCAACGACGTCTATAGTTGACAAAAAACCCGGCTCTCAAAAATATGAAATATAGATATTGGAAAATTATTACAGGTATTTTAATTCTACACTCCTCAAAATAGGAATAACCCAGCAACATGTGAGTATGAAAAACAAGACTTCTAGAGCCACAAGTACTAAGAAACATTGAACTAATAAAAATGGATTTTTATCTAAGCAAATACTACGTCCAGCACGCCAAAGTCGTCTATGGTTGACCGCTAGTGTCAAACGCGGGAGGCATAGATTTCTTGAAAACTATACAAAATTCAGCTCAATGGTGTTTTTTTTTCTATTATTATTGATATTTGAATAAAATTAAAGGTTAGAAACATAAAACTATAATTAGCCACATGAATAAAAAAATGTTACCAGATCATCTTCACATAATAAATCTAATATCTCAACTCTAGCGCATCTTTAGCGCGTCATCGAAAATCAGTTCACTGGGCACCGTGATCAAGAATAGACGACACAATGATGACGTCATAAGTGATTACCGAGAAAAGTAGAGCAATGCAACATGAACGATTCCTCAGAACTCATTCGGATTTTGGAAAGCGTCGATGATGATGAATTTTGATTTTTGATTGATGAATTGAATTTTTGATTGATTGGTGAATAATTATGTTCATTTATTCCATGACCAAGATTTTAATATTATAAGGCTGATTTACCTAGTGCGAATAATTATATACAATTGTTGATTAATGAATAATTATGTACCTTTTTTTAATAATAATAAAAAATTACAATTGTGTTTTTTTTACATAAGGTGTGAAGAGCAATTTTTCATTTTGTGTTGTGCCATTTTCTTTCTCAGTCTCAAAATCATCTAGCAGCATCAGCATCATATCAAATCCCCATTGTCATAAGAGTGTAAGACTTTTCTTCTGTACTTCACTTGGCCTACGCCTTCCCCGACACATAAAATATTATGAATCGATGTCTGTATATTTCGGTTAGATCGATTTTGAAATCGGACATCACACACAACATTCGAAGAATGTTTCAAAAAGGAAGGTCAGCTACGCCGTTGTCGTCCAGTCGTGACAGTGTCGTCATTAGGATGGAAGAGTAGTGCTGTGTTTTACTACTATTTTATTGTTATTGTTTGTTTTTTTTATGTTTATATGTACACAGTACATATATAAAAAGAGTGGAAGACAGCACAGGATTAAATGAAACATACAGTTTATAAAGAGTCATTTATAGCATAAAAAACCAACAAAAACAAGTTATTTTACGTTATTGATATATCAACTCTTAGAAACACTATTTTGTTTTGGCGCTTTGGCGTACAGGACACGGTAATGCGTTTTTGGCGTGGCGCTCAAAAGGTTAAATCTTAACAAAATGCTACTGCACAATTTAACTGTTCTTAAAAATACAATTCAAATAGCGTTTAAATAAATAAAGGAAAATATATTTTAAAAAGTGTGCAGAACTTAAAGCGCCTCAAAGATTGTTTTTTTAATGATATTATAAATCGAATAAAAATCGATATCTTTTCATCGATTTTATGTCAGTTAAGTGGCAACATCGAGTCTGACAGCTAGGCTCTGTCATTAGAATGAAATCACGATTCACAATTCAGTTCACAACTATATCTATACCTATATAATAGTCACATGTAGAATTCATTTGCGTGTTATTTTGTTTGTTTTTATTTTTGTGAATTTGTTATCGAAGTAACGAACAAGCCTTATAAATGCACTCTGACATTTTTTCCCACCCTACTGACCACGGCCTGAACATGGACCCCGCACCCGCTTCCTTCAATAACCCCTGCACGAACTTGGACTCGATATCCACTGTTAACAATGATCCCAGCTTCCACGCCGGCCAGACTTCTTCCCAGCCCTCGGTAACTCATTCAAGAGGACATTTTCGCTCTGTAAATTGTTTAAATATAGCGAAAACACGAAGGCATTTGTTGGAAATTCCAGAACTGCGAAATCTTATACAAGAATAGGTTCGACCACAGCAGGTAAATAGTTACAATCATGATTGTGTCATGTATTCCTTTTCTTCATTCTACAATTGCAGCAATGCTTATTAACTGAGTTGTCTTAGAATTATATCAATTGATATAATAATTACGGCTTCTTTATTAGGTACAAGTTTCGAGTGATAGTGTAGTAAGCCACGCATGTTAGACTGCAGCC
Source organism: Parnassius apollo (assembly GCA_907164705.1). NCBI lineage: Eukaryota > Metazoa > Arthropoda > Insecta > Lepidoptera > Papilionidae > Parnassius > Parnassius apollo. Next base: position 506,715 of record CAJQZP010001271.1, read on the forward strand.
TGGAATCAAATACGACATCCAACTAGCGAACAGGAAAATTCACCAATTATTAGTCATGGACATGTATGTCTCAGCTGTGGCAAGTCACTTTTGAGAATAAGATCACACACATTGTTTGGGTCTGATTCTCCACGTGAGGAACTCATAAGGAATGAAATTGCCCATCAAATTGCACCACGTGAGGTACGTGTTTTTTAATTTATTAAGTGTGTGTGCTCATATCTGATAGTGATACATGTTTTTACTCTGATTACATCCACACAAACTATATCTGACAAACATACAAGCTTATTTATAACATGGCGATAAGATTAGCTTGTCACCACCAGATAGACTGCTACCGTTTTTACCAACTACCAAGTAATGAGACAATTGATTTTTCATTGTTTTTGGACTACTGGTAGTTTTTAAGTGCTTAAGTATTAAATAATATAGGCCATTAAGTCCGCTTTCGTGCAGTAAAAATTAACTTGGTAAATATTTTATATGTATTTGAGTTTAAAGGAAACAAATCTATTTTATTTTTATTTAGTTCACTTTTTCACTTTTGTATTTAATATTATTTCAGTTGCCATCGTCATCTCGTGTGTGTCATAATTGTTGGCGAAGGTTTGATAGAGCAGCATCACATTCAACTGCAGAACGGGAACCATCTGAATCATCTAGTTCATCCTCGTTGCAATCTGAAGTCGGTAATGTATTGCACCCAGATTCACACATTTTAATTTCAATAGAGAATGAAGCTGGGTACTCCCACCTGCTTGGGACCCTGTAATTAATAAAATTAAAACTAAACCCAAGCATACCACGCAAGACTTCAAGACAGTAAGTTCATTCTGCGTAGATCGGACCATAAATAGTTATTAAAAAGCTGAAGTTATCAAAGTTAACACTGATTTCGGTACACCAGTCACCTCAATCCCCCATGACCATGTGTGTTGGAAAGCACCCGAAACGTCGGGAATTAAAAATCAAAGAAATTAAACGCGATAACATAGGTAAAATTAGTTGTTAAAAAACTGTATTTGTGAAAATAAAAACTTTTATATCTTAAAATTCCCGACTTTTTTTAAACCAATTTCTTAACCATTTCATTCTTTTAATTGTATATTATCATATCTATATGCTTTTATATGTGGGCACCCATGGCCGAAATGTCTATGAAGAGTGGGCAATGCCCTTTGTAAACCACCGCGGTCGACAATTCATCTGCCAAGCGTGACAACTATGGTAAAATCCACGCCCTCCTATGAGGCAGTTTATGAGGGAGGCCTATATTCAGCAGTGGACTTTTATAAGCTGTAATGGATAAATTAACTGGTTAAGCGTACTTACCATAAATATGAAACTCTTTGTCCGAGACAGTAGACGGCATTGCCATGAATGCGCAGTACTTTCTTTATAGAATAAGAGTGAAAGACGAGCATACAGTCCACCTGACGGTAAGTGGATGCTGTGGCCCTTAGAAATCTCCATTTATTTTCAATTAAGATCAAAATGCAGATGCGTTGTCACCCCTGAGGACTGAGATGTATTGACTCCTTTCCAGTAAAAAGAACCTCCAGTTCTCTACTCACCATACGAAATACAGCAGCATAATTTTCTATTTTATGCTAGTATTCTGTGAGAGCGTGGTCCTAACCCGGTCGGGCTGACCCATTCGTGTTGCAACTACAATATAGCAATAGCATGGTTCTACTACGTAAAAAGCCTACTACAAGTTATGAAGCTAATTTGCTCAAAGATAGAGTATGCATATTTTTTTGTTATCAAAAAGGCTTAAATTTTATTATATTCAATATTATTACTAAATACTAGGATTTTTACAAGTACAAGACTTGTTTAAAAGTCTTCCAGTCAATTTACATCAAACTTTGGGCATCTAAATGTATCGTCAAATTTCGTAATTAAAACTTTAAATTTACCAGCTGTAAAAGTTTCATACTTGATTGTACGCCTTAATTACTTGATAGTTTTCCTATCAAAGTATTTAAAAAAGTCGAAACCCTCTAAACTTGATGGCGGTATCAATAGTAGTTCATCAGCAGATTAATAAAACTATCAGTGTTTACTTGTGAAACAGATTGTAATGTGATTTTTTTATAATTATGAAGAACATACTTCATAACAGTTATTTCAAGAAATCCCACGGCTTCTACTTTGTGTGTTTGTGTTACTGTGTGTTACCTACTAGAATGTGAGACGTCTTACACAAGAAAAATAACCCTATTGTTTATTACTAAATCAAGAAAAAGCCTTTTCATAACTTTTTTTGTGAAATATATATTATTTAACACAAACGCAAGATAACAGTAACATTGTCTGTGACTTAATCTATACCAAAGGCCCGTGCCCAGCAGTGGGACGCTGTAACTTTAACTTTAACTTATGCATCTAAAGTAACAATAACCTTAGAGATATGATATCACAACCAGTGGAATTTCATTTTGATAGGAAATTAACTCATAAAGAAAATTTTCGTTTGATTTTGAACTTTAGTTTTACAATCCAATAAAATGGTCTGTATTTCAGAAGTTCCTCGATATAAGTTCATATAATTGAACATTTATAACTTAAGATGCTCGCGCCGTGTTATTAAATGTTTTTGTTGAACATTTTATTTATTTTATAGATTTTGGGATAAATAATTTATGTAACTGAACTAAATATTTATGTAACTGTAGTTTACACTTAGCTTATTTTATAGATTTTTGACCGTGTATTGGTGATGTAAGGATATCCACTACCGCAGGTCGTGCCTTGCGTGTTGTAAGAGTCGACAGAGAAAAACTGATCAGGGTATGGACAGCAGCATCTTCCTGCCAAAAACTGAAAGAAATAAAAAAATCTTCTTATGTACTAATCTATAGGCAGAGCTTATTTCAGCAGTGAACTTTTATAGCCTGTAAAGGAATGATGAGTATTATGTTTATAGCATTTTAATTCGTTTCTGTCAGAATTACGATGCTTTCTTATAGCATCATCGTTCCACTATTTGCCTTAAACCTCTCTTAACATTGCAAGCATTAACATCAATTGCCACTCAGGTCTTATTTCTCTTGATTATTCCCTTCCCTTCCCTTGATCTCGTGATGTAAGAGATATTTTTTAACTACAGACAGTTACTACTGCTGAATTGTCACTAACATGTTTTAACTAAGACGCCTCTTAGTTAAGACATCTTAGTGACAATTCAGCTGTAGCCGCTTTATTTGAAGTTGGATGCATTCGTCAATGAGGGCCAAAAATTTATCGCTTACCAAATGTCACTACTTGAAACTGATATAAAGTTATTTGTTAAACAATGTCACCATAACTGAAAAGTTTCGTTTCAAACAAAATATTTTTTGGTTGATGATGTATATACCTATGTACACAATACAATACTACCACAATGTTTCTAAAGGTTTTCATACTTAATTGTATTAATTTGATATTGCAAATTAATGTTTAAAAAAATACCCGCTGGGTTTCTTACTAGTTCTTCCCAGAACAGAAGTTTTTCCGAACCAATGGTAAAACTTATATGACTTTCAATAAGTATTCTTGTAACCTATATTGAAAAAAAAAGTTTATATTCTATATTAATATACGTGGTAGAGCCCTGATGCAGTTATATTAGTAGTATAGTTGCAGCACGAATGGGTCGTCTCGATCAGGGAGGGACCACGCTCTCACAGAATACCAGCGTAAAATAGTAGCTTAACGCTGCTATGTTTCATATGGTGATTGTGGAGAATCGGAGACCCTTTTCGCTGGAAACGAGGCATTCCATCTTAGTCCTCACAGGTGACAACGCATCCGCATTTTGATTCGTAATTGAGGATAGATGTAGATGTCTATGGGCCATAGCAACCACTTACCATCAGGTGGATTGTGTGCTCGTTTGTCACCCTATCCTACAAAAAAAAAATGCACATTTATAACTTTATTTTTAACTCTTTTACTTTTGGCATATCCTTAGTTTGGTTTATCCATTTTAATTTAGTTTAATGTAAAGTATAACTAATCTTTCATAGAGAAACAATACACTTTACATTTTCCACTTTCAATTTAACTTTCCCTTCCAATTTTACTTTTCTTCCATTATATCTGTCAAATATTTCACATCATTCCAATGCAGCGCTGCCCTGATGGTAAAAAAGGTTGTAGATGTCATTGGCAGTAGCTACGATCAGTTGAACTGCTTGAACAAAGTTGAGTTACAAATAAAACTAAGACATATTTTATATATATTTTTAATATTCAAGAATCATGTCGAACATGTAGCAGATCAACTTTACAAATATAACATTTAATTATAATATGGTCAACTGACTACGACTTTACACTATTAAATAATTTAATATTCGTCTCATCTTTTATTCTAATATATACAAATAGTTTTACACATTCAACATTTCCAGAACAAATAGTCCCATAAACACTGTACATAGTAATGATTTTAATGTCCTTTTTTATAATATACCTATCAGTATTTTTTGAGCCGTGACTAGACTTTGTTAATCGATATGTTTATGGACCAAGTATTAATAGGGCGTTATCGATAATGTCGAGACAGTTTGAAAATTGACCAACATTGAAATAATTTATTTGACCCGAACTTATGAATAAAGTCAATAAATTATAGGGTAAATTATAGGTTAGGTTAGGTTATGACCAGATAATGTGTATATTCATAATTATTAGATACAATCACTACTAATTACGTAGTCCAATATATATTATTTATAATGCCCGTACATTATAAATAGTGCCCTAATTAATCACTTAATCCAAAGCATTTATATTACATTTACGCACATGTTCTTTAACTTCACGACACTCGGACTCTAACTTTGGTCCCGACAAGCATCGCGTCATTCTGCACTTTTTTATTTGGTACCTCCAAACGCGGTCGTATTGAACTGGGTATAGCAAGCGTCGCTTCCTGGGGGGGCTTTGCATCCGCAAGCAAGACGCTGGGTGCGCGGCACTCAGCTAAACCGACGTCAGAATGGTAGGCGCGTGTGTCCGTTCCAGCGACCTGGCGAAGGTGGGGTTGTCACAGGAGAGCCCACCGCGTCCGTCATCTCCGTCATTTGAGACGAAGGGGGTGGTGCGGGGTAGTAGACTGCGGGAGAAGGAGACGCCCGTCTCGGCCGCATACGACTCAGGCGTTCAGATCGCGCCAGTGTACCATTTCGAGCCAGACGCAACGACATACGCTCCCCACAAGATGCTAGGGAGTCATCTCGTGTGTGCTCAGGAGAGTCCCGAGCGCCTCGCGCCCGAATCCTACCAGCACAGAACAACTTCAAGAACACGCGCTTAAACTTCTCCCCGAAGATCACGTAAATCACAAAGTTCACGCTGCTGTTTATCGTTACCAGTAAGTTACTTGTCTTCACCAGTGGGTCTAGGTTTTCAAATTCTTCGCCCATGAAGACCTCGAAAGCGTTGGTGACGAGCGGCAGTATATTGCAGAGGAAGAATACTAGAACCACAACTAGTAACATCGTTGCCAATCCAAGTTCGCGTCGCTGGACTCTTGAGAGTCTGGCGCGTTCCGCCTGCGCGCGTCTCACTTGCCGAACGATACAGGCGTTGAGTGCCGCCAAGGCTGAGAAAGGAACTATGTACATAACCACTAAATACATCCAGTGTATATAAATGACGACGTATTTATCGGTTCGGAAGTCGAGGTCGGCCTGAACGCAGTATATGACTTCCTCCGTGATAGGATCGCTGACGGTGACCACTTCCGCTTCGAAGAATTTCGGGGCGTTGTAAACGAACGCAAAAGCTGCTGTACCGAAGACATACCAACGGGCGCGTGATGATGTGCAGAGGGCTTTGGCTCGGAAAGGGTGGCACACAGCCACCCATCTTTCGACCGTTACAATCAGAGTGAGGTATACCGACATGGTTTGCGCCACGTTTGCAATTGGGTAGGCGTAGGGTGTAATTAACGGGCAGACGTTGTAATAGTAATACTGTAGTCCACCCGTGTACGGGTAGATTGCTGTGATTCCAAATAGGAGAACGGAGGTGAGTATGAGCACTGTGTCGCAAGCGGCGAGGCCGATCAGCAGGCAGTTGATGGATGAACGCATTTGCGGGCGTGAGAGCACTAGTACGGAGAGACCATTGCCCAGCAAGCCAGCTGCTCCGATGGCGTTGAGCAACACCCCGTGCACCACAAACCGGAACAGCTTGTCTGAGGCGGGAACGCCCGCATCCGTCTCGCACTCCAGCACTGACCGGTTCATGTCGCCAGCTACGCGCGCCAAGCGGCATCGCGTGCACGTTCAACTCCTGACAACCATCTGCAACCATAAAGAAATAAGGTTACAATTTATAAGTCCCACGGCTAACGCTGGGTTTCTTGCTAGTTCTTACCAAGATAGAGGTATTTTCCGTTAAATTTAACATAAGAGTAACATTCAATAAGTATTATTTATAATCTATATTGAATAAAAAAGAACCTATTTCTATTTCTATGACTTCTCATTTCTCAGAGGATTTAAGGCAAGAATGTGTTAGCCGAGCTGCCCTAATGCGTGTTACTTCACATTTCTTCAAATTTCTTTAATATCTCAGACATGACACAAGAAACTAAATCAGCAAACATGCTAATGGTTTAATAAACGGTATTTCTTTTCTTTAATCGCGATCTGCCCCGGTTTCACACGGATGATTTTCGGATATCAACAACATATGCATGTATTATTACATATATATATATAAATCTTCATTTTCAATCATTTCTGTCTATTGGTAAAAATTTCATCAAAATACGTTGCGTAGTTTTAAAGATCTAAGCATACAGACGGTGGGAAGAGACTTTATTTTATACTATTTAACCTTCTATAACAGCCTGTTGGAGTTACCACGCTGGACACTTAGAGGAAAATGTAAATGATATCTGACATACATACTTGCTCTGTTCTAAACCCAGACCGTGCAGTCCATGACTTATGAGTGTTTTATCAAATAAATAAATGATTTATTAGGACAAGAAATACTTCAATTATTATCAAAGTATTATCGATACATATAATAAATCTGTAAAAAAGTTGTGTTTGTAATTCCATTATTTAATGAAAAAAAAAACAAGTCCAGTGGACTAAATAAAGGTCACTGAAGCCAAATTAGTGTTTTTTTTATAATTTTTGTCTGTCTGTTTGTCTGTCTGTCTGTGTTTTCAATATTCTGGCAAAAAGTACTGAACAGATATCTATAAAATGTTGTGGGGACCCGGGGTTACTTTTGATCCGATTCCGGAACTTCAAAAAGGGAAGGTTAAGTATTTTCTTTCCATTAGATATTAATTTCTATTTTATACGATTGATGTGTTTTATTAAAATAAATAAAATAATTATAAATAAAGCCCAAAATTAGTTTAAACCGTTGCGTTTTAAAATGAACTACGCCAATAATCTACCATATTATTGTTGTATTCACTTTTCAAGACAGTGCAATCTAACGCGAAATACAAATAGTAGTGACATTTTGCGTCCAGTTACTAAAACATTAAATTAAATAATATAAATAACTGCGGAACAAACTTGTGTCTGAAGTCGAGTCTGCTGAACAGAGTCTCGGATTGGGGGCGACTACATCTAGTCCAGTTTAACCCTCAGAAGACCCAAGATTGCGCGTAAACCGCGAAAATGAACCCCTTTGTCGTATCTCCTCAGTTTCAAGGCACTCCCCTTGTTGCCTTAGCCAGTATCGCAATCCTCGGCGTCAACATATCGAGTGACGTGCAGTTTCGTGGTCATTTGGAAGAGCAGGCCAAATTGGCCTCTAAAAAGTTTGGCGTGCTCAGCAGAGCAGGAGAGTTTTTCATGCCGGCACACCGCCTGCAACTTTACAAGGTGCAGGTTCGGCCGCACATGGAATACTGTTCCCATATCTGGGCTGGAGCTCCCCAGTACCAGCTCCTTCCACTTGACCGCATCCAGCGCAGAGCGGCTCGAATTGTCGACGACCGAGTACTTTCCGATCGGCTCGATTCACTGGCACTGCGAAGAAATGTTGCATCTCTTTGTTCGCATATACCATGGGGAGTGCTGTGAGGAATTGTTCGGATTAATCCCAGCCGCCAAATTTCGTGAACGCGCTACGCGGCAAACGTCCCGATACCATCTACACCATCTGGATACTTAGCGGTCCACCACTGTACGTTTCACAAGGAGTTTTCTTCCGCGTACGTCCTCTCTGTGGAATAGTTTACCACCGGCGATTTTTCCGGACCGATACGACCTGGGGACCCTCAAGAAAAGAGCTTAATCCTTTCTAAAGGGCCGGCAACGCACCTGCAATTCCTCTGGTGTTGCCGTTGATCATGGGCGGGCTCGTTTGCCCCCTCTTCTAAAAAAAAACTTACATTCATATAGTTATTTCATTTAATCCATAATTTATTTGAAAATTATAATGTAATTTTTTTTGTTTTTGTCATTTCATTTTAGTAGATATAATTCATATTCATCATAAACACTCACGCCTGTCACCCAGAGGGGTAGGCAGAGACTACGGACTTCCATTTGACACGATCCTGACATACCTCTTTCGCCTCCTTTACATCCATATATCGACGCATACAGGCTCTTTGGTTAAGGGTACTTTTAACGTGGCCCATTTTCAAAATATCGCCAATTTGGTCGATAAACTTTTTTTAGCGCGTGCCTTCCCGAGTCTGCCGTTCACATCTGCCATATAAATTTGCTTTGTCACCCTTTCCTCATTCATTCTTTCTACGTGACTAAACCACCGAAGCATTTCTTTCTTAATCCTGGTCACAACATCATCTTGCATACCAGATTTATCTCTTATCACGCAATTTCTCACCCTGTCATTCAGAATCAACCCTAACATACTCCTTAAAGACCGCATTTCTACAGCATTTAGTCTACTTTCCTGCTTCTTCTGCCACACCCAGCTCTCACTACCATACATTAAAGTAGGGACTAACACAGCATTATGAATTACCATACGTGCCTTTTTTGATACATTCTGGTTCTTCACAATAGAGTGTAGTGCCCCATTCACTCTATTCCCTGCATTTACTCGTCGTTCTATATCCTTATCATATCTACCATTCCTGCTAAATACACATCCCAAATACACAAACTCATCCACTTGCTCAATTAACTCTCCTCCTATTCTTATTTCACATACCGTTTAGCTTTCCTCTCTTTCAAAAACCATCACTTTCGTCTTACTTGCGTTCACTTTCATTCCCCTTTCTTTTAATGCCCAGTTCATTAATGTAACCATCATTTGCAACTCAGCCGCCGATGACGCAAATATGAATTGATCATCGGCATATAAAAGGCATTTGACGTTTAACTCGCACATTCTTAACCCACATTCTTCATCTTTCAAAGTTTGCAAACACCTATCCATAAATAGGTTGAACAGCCAAGGGGAAGCCACACAGCCCTCTCTGACACCTTTTCGGATGCCAAACCAGTTCGAGTAGACCCCATTGATCCTGACACAAGCACTAGAATCCCTATAAAGAGACCTCAATGCCTGTATCAAACCAGCGCTCAACCCATATGAGTTCAGTGTTTGCCATAACACATTCCTGTTCACTCTGTCATAAGCCTTTTCCAAGTCCATGAACGCACAAAAAACTTTCTGGTTTTTAGCCAAAAACTTCTCCGCAATCTGGAAAAGACTTTATCTGTACACCCCATACCCTTTCGAAAACCCGCTTGCACATCCCAAATTTTTCCATCAGTTTCTTTCATAACTCTTTCAATTAACACCTTTGCGTACAGTTTATCCACAATACTAAGCAAGCTGATACCACGGTAGTTTTTGCAGTCCTGCTGTGACCCTTTTCCTTTATATATTGGTACTATAACTGCTTTACACCAACACAAATTAAACAAGGTGTACAGCAGGCCTGCCACCACTCCCTCTCCAGCCCAATTAGCTAATCTCGGGTGATACTCTATCGTATCCAGCTGCCTTACCTGCTTTCATGCTTTTCATTTCTTTCATTATTTCATCTACACTTATCTCCATACCCCTTTCCACTTCTTTCGGAATTTCTAGTTCATTTAATTCAGACGACTCTCCACTCATAAACACGCTTTCAATTCTTTCATCTGTTTAAATTCGAAACTTCATCATTCAGAATACATCCATTCTCGTCTTTTATAGCATAAATTATAGGCTGTTTTGTATTTCCCCTGGCAGTTCTACGAGTTTCCAGAACATTTTTATATTAGCCTGGAAATTATCAGATATCCTTCTATCATTCTTACCCGTTCTTTATTTCTTTTTCCTTTCAACAACTTCTTTTACTCTCTTATTTAGACGTCTAAATTCTGCCTTTTTTCTTTCAATCTCATCATTCATTTCAGATCATCATCCACCAGAATTACCAGCTTTAGTTGCTAGTAAATCTAACCGTGCGTTCTTCTTTGATTCAACTTCCACCCGTACCTCATCATCCCACCACAACGTATTCCTTTTCCTTTCATTTGTTCTCTTACTTACACCACAAACTTCGGTGGCTGCATCCACCACACCTTTCTTAATATTATCCCACACAGTATTCAAGTCTAAATCATTCATACACAACTCATTCAAACACCTAATATTTTCTCTCAGTCTGCATTTATACTTCTCTTTCACATCTTCATCTTGTAACTTCTCTATTCTTATACGCTGTAACGCAGTGGTAGACACCGATGTCCGATGCCGCCAACGCTTGAAAAGACTATTAATTCGACATAAGACCAAGTAATGATCCATCCCTACGTTGGGCCCCCGGTAAACCCTTGTATCTACGACTGCGCTCCTCATTCTTTCATCCACAATTACGAAATCTATCATGCTTCTATTATCACCTCTTTCCCATGTATACATGTGAATCTTCTTATGACGAATAAAAGTATTCGTCACAAAGTGATTCTTTTTCACACATACGGTGAGGAGTTCTCCACCATTCTCATTTATACTTTCATCACCAAACGTTCCCAATATCCTTTCATAACCCGACCTCTTCACCCCAACCCTTCCATTAAAGTCTCCTAACATAATAATATTTTCATTTTTCTTACATTTTGTCAACACCATCCTTACCATGTCCCAAAACTGCTCTCGGATGTAAGTGGGCTTAGACATGTCTGGGGCGTACACCCCTAGCAAGAACAGCTTCTTTAAGCCCACTTTCATTCGTATCCATAGCAGCCTCGGGTAGTAGATATTACTAAATTTAAAATTACTACTAATTACTACTTAAAAAGATAATAGTGGTATCTATCGAAAATGTTAATTGTTAATTTCTAATCTATAAAAAGTTTTAGTAAGTATTATTTTTTATCTATAAATATACCGATAAAAATTACAATTAATACAAAACTCTTGTTATCCTTATAGTTTAAATAAGAAGATTTTTAATATATTGGTCAGATCTTAGAGCTTATAATACCATAAATTATTTATTTTATTCTTTATTGCACCAAAGATTTTGTACAAAAGGCGAGCTTAATGCTATATGGCATTCTCTACCAGCTAACTTTGGGTAGAACAGAGAGTGAGTTATGGGCAGTAAAGTTGTCATGATCACATTCAATTTAAAAATGTACATGCTACACATACATAAAATATATATGTATATACACCTATATATTGTATACACTTACAAATATAAATAATATAACTAGTACACATATTTATACATACATATACACATATATATATATATATAATAATATATATATAATATATATATATATATAAAACTATATACAAATAACTATAAACATATAAATTAAGTAGACTCAAATTTGTTAGTTACGGATATATTCGTATAGTTTTCTTTTAAAAACGTTTTTAGCAGGTATTAAGCGCAGGTCAACAGGCAATTTGTTACAGAGGGAGATGGAAGTTAATGTGAAAGACTTTGACACTAACCCAGAATGGTGGAGAGGAGTAGACAGTAATAAATTGTGTGAAGATCGGAGATTGAGAGAATGAACGTCAATACGGAATTGGAATCGTTTTTTTAGGTAAAGGGGTGAGGAAGAATTAAAGAAGAAACAGAGAGGACAGCATTCGAAAATCTCTGCGCTGGCGTATAGTCAACCACTTTAATTGGGAGCGAAATTCTGATACGTGATCGTATTTGCGCAGGCCAAAGATGAATCGTATGCAGTTGTTAAGTAACCTGTCCAACCTGCTTAGCAGCCCCTGAGAGATATTAGAAAGACAAACATCGGCATAATCAAATAATGGAAGAATTAGAGATTGGATGAGTAGAAGCTTAGTTGAACGAAGCAGAAAGAACTTAAGACGATAGATGGAACGAAGTATGCCTGTGACTTTAAGACAAATCTCGGACACCTCTAACCTCCAACTAAGGGTCGGGTCAATAATTAAACCCAGATCCTTGACACTAGTGCGGAAAGGAATTACACAGTTTTCGTAGCGAATGGATGGTAGATCAGGTATGTTAAGTTCTGACACCAATCGACGACTACCAATGAATATAGCCTGGCATTTACTGGGATTTACCGTTATACCAAATCGCTGTGACCAGTCTGAAATGCGTTGTAAGTCCTGATTAATAGCTGCAATAGCGGTAGCAATTTCAACCGAGGACGCTTCCGAGTACAACTGAAGATCGTCAGCATAGAGGTGGTAAGAACATTGAAAGTGGGTAGTTAGAAGATTGATAAACAACGAAAAGTCAAAGAGGAGAGAGAATGCCGCCTTGCGGTACACCTAGATATAGATCACACCAGTCGGAAAAATCCTGACCAGCCCGAACAGCCTGCTGGCGACCGCGAAGATAAGAGGAAAACCAATTCAGTACTGGCGAGGAGAAGTTTAGGCGTGAAAGTAATCCAAGAAGTAAGTCGTGATCGATACAATTAAATGCGTTTGAAAAGTCAAAAAAGACCAGAACAGTCAAAAATGACCTCTCCATGCCCTCTCTAAAATCTTCTGTAACTTGAAGTAATGCTGTGGTGGTACTATGTACCGGGTGGAAGCCAGATTGATATGTACTAAGGTAGTTGCATTTCGAAATGAAAGAGGTGACTTGTTTGTGTACCAATGATTCAAGGGCTTTGGAAAGAAACGACAGTATAGAAATAGGTCTATGGGAGGGTAGGGATGGATTGGGTACTTTAGCAAGAGGCAAGATAAAAGCTTTTAGCCATAACTTGGGGAAAATAACAGTAGAGAAGGAGAAATTGATGATGTGAGTGAGAACTGGAGTAATAATATCGAGTAAGAGAAGTATCATAGATCTACTCACCTCATCATAGCCGGTTGCGGAAGATTTTATTGAAAGTATGGCTTTTCTAGTATCATCGTCAGTCACTGAACTGAAGTCGAAAGAATTACATGATAACAAAGGTATGGAATTAAGTTCCTGGAGAGTGGTAGCTTCGGTGGACGAACGCCGACGTGGTGCAGAAGAGAAGTGTATGTTCAAGTCATTGAGTGAAATATTTGGGATTAGAGAATTGGAATGTGATTTTCCAAATCCCAGGGATTTAAGGAACTTCCATATATCTTCAGAAGAGGAGTTTGAAATACTATTGTGGAAGTAGCGGCGTTCGGCTGTTCTTACCACCTGATTACAGCGGTTTCGTGCTCGCTTATATTATTGAAAGGTGGAACTGTTCCGATTCTTTTTAAAATTGTGAAAAGATCGATCTCTTCTTCTCATTGCTCTACGCACTTCGTCAGTTATCCACGGTGCAGGAGGTCGGCGTAACCTGACTGCTCGAACTGGTGCGTGCCTATCGAATAGGTTGAGAATTTGGGTGTTCAAATGAGCAATTTTGTCTTCAATATTATTTGCATCCAGCAGTGGGCCCCATTCTTTATTCTTAGCATCGCGGTGTAGTCGAATGGTGTCAATTTTATTGAAATTGCGTAAATACACAATCACTGGATTTGGCTTGGGAGGCTTTAATTTATACGACATGACCAAAAGATCGTGTCGAGAAAAAGCGGGAACAGCCAGTTGATCATGATATACAACATGATCCGCTGAACTAGTACAAATGATGTCTAACCATGAATCTTCGGTATCCACGTTGTGGTGAGTTGGACCAGATGGTAAAATATAGAGATCTGCCGAGTCCATGATGGCTTTAAGTTTGCGACTCTGAGTAGAATCCTTTAGCAAGTTGATGTTGAAATCACCCATTATTATAATATGTTTGTTATCAGTGCTGATGGAGTCGATCATCGATTCAATATGGGAAAAATAATCAGTTGAAGGAGGAGTAAACAACTCCGAGCACGACCCTCAAACCCTTAATTATAACTTCTAGAAATAGGTACTCAGCAGATCCTCTATATTCTGATGGTGATATTGCAATGAAATCATATGCATATTCCGATCGCAAGTAAACGGCTACGCCACCTTCACCTTTGCTAGTGCGATCAGAACGTATAGGTACAAATCCAGGAAGACTGTACAACGTGGAGGATAGGGAGGGTTTTAACCAGGACTCTGAGATAAGTAGAGCATGGATGTATGGTGAGGAAAATGTGTCAAGTAGATCCGAGTAATGGGCAGGTATGCTTTGCGCATTCTACATTTAAATAATTTGTAGAGGCAAATTTCGTGTGCAAATAATTACCCACGTTATTGATAAAAGAATCGTCTGCGGCTGAGGTAATGTTAAGAGAAGAACACGCAGAATAAAATGAGTCTTCATCCGATGACATTTAATCCATTATTATTAATAATAGTTATATATATATATATATATATATATATATATATATATAGGGTATATGTAATAATAAATAATGTTATATAATATATATGTATACCTATATATGTAATAAATTTTATATATACTATATTTATAAATATAAATATTAAAATAATGAAACTATTATGAAATATAAAAAGTTAATTAATCACTATTTGTTTTACCTGCCGGTCTGCCTTATAAATTATTAATCAAGTTTACATATAAAAAGAAGATTAGCACAAACTTTATAAACAGTCCAATGAAATAGCAATGATGTCTTACTCACCTTGGTCAAATTAAAAGATAATTAATGTTGTGCTCATCTTCTTTACAACAAAGGACACTGAAAAGACATATATTATAATATTAATGACTAACTTAAGTAAGCAATAAACAACAATTATAAGTAAGGCCGTGATCGTTTACTTATTTTACATTTATACAAGACACAAGAGTATATTGTACATTTAATTTAAAATATATTAATAATTATGAAACGATTAAACTGAGAATAAAACGCTACAATTGAATACAATCTAATGGTTAAAATACGGAAATTGTATGACAAATGAAATGAAGACATGGCTTAAAAACCAAGAATCCAGGCCAATGTCTTAATAAAAATAATTGTATGATATTGACGTTTGACTTTAACATAAATTGCTATGATAAATTGTTTATCTACCTAGTGTATTTCGTACCAAATACTACAATAATATTTCGTACGGTGAACGTAAAATTAAAGCTTACTGTCAGCACCAAAATCATAAAATGAAATCGAAAAAGTTATAAATACAGTAAGAATGAAGCTGATCGTAAAGTGCAATGCCATTATGTACGGACTAGGAAACAATTACGATAAATCACAACTTCTTACTGATTGCACGCTTCGAAGTAGTTGTTGTCCTGGATTTAGATCCTTCTTTTTTGGGAATGACATCTGATCCTGGAAGCGAGGTAGCCTGTTCTACGTCAGATTTGTGTATGGTTGTCAGCTTCTCTAGATCATTTGTTGTAAACACTTTGGAACGGGATCAAGTAGGCAGCTTGACATTGATCACCCCGTCCAAGGTCCACACATTTCTAATGCCGAAGTGCCTGTGGGCCTCTAAGAATTAATATATGTGTTGTCAGAATTCGTGTTAGATATTCTGACAACACATATAGGCTACCCTTGAGCAAAGTTTTCTTGGCCCATACCTCCTGACGTAATGGAGTGTCTTCAAATTTTATGAGAATCGGACGAGGGAGGCCATTAGATATAGTGCCAAGACGATGACATACCTGCAGCGACTGACTGGAACAATTTTTGATACCAAGATTCTTCGTGATGACTGAAGCTACCAATTCGCGGACATTCTCATTGGTACTCTCGACCACTCCTCCTAGCAGCAGAATCTTCTTTCTGTGTCTACTTTCAATGGCATTCACATTAACAATTAGATAGTTAATTTGCTGCTGCAGTAATGTAAATGTTGAATAAACAAAATTCTTGTAGTTGATGTAGTCAGAATTTAGGTCCTTCAGGCTTAAGTCCTTTGATGACCCCTCTAGTCTCGCTTCAAACTCATCTAACCTCTGATTAAGTGTCTTCTCCAGTGATACTTGTATTTTAAGAACTTCAAATATGTTTTACATAATGAGATGTTCTTTAAGAATTGTACTCAAGTTGAAGTTTGTAAGAAAAGTGGTAGCACCTTATGGCAGGTATTTAATTTATTGCATATATGATATTTTAGTTGACACTTAACAAATATTAAATACTGTACACAATGAATAACTTAAATAAATAAATAAAATTACAGAGATGCACAAAATTTTGTTGTTACTTTTTTCACACCTACCCGAAAAAAAGTCTTAGATTAGTCTTAAATTAGTCGATAATTAAAACTGAAATAGCGGATTTTCATAAAATTTAACAGCGTTTGTTATCTATACATAGTATATATAGCTTGAAAAAATGGTGAAGAAAAAGATAGCAAAAAATCCTGCATATCTGAGAAGTTAAAAAAACATTTCGGAAATCATTTTTAGGTAACAACATTCAACTCCTTTTTGACCTAAAACTCGCTGTGGCTTTTGCCCATTAGTAGGATGTATTAAGTTGCTACTTTTTTACTTTTAATAGTGTTATTCACTGCTGTCTTCTTCCATTGTTTGTCAAATAGACCGGGTATTGGTAGTAGTACCCATGTTTGGCATGCGGGTTGGCAAGCGCAGCTGTTTATTACTTTGCGCTGTTATCAAGAAGATGTTGCCCATCTCCTATTTCAGTTTCCCTCTGTCACCTCTTAAGACACCCACGGATCGAAATGGGGTAGTTATTTCTTTTTCGCCGCCTCTACATGGCTAATATATTATTTCTACTCCCGTTCTTAAATTGGTTTTCCTCCACAGACTGCCAATAAGTTGGATTGACAAATAAGTTGCAAAAAATTTTGCCACCATCAATTTATTTATCCTTGGTAGATTAGCACTTTCTGCTTTTACGAATTCGTCTTCTATTATGCCTTTTCAATAAAATTCGTAATAAAACTCAATAATCATAATGATAACTTGAAAATTTTCGAAAAAACCCACCACGTTAGCTAGTTCTCTTAATCAGTTATATAGAACACTAATATTGTTGGCGACGCGCCTATAAAAATGTTTCAGTTTATTAAATCAACCGATGACGTTGCTATGAAAAAAGGGGCAGTCACGAGCAACGACGCTCTGATAAGAGAATGCTTAGTTAAATCTTTAAGAAATGTCGAATTAATGATATGAAGGTCTTGGGTTCGACTCCCAGGCCGGACTAGTTTGTTTGTTTTCCTAAGTAATATCGCTTAATAAATTCGTAAGGAATTTAAGATATAAATTATGTTACCGGATTTGTTCCCCGGTTGAAATCATCTTTCAAATGATGTAAATTCATAAGAATATTAAAGTGAAGTTAAAGATCGGATTTGTTCCCCGGTCGAGATAATCACTCTGTGCATAGGCAGAATTAATGGATATTAATTGCATAAATGTTGTTTTGTATAAGTTTGATACGTTTTGTACGAAAACAAATGCCTATTTGTTATGATTGATTAATGAGAACATTCATTTATATTGTTATCTGATTAAAGATAGTTTCATACAGTTCGAAAATTGTATAAAAGCATTTAATTTGCCTAATATGGTCAAAATTGGTGTATTTCATAATTTAATTTTTTCTGATAGCCGAGAGCCGTGCAAAAGTTAGTTGTTCAAATAGTGTGAGTTCATAGACGCACGCAGGCCACGCCCTTAGGAGGCCGAATATGTAAAAATTTAAAATGTTTGTAATTCAGTGATTTATGTAAAAATTACTTGTAAAATATTTCAGGTTAATTGTACGTGCTAAAAAGGTAAATTCTGTGTTATTTTCATGTGAAAATTCCTGTGTATAAGTGAAATAATGATAGTTTTGTATAAGAAATTTAAAAGTGTTTTAAATAGTGAAATAAATAGAAAAAATGTAAATTAAACTATTGTATTGGTTAGCTTATGTATAAATTCAAGTGAGAAACATTGTTTTAACTTTCTGTGTTAAATATTTAAGAAATTTCGATTTCGAACTTGTGAGTAAAATAGGCAGTTTTCGTTTAATAAATAAAAGGTTTTTTATGATATGAAGATATGATGTATATCATGGTGTAGATATTGTTTTGTACTACCTATATTGATAAATTGTATTTGTATATGATTTGAATAAATAAAGATATTGAGTGAAACGTGAGAGAGTAATAGTACAAATTCATGTAATTAAGTTGCGCAAGCGCGCAGATGGCGCGGCTCACTTTCGCGTATAGCTCTGGGGTAGCTTAGTGAACGGGTTTTATTGCAATTCGTTCGGGAATCGTTCGGGGAAGTTCGGGAATATTCAAGGAAATAGTTCGGAAATAAATAAGAAAATCCGGGAAAAAGTTCAAGAAAAGTGAAAACCAGCAGTATAGGGAAAAAGTGATTACTCTCTCACGGAACGGTTTGAAGATAATTGCTGTTTCATTCCCAAGATCCTTTAAGTTATACAGTCCACATCGAAGAATTAAGGCGTCGGGACCGGGACGACTTCGGAAGACCCGTAATCCCCGTCTGAACCTACTTGCTGAAAAGGAAGAGGTTATCGCCCTAGTGTGTTACTCCGTTGCGGAGATCACATACGTTGTTCCCGAACCCAACGTAGGCGTGATAGGAGGCCGGATCGAGAGAAGCCTCGATTCCTGTTTCTTAGTACCCGATCCGCTAGGTCCTTTTCAATTGGTCCTTTTCAGGATCAAGAGGGACACCGACCTGGTCCTTTTCAATTGGTCCTTCGCGGCCGGATTGAGAGGACCCCGAACCCTGAGTTCCTTTTCAATTGGTCCTTCGGAGCCGGATCGAAGACCACCCGAACCCCGCCAGCTGGATCAAGGAACCAGCTGTGGACTGCTGGTTGTGGAAGAAGAAGACCTTCGGAAGCCGAGTGAAGATCAGCAACCGAAGGAAGCCAGAGGTTTGAGCTGAAGCAATAGGACCAAAGGCCTGAAGACCAGGACGGCAGCACTGAAGGGCTGGACCTGGAACTACCGGAAGAAAGAAAACCGGGATTGCAGCTTGGGGCGTGTGCTCGCATGGGGCACATATCGCAGCCGGGCGCAGGTGTCTTGTGAAGGCACTCATCGTGGCCAAGCAGGGCTTGGCATTTTTCCTGTCGGGCAAGCGTGCTCGGCATTTCCTGTCAGACGATCGTGTCTGGCATTTCCTGTCAGACGATCGTGTCTGGCATTTCCTGTCGGACGACCGTGTCCGGCATTCCCCGTCGGGTCATCAGGGTGCAAAAAGCATCCACCGCTGCTGCTGCCGGGCGAGGGTGCGCGTGGGCACCTGACTGCATCGCGGCCGGAGGAGGGCGCTTGGACGAGGCGTCACCGGCAACTGGGCGGCGAGCACAGCATACATCCCGACCACCTAACGGTGCCAAACGGTTGGGCTCTGGCATAACACCTTCGGGTGGAGCAGTTCTCTCGAGCGAGACTGCGCTTGCACTACCGCTCGACTGTTTCGTCATATTCCTTGGCGGGACAGTTCCTAAACCTTTCCTCCATTCCATTCCTGCACGACTCCATCCCTGGACGGCTCACCTCGGTAGGCCCCGTTCAGGATTGATAGGGCTGATAGGGCTGTTAGGGTGGTAGTAGGGTTGTAGGGTTGGGAGATAAAGGGGGGGAGGGGTAGTGGTGTTAGGTTGGGGTGTAGAAGGGTTGTAGGTAAGGGGTTGTAGGGACCGTAGGGACTGTAGGGACAGTTAGACCGTAGGCCAACAATCACCTTCCTGCAAGATGAAGAAGGCACAAGACCAGACAGGGAGAAGCGAAGGGAGCAGGACAAGGACAGGGCTCTCAAGAAAAGCTAAAGAAGCGGAATCATCTGGAGCGACCACAGCTACTGCGTCAAATGGAGCAACTCCTCCAAGTGGAGCCACCACAGACACGTCCACATGCACGTGGGACTCAGGGACGTCCATGGCAACGACAAGCAACCGGACGGACACCAGTGGTACACAGGCCAGCACCGCACAACAATCCGTTATATCCAGGAGTGAAACGGTGGTCGAAAAAGTAGGTCAAAGGACCGAAGAAGCGGCATCGTCAAGGACAGTAATCGGGCACACTAGTGATAAAGGGTCACAGAGAGGTAGTAGGTCATCGCGATCGGCGAGGCTGAAAGCCGAATTAGAGGCGCGGATTAAATTCGAACGCTCAGAGCTCGAACGAGCACAGGCAGCTGCTGCCTTAGCCAAGTCTCAATTGGAGTTGGCACGACTCAACCGAGAAGAGGAAATCGACTCGAGTGAGGATGATGAAGAGCGGAATACTCAGGTGGAACCTTTCGTAAGGAGTTGGGTTCAGCAAACCATAATGAGCGCGCCGGTTAGTGTAGCACAACCCGATATTACTGATAAGGAAGCGTGTAAAGGATCACGCCGCAAAGGGGCGGAGGTCGAGCGCAACCTAGGAAATGCACAGAAAACACACGCGAGTGAGGTGTCAGAATTGACCGAAGCGATTGTGAGTGCAATAAAAATAGCTGGTAAAGATAAATCTTCCCAGCTTCATTTCCTCCAGGAATTACCGGTGTTCGATGGAGACCCGGGTGAATGGATAATTTTCAAAACGGTGTTTGAAGACACAAAAGGCCAATTTTCAGGGGTGCAAAATGTCGCACGCCTTAGGAGGGCATTAAAGGGCACCGCTAAAGAGGCGGTTAAGTCGCTGTTATTTACTTTATGTGAACCTGAAGAAATAATGAACGCTCTCGAAAGAAGATTCGGTAGGGTTGAGATGCTCATTCTAGCCGAAATCGAGAATGTAAAGCGTATGCCAAGATTGGCAGAAGATTGCCGAAATATAGGATCTTTTGCAAGTCGTATTACGAACGTGGTTGCCACAATACAAGCGTTGAATCAACCACAGTATTTATACTCACCGGAGTTAGTGAGCCGCATAGTGGAGAAACTTGGAACTATGATTAAATTTAAATGGTTTGAATATCGAGCTCAATATCCTTTGGAGCCAGAGTTACAGAAGATGGCCAAGTTTTTAAATTTATTGAGTGAACAACTTGGAACGTCCTTAAGCAATGAAAATGCGCCTGAAAAAAGGAAGCGTCCTGAATTCAGGAAGCAAACTGTACACACTGCAAAGGGAGGTGTACGCAGCTGTGCCGAGAGCGAGCGCTATATGCGCCGAAGTAATATGAGCGAGCGTTTAGAACGCCGAAATAATAAAAGGCACAACCGACAAGTGGTTATGATAACCCAGGACAAGCCTGTAAGTCGGGTAACACATAAGTGTGTTATATGCAACAAGGAGCACTCTATAGTGAGTTGTTACAAGTTTAAGGACATGAATATTCGCGAGAAATGGGAAGCCGTCAAAAAGGCCAAAGTATGTTTCCAATGTTTGTCACCTAACCATAGGAGGTTAGAGTGCAAAGCGAAAAAATGTGGTGTAGAAGGATGTAGAATGTCACATCATCGAATGCTACACCGATACCCCAATGAAAATACCTCGCCACAAGGGGACGAGGGGGGTAAAGATGCTCAGATTACAACTGTTAGTACAGTAAATGCACTGGCATGTGCATATTTAAAGATCATACCGGTCGAGTTGCATGGGCCTAGAGGAAAGGTCAGGACAACAGCTCTTCTGGACGAGGGATCGACCATGACACTCATAGAGGAGTGGATGGCTCAGAAGTTAGCGCCTCGCGGACGTAAAGAGGGATTACGTATCGAAGCCGTGGGAGGTAAGCGAATTAACGACGATAGTTCGTATCGCTTAAACATTAAAATAAAAGGCATTTACTCGAGCGACTTAGAAGAGATAAGTGTACAAACAATTAAGTCACTTAACCTCGCTCCTCAGTCGGTAAGCCGAGAATTATTGCAACGGTGTTCTCATTTGACACCGATCAAGGATGAGTTGATGTATGAGAGGTCCAAGCCTACCATATTGATTGGTCAGGACAATTGGCATCTCATAGTTACTCGTGAATTGGTTTCGGGAGGTAAGAACCTACCTGTAGCATCGCTCACCAAACTGGGGTGGGTTTTGCATGGTCACATATCGGGTGGCATTAAACCAATCAAGATTGTTAACCACATTTCCACCAAGAAGGAGGAAGATATGGATAAATTAATCAAGGATTATTTTAGTTTGGAATCTCTGGGAGTATCGGCTAGAAAGCCCGTGAACGACCCAGAAGAACGAGCTTTAAATATTTTGAACAAAACGGTACGTCGTATACCTAATAATAGGTACGAGACTGCTTTGTTATGGCGCACAGACAATGAGTGCTTGCCATCGAATAGGGCACAGGTTGAAAGTCGCCTGTTTAATATTGAGAAAAAGCTCGACAAAAATAGCGAGTTGAAAAAGGAATACGAGAAGCAAATTGAAAATCTCATCGTTAACGGTTACGCAGAGAAAGCGAACCATATTTCCATTTCCCCACGTACGTGGTACCTTCCCTCACTTCGCAGTGACTCACCCACAAAAGAAGAAAATAAGGATAGTTTTCGACGCCGCCGCAAGGACGGGCGGACGTTGTCTTAACGATGCGTTGTTGACCGGACCGGACTTATTGAAGTCGTTGTTCGGAGTTCTGCTACGATTCAGAGAAGGAAGCGTGGCAGTAATGGCAGACATTAAGGAAATGTTCCTGCAAGTGAAAATCCGGGAAGAAGACAGGGATAGCCTTCGATTCTTATGGCGGCACAATCGTGACGCGCCACCGGAAGAGTATAGAATGACGTCACTCATATTTGGAGCGGCATCATCACCATGCATCGCTATATATGTAAAGAATAGAAATGCGCAGGACAACGCACATATCTATCCAGAAGCAGCTTCCGCTACGGAAAGCAATTTTTATATGGATGATTACCTACAGGCATTTCCCGACGTGACGACGGCCGAAAGGATAGTAAACGATATGTATGAATTACATAAGCATGCTTCTTTCCAACTGAGGGGATGGGCTAGCAACCGACCCGAAGTTTTAAGTAATATGGAAAATAAATATAAGAGCGACAGTGCTTCGCTTGGAGATAAAGAGCACACAGAGCGCACGTTAGGTTTGATTTGGAATATCAAACGGGATATAATAAGTTTTTCCACAAGTCTTCGTAGCACACCGGAAGAGGTGATGGAGGGTTTACGACCGCCTACGAAGAGGGAGATAACTAGCGCTGTGATGTCAGTCTTCGATCCTTTGGGACTCGCATCACCCATAACGATTCAAGGGAAGTCGCTGATCCAGCAAGTATGGAGGACAGGCATCTCTTGGGATGAAGAAGTTTCACACGAGTTACACGTGTTATTTTGTAAATGGATATCGGAAGTGAAGAAATTAGGTCACTTAGAAGTACCTAGACCCGTTGCTGAAGGCATCGGCAAAGGAGAGTTACATACTTTCACGGATGCTAGTGAAAAAGCATACGCTGCCGCGGTGTATTACGTCACCACGGACGAGCAAGGAATAAGGCGGATTACGCTGATCGCCGCAAAGGCAAGAGTAGCGCCATTGAAACCAATTTCGATTCCAAGGCTTGAATTGCAAGCAGCTCTTATGGGCAGCAGACTGGCTGCTTCGGTTAGTGAAGAGAGCAAGTACGAGATGTCCGAGAGAGTGTTTTGGACAGACTCACGTACAGTGTTAGCGTGGATTAAGTCGGATCCTCGCGCTTTTAAACCATTCGTTGCTCATCGATTGGCTGAGATCGAAGATCACAGTAAGCCATGTGAATGGCGATGGGTTCCAACGTCACAAAACGTGGCAGACGACGCCACTAGAAATTTTCCTTCCACCTTCGATGTAAGTCATCGCTGGTTTCAAGGACCTGAATTCCTCAGGAAAAGTCCTGATTTATGGCCCAAACAAGTGGACACCATAAATAGCTTAGAAACAGGTGAAGAAAAATCGCCAAAGGGCGTAAATACGTTAAGAAAGCAAGAACCGTTAAGTCTACCCGACTACGGACGATTTAGCAGCTTTAAGAAATTCCTTGGAGCAACTACACGCACCTTACAAGCGGTAGAAAAATTCAAGAGTTTAAAAAAGTCGGTTAAAGGACCCGACGACGCAACCGAAAAGTCGGTTATGTGTTCCAACAAAGTTTTAGCAAAGTCGGTTAAAGGACCCGATAGCGCGTTGGACACAGCGCTCTTGAAAAAGGCGGAAATATTAATTTGGAAATTCATTCAAGACGAGTGTTTTCATTCGGAAATAAAATGTTTGAAAGCAGGCAAAAGCGTTGAAAGAAGTTCACGCTTAAGTAAATTATCTATGGAAATAGGAGAGGATAACTTACTCCGTTTAAATGGACGTTTACCTTTCAAGTCTAATTTGACCGAGGAAAGTAGAAAACCTGTCATATTAGACGGTAAACACGAAATCGTTAAAATGATGATTAGAGAAGTTCATCATCATTTTGGACACGCCAATCACCAGACGGTGATGAATGAGGTGAACCAGAA
This sequence comes from Parnassius apollo, assembly GCA_907164705.1. Taxonomy (NCBI): domain Eukaryota; kingdom Metazoa; phylum Arthropoda; class Insecta; order Lepidoptera; family Papilionidae; genus Parnassius; species Parnassius apollo. The sequence goes on from CAJQZP010001271.1 coordinate 531,475, forward strand.
ATTTTACGTCTTGAACTTGCGTAATGTAGTACGAAGTGTGTCACACCATTGTCAGTGGTGCAGGACATACAGGTCAAAGCCGCAAAACGTGCCACAAGGAAATATTCCTCTGGAAAGAATAGCTCATCATGAGCCACCTTTTACATGCTCAGCTGTAGATTATTTTGGTCCTATGAGTGTGACTATAGGAAGGCGACACGAAAAACGTTGGGGCGTTTTATTCACGTGTCTGACCACCAGAGCAGTACATCTGGAATTAGCAGCCTCATTGACACCAGCGTCAATGATAATGGCGTTAAGGCGATTTATCGCCAGAAGAGGAAAACCAGCCGTTATATACAGCGATAACGGGACAAATTTCAAAGCTGCAAATAAAGAATTATTGAAAGCATGCGAAGAATGCTATGAGGGCATGAAAAACGAGTCATTTAAGAAATATATTAAATGGAAATTTATACCTCCGGGAGCACCGCACATGGGTGGCGCCTGGGAGAGGTTAGTAAGATCGATTAAAATTGCGTTGACCGCTACGCTTAAGGAGAAGAGCCCACGAGAGGAGGTTCTACATACGTTACTTTTAGAAGCAGAGCATACGGTAAATTCCAGACCTCTGGTAACATTCAGTATGGATAGTCCTGAAGAGGGTTTGACACCCAATCATTTTCTTCTGGGACGCTCATGTGGTGATCGACCACCTGGATTATTTTTAGAGCGACATCTGACGGGTCAACTCAATTGGAAAGCTGCACAGAGGTTAGCCGACCATTTTTGGACAAGATGGCTGAAAGAATACATGCCTACGTTAATACCTCGAACAGGTGATAACGGCAAGTTCATGGAACCTAAAGAAGGCGATATTGTTTTGATAATAGATCATTCGTTGCCACGAAATACGTGGCCAAAAGGTAAAATTAGTAGAACGTTACCGGGACCAGACGGTCACACCAGAGTGGTTGACGTCATTACTAGCACAGGTATCTTGAGGAGACCTACATCCAGAATAATAGTCCTGGTACCCGCGACGCCTCCCAAATGATGGTGCTAACGCACGGGGGGGAGATTGTTGGCGACGCGCCTATAAAAATGTTTCAGTTTATTAAATCAACCGATGACGTTGCTATGAAAAAAGGGGTAGTCACGAGCAACGACGCTCTGATAAGAGAATGCTTAGTTAAATCTTTAAGAAATGTCGAATTAATGATATGAAGGTCTTGGGTTCGACTCCCAGGCCGGACTAGTTTGTTTGTTTTCCTAAGTAATATCGCTTAATAAATTCGTAAGGAATTTAAGATATAAATTATGTTACCGGATTTGTTCCCCGGTTGAAATCATCTTTCAAATGATGTAAATTCATAAGAATATTAAAGTGAAGTTAAAGATCGGATTTGTTCCCCGGTCGAGATAATCACTCTGTGCATAGGCAGAATTAATGGATATTAATTGCATAAATGTTGTTTTGTATAAGTTTGATACGTTTTGTACGAAAACAAATGCCTATTTGTTATGATTGATTAATGAGAACATTCATTTATATTGTTATCTGATTAAAGATAGTTTCATACAGTTCGAAAATTGTATAAAAGCATTTAATTTGCCTAATATGGTCAAAATTGGTGTATTTCATAATTTAATTTTTTCTGATAGCCGAGAGCCGTGCAAAAGTTAGTTGTTCAAATAGTGTGAGTTCATAGACGCACGCAGGCCACGCCCTTAGGAGGCCGAATATGTAAAAATTTAAAATGTTTGTAATTCAGTGATTTATGTAAAAATTACTTGTAAAATATTTCAGGTTAATTGTACGTGCTAAAAAGGTAAATTCTGTGTTATTTTCATGTGAAAATTCCTGTGTATAAGTGAAATAATGATAGTTTTGTATAAGAAATTTAAAAGTGTTTTAAATAGTGAAATAAATAGAAAAAATGTAAATTAAACTATTGTATTGGTTAGCTTATGTATAAATTCAAGTGAGAAACATTGTTTTAACTTTCTGTGTTAAATATTTAAGAAATTTCGATTTCGAACTTGTGAGTAAAATAGGCAGTTTTCGTTTAATAAATAAAAGGTTTTTTATGATATGAAGATATGATGTATATCATGGTGTAGATATTGTTTTGTACTACCTATATTGATAAATTGTATTTGTATATGATTTGAATAAATAAAGATATTGAGTGAAACGTGAGAGAGTAATAGTACAAATTCATGTAATTAAGTTGCGCAAGCGCGCAGATGGCGCGGCTCACTTTCGCGTATAGCTCTGGGGTAGCTTAGTGAACGGGTTTTATTGCAATTCGTTCGGGAATCGTTCGGGGAAGTTCGGAATATTCAAGGAAATAGTTCGGAAATAAATAAGAAAATCCGGGAAAAAGTTCAAGAAAAGTGAAAACCAGCAGTATAGGGAAAAGTGATTACTCTCTCACGGAACGGTTTGAAGATAATTGCTGTTTCATTCCCAAGATCCTTTAAGTTATACAGTCCACATCGAAGAATTAAGGCGTCGGGACCGGGACGACTTCGGAAGACCCGTAATCCCCGTCTGAACCTACTTGCTGAAAAGGAAGAGGTTATCGCCCTAGTGTGTTACTCCGTTGCGGAGATCACATACGTTGTTCCCGAACCCAACGTAGGCGTGATAGGAGGCCGGATCGAGAGAAGCCTCGATTCCTGTTTCTTAGTACCCGATCCGCTAGGTCCTTTTCAATTGGTCCTTTTCAGGATCAAGAGGGACACCGACCTGGTCCTTTTCAATTGGTCCTTCGCGGCCGGATTGAGAGGACCCCGAACCCTGAGTCCTTTTCAAATATCATTAGGCTGGATCAGTGACGTTACGACATGTCTTATATGGCGTACACCGTTTTACAGATTTAAGGCACAGAGCAAGTAGGTGAGAAGACTAGACTGGTGTAAAATACCCTATTAAAGTATCTGCCTGTAATGGCGATATTATTTGCAGGCTATTAAGACATGAATAACCATTTATATAAATTTTGTTCATTTTTCTGTCTGTCCGGGCTAATTTTCGGAATGGCTGAACCAACGTAAAACTATATGAATAGATAGCGAGCAATTTCAAAAGTGATCAAGCCTATATCTTTATGTAAAACCAATAAATCCTAAATTTAAGTAGTGCCACATTCCCAGGCAAGGTCATGGCGGGTTGCTAGTATAAAAGTTAAACGAGTTTTCTAACAGATTCGACGTGAAAGTTGTGAATTTTGAGTTACTTTATGTCATTTAAAAAATGATTTTTTATAAGGTCAAAAAAAAAAAAGAAAGCAATAGAGTCGACATTCTGAAAATAATTTTCCTTTAAACTTTTACATATAAAGCAATTTCCTTAACGATAATCGTTTACACTAACATTTTATAGTACTAACCCGCTCCAAAGCTCGTAACGTGGAAGTTTTATTTGAACATTTAAATGAAATTCACGATGTAAAGGTACTTTGTAGAATCGTCCATTCATACAGGTTATATATTTAAAAACTGAATTGCCTACCCCATTGGTATAGCGGTTGTTAAAGCAATTGCTGTTCATGAGGCCCCGGCAAAACTCACTTCTGGTCTTCGCCTCCGGAGTGGTTCCATCATGGAGGACGGAATTAAAGAGCCTCTGAAAGACTTAAGCAGTTTTCCATCCGCTTCCAAAAGCTCCATATAAATCCAACCTCGCCCGGGGACTTGCCATTTTCCAGATGCTGCTCATACATTTCCGCTATTCTTTTATCAAAATGTGTCGAGGTTGGTGTTATGCACCAACCTATATGATCTTCAGCAAATGCTGGTTCGGTTTGGTGATTTTTAAGTATAAGGTACGCGACTCTCGTAGACACTTACAATCTTTAGAACATTGTTAACGAGAGATTTGTGGACGTTATATCCGACACCTCCTTGGAATACTTAGTCGTTGTCCTGGTGACAGTGTAGGTGATAGACAAGTTGTTCGGACTTCAGATAATTCTATAATATTCAATCGCAACTTGTCTATCTCTATTTCCAGCTCCAGGATATTCTCGTCACTCCTAAGGGTGCGTGCGTTAAATTTTGGCAGGTCGAGTCATCTTACGAGGCAACCAAACTTTCACCAAAGATTTTTAACTCCCACTATCTGCTTGAGATCCCATAATTTAATAATATTGTATCACAACCTAAGCCTACATATGCAAGTATTTATGTCTATAAGTTTATACTGCATAGATCGTACCAATAATTTTAATCTGAAGGTACGCGTGGCTAACTATGACATCAGGACGACGAACACCTCACTCCCCCCCCCCCACCCCCACCCATCCGTGAGCTTGAGCGCTGTAAAGAGCTAGAGGCGCCGGCTGACCGGGCAGCTGACGCGGTAAACATGTTACTCAGTTATATTTTAATTTATATACTTATCTAAAATAAGGTTCAAATTACGATGACAATTACGCACATAAATCATGATAGCATTTTCATTAACACTTTAAACGAAATTCGTGTTATATAGTCGAAAACAATGTTTACGGTTTGCAGAACAAAAATTAATTAGTCTTCTCGCCTACTCGCAGTCGACTAAAGGAATTACCGAGAATCGACCGTAACTTATTGCGCAATGTATTAAGGTCGCAGATCCCGTCTAATAGTATATGTATATGTCTCTATGTAGAGGCGTATGTCTTTGTTTGAGAAATTAAAAAAAATTCGTGGACTTTCCAAGTTTGTCAACTCTCATTTGATGAGTAAAGTGGTGAAATCTTACCGGTTCAAAAACTACCACTGAAATTTTTACCTGCTGTGGGATGTATGTGAGCTGGTATTTTAGATATAAAAATTTATACATTTTGGAACGTAATATAAAATTCATTTTAATGTCTTTGCGAAAGTCGTATTAAGATATTTAAGTTAAAACATTCTCGCGTTAATGAAATTTTTGTCTACTAATTCTTGCAAATGTAACTAGAACACCGTCGCGGAATACTGAAATGTACTGAAAATATCTTAAATTGTCGGTCATTGTTGGCAAGCAATTCCTGTCGGAGACATGTTTTGTGTATTCAGAAAAATAAATCGTTATGTTTGAACATTAGTGTACAATTACACGTTATAATAAATAACACTTTATAATACTACTTTATAATAAATAATATTGAAATTAATTTAATACTAGTGATCTGCTTCGACTTCGCTCGGGTTATTTCTGGATCTCGATAACAGCGCGACCTACAGGATCCACTTGTGAATCTAAGCCATCCAGAAGCCCCCTCGAACACACGCAAATATTTCATCAAAATTGGTCCAGCAGTTTTAAAATGATGATCACGTGCGGCAAATGATTTTTATTTATATACATGATAGATAATTTTAGGTTTTCTTATGGAATAAGGCTGACAAACGAGCATTTAATCTACCTGATTGTAAGTGGATGCTATGGCCGATGGAAATGTAAATTTATTCTCGATTAAGAATCAAAACGCAGATGCGCTGTCATAAGATGCCCTAAGTAACAAGATGTAACGCTGGGTCTCTCAAACGAACAGAGCAGCCTTATGCTGTTATGTTACGTTGTTATTCTGTAAGAGGGTGTTCCCACCCCAGTCGAACCGACCCATTCACTTTAAAGCTATTCAACATGTTCAAGTTGTGGGATAAGGGTAGGGAGAAGATTTTATGTATCGGAGGGAGTGAAACTGGTTCTGTAGAACATTAAAATTTCGTCTGTTTAGCGTCCGTGCTCGAGACTGGTAAGATGGGCTTCAAACGGATTGGTGTAGACTTATTGGCGTATAAGCATCTCAGCACACCTTTCCATTGAATCCGAATAAGTTTGGCTATGAGCCCTCATTTCTGAGGTCAACGTTTCCGATGTAACAATTAATTTCGCCAATGTCACATCAAGCGAGAATGTTTGCGCATGAATTTGCACGCGCTATCTGGGCCTTTTAACGACACAAATATCTCGTAAAAACTTTTTTATGTTATCTGTTATGCCATAGCTTTTATCATAGGCTATAAATAAGAATTTGCGTGACACAACACGTTTTATTATTTGTAATATTCGTTGCGATATGATCTTAATCAAATATTTGTTTCATCAAGTTTAAAATTTCATCGAAGGCTACCGTTGCCGTTACCGTTACCGCCAATCAAAAGTCCTCTGCTGAACATTGGCCTCCCCCACATATTGCCTAATGGGGAGGGATATTTGCTACAGTTACCACGCTTTGCGGTGGATTTACAGCCGCAGTTTTTTATTTTTTTATTCGTTACCAGGAAGCCGCTGCTGCCCCTCTCCAGATTTGTTTCCCGCTGTCGCCTGTTGCGACACTCTATATAGGACTATATGGGGTATTCACTTAACATTGCCACTACACAATAAATAATGTATTTAAGCTTTTTATCAAACTAAAAAGCTTACAGTAAATTACCAAATAATCAAAAATCACTTTATGTGAGGTCAGATCGAACAGAACGCACAAATTTTTATAAAATAGCGCTAATTAACACTCGCACTTTTGTTTTTAAGATATTTGTTGCTAGCTTTTTTGTCGAGAGAACATCTCTTAGGGATTGAGTGGGATTAAGATTTAGTTTATAAAAACTTTGAATCTGATAATATACAGTTACATAAACATTAGCAGAGATTCTTTTGTTTACGTGTACGTTGTACGTTGGCAGTGCTGGCACAGCTACGGTCGCGGGGTTGGCAACGGGCCAATTATTTACATATAATATCTTATCCGTGTGACGTCATCACTTTCTACCGTGTTAGAGAAACATTTTAATAGTTTTATTGTAAATAAATAGATGTATATGCGTACAATAAGTTATGTGTTCATTTCGTTTTGTCGAGTCATATAATAATACCCTCTAAGCAGTCTAAATAGACATTAGCCATCTGCACCCCTGCGCACACAGGATTATAGTACCCAAGAGTACGCGCAAGCATAAGTGCATTCACTATTCCCTCACTCTCATATTCTGATTGGACGGTTATCCGACATGACCGGAGAAAGATCAAACGTAGGGCTATAACTGTTCGTGTTGTGCTTTCCGAGGCAGGGAGGTCACAGACCGCCTACTTTCTGACTCCAAGCTGCTACTGAGAATTTCTTGTCATAAAATACCAACAACTGATTTGGGCTCGAATCCGGGTACGAACCTGGAATTCGAACCTCATCATAAAACATTGTTTACATACAAAACTCGGAATCGATAAGAAGCTGTTTCAAATTAACTTACAAATAAACTTATTAAAACTGATATAAAAGACTGTTAGCGTCGCAAACTAAAATTTGCATTAAATAATTGATTATGTAGAAAAGTTAATCCCTAAACCTTAAGACAGTGTGTAAATGTGCGAATGATATATGAATGTAGCGAAGGATAATCTAATTTTTATTTAATTTAGAGTCATGTGTTACGTAACAATCAATTACGCAACACGAATCGAAATGTTAAATGATTAAAAAGAAATTTTATCAAAAATTATTCAATAATATTATTTATTATAAGTTTCAACAGATTTCCACCGCTTTCGAAGGAAAGAGATAATATAATGTTAGAGTAGTAGAGATATATGTTAAGAAAAACAAGGATAGCCACTGCTAGAGCGAGAGGGTGAGAACCTCTTATCAATTGACGTCATATCCTGTAGATAAATTTGCTTAAAACTTTGTATAAAAGATGCGACTAAAGCTAAGCAAAAAAAAAAAAAAAAAAAAAAAGCCTGGAAGGGTTCCCCGGGTCCCTCGGAAAAAAAAATTATTTTCTCCCACAACCAACCCCGAACCCAAAAGAGCCCCACCCCCCCCCCCCCCACCCCCCCCCAAAAGTCCCCACAAACAAAAACAAAAAAGAAAAACAAACACCCAAAAGTATTAGCTGTCTAATTGTTTAAGATAAATGTTAATTATGATAATAACTGTGTAAATTTAACGATAATTGTTAATATAAGTTAAAATAAAGATTTTAAGGTGTACAACTTGCATGATATGATGTAAATTACGTAATTGTCGGCGACAAACATACAATCAACCAGTGACGAACTGTGTTTTAAGACTATTTCAATTCCTTAAATTAGTGTAGTTAGCGCCTGCGACAAGTATAATTTACCAAGTGACGAACTTTATTTTAAGACTATTATAATTTCACAATTAGTGTAATTAGCGTATTAACTCTTATTAGAATATAATTTAAATATAATAAAAAATTGAAAGGTTAGCCTTTAATAATAATTTTGTAAGGAAGTTTTTAAGCAAGAATTTGTATTGTAAATACTTATAAAAAATTTAAGTTTTGTTTAACGCTTGAAAACTGGTGTTAGATTAAAGGTTTATATGTAACATAATGTAAACAAAAAGAAATAAGTAAATCAGACATCTGTTTTAATAAATATAAGACAAAATGTATAGTGAATTAGCAATTTTGTAGGGTTTTCGTTCAAGAAGTTTTGTATAGAGAACTTAATAGTTTTATATTATTATTTTATATTATAGAACACAACTAGAGCAATCTAACAATGTATAATTTGTAAGGGTTATGTGAAATTTTCAATAAATAAAGGCTCCTAAGGTTTCGGCTCGAAACAAAAACAACACGCGAGACAGGGAAAACCGCGCTAACGTCCGCACAGCCGTCGAAGAGGCTACAACAATAAGGAAAAAAGGAAGCCGAAACCTAAGGAACAAGAAGCTACCTAAAAAAAAGTATTTTAATTGCCTCCTCCCGGCTGATCGTCTATCTCTCTCTCTCTCTCCCTCTCTCTCTCTCTCTCTCTCTCTCTCTCGGGATCCTAGTAGGGTCGTATTATACATACGCATTCAGGGGTGCGTGGGACGTGCGTCACCAGCACTAGGCAAGGAACGTACGTCATAAAGTGGGAGATTGTCCCAGGGCGACTGCGGGCACTGGACGTGTTCCTGCCGTCCTAAACAGTTGGTCCTTCGAAATCCGGATCCCTGCTAGAAGTATATAGAAGAATCCGTTCAAGATGCCGGTTACCTGGTCACAGAAGGATGCCCCCTCACGTCCCGGGTCCCGTCCCTCAGATAAGGAAGCGACAGGTGAAATGTCAGGATCAGAAGAGGTCACGTCTGCGTCAGCGTCAGCATCATCAGGAACAGCAACTACGTCAGATTCTTCAGGCACTACGACCACAGATGATACCACAATGACAGAGACCACAGTTGCAACTGCCACCACGGCAGCATCCGAGGACAACGGACAGAAGGAGACGACCAAGAAGACTCCAGAGGATATTCCAGACAAGGGCGTTCATGGCTCCGCCACAACCCTTAAGCCAAAGGGGGTCAGTCGTCGCGCCACGTCTATGAAGACCACGAGCTCCTCAGCCAGGAGACGGGAGCTGGAAGCCAGAGAAGAATTAGCACGTATGGAGCTAAAGCAAGCTCAAACTGCGGCGAAGCTAGCACGCGTCAGATTAGAGCTGGCACAATGTGAAGAGGAGGACTCCGTGGATGAAGACCAGGAAGACAGAACAGCACAGGTGCAGAACTGGATCGAGACATCAGTAATGGAAGAAAACGACATGGGAAAACACGAGCAACGAGGTCAGCACCCTCCGGAAGAGCCCAAAGGAAAAGCCTGAAGAGAACTCCTCAACGAAAAAAGATACGAGCGAAATTCAAGCGCTGACGATAGCATTGAAGGAAGCCCTTACCACAAGAGGAGGACCAGTAGCTCAGCCGAAGTATTTCCACGAGCTACCCTACTTTGATGGCAACAGCAGCGAGTGGTTGGCCTTCAAGGTGGTCTACGAAGATACCGCCCCGATGTTCAACGCAGTTCAAAACATGGCTCGACTAAGAAGAGCACTAAAGGGCAACGCAAGAGAAGCCATCAAGAGCCTGCTGTACTCCGAAGCCTCTCCACTGGAAGTAATGCAGGCCCTCAAGAGACGATATGGAAGACCTGATGCATTGGTGCTGGCTGAATTGGGCGGCTAAAGTCAGGGCATTACCGAAGATTTCTGAAAATCCAAGAGATATATGCGTCTTTGCGAGCCAAATCAACAACAGCGTAAAAGCAATAAAGGGTTTGAAGAAACCACAGTACCTGCATTCACCTGAAATGGTAAAGCAAATTATAGAAAAAATGCCTACAATCCTGAAGTTCCGATGGTATGACTTTACGGCAGCAACAGAAGAGGGCGAGTTCTCCGACCTGACGATGGTCTCCAAGTTCCTGAACAGCGAAGCAGACAAATGTGGAGCCTTCGCGACCTCAGAAGAGAAGAGCGGGTTCAGAAGAACTCTTCGACAAGCGACGCATTCTACGAGGGAAAAGGACTTTAAAGAAAAAGATATAAAACAGTCAACAGAAAAGACTTGTCCTATGTGCCAAGGTGGACACTTTCTCGTCGACTGCCAGAAGTTACAGAAGACGTCAGTACAAGATCGATGGGCAACAGTAAAGAAAAGTCACGTTTGCTTCAAATGTCTTCAAGGAAAACATCGAAAGGAGAGCTGCAAGAAACCACCATGTAAGGAATGCAAGAGGTGGCATCATCATTTGCTGCACGTCGAATCAGAAAATAGGACCTCGGGAGAGAAGAAGGCGGAAACACAAGAAGAAGTAGCAAGCGTCATGACATCAGTAAATGCAGTCAACAACGCAAGGGCATACCTGAAGATAGTTCCAGTAGAAGTCTTCGGGCCAAAAGGATCCAAAAGAATATTGGCCCTCATGGATGAAGGGTCGACAGTGTTGCTTATTGATACAAAGGTGGCAGAAGAAGTAGGCGCTCAAGGCAACAAAGAGGAGCTGGTCATCGAGGCAGTAGGAGGCAGGCAAATCAAGACGAAGGATTCTCAGACGCTGGACCTTGTAGTAAAGGGGGTTCATCAAAGAAGCAAGAAGACCTTGAGGAGAGTCCGAACTATCAACGAGCTGAAGCTTGCACCACAGTTCCTGGAGAAGGAAAGGATAGAAGAATGCCAACATTTGAAAAAGATCGCCGACTCTCTTTATTATAAAGGGGAATCACCACAGCTGCTCATCGGTCAAGACAACTGGGAGCTGATAGTGACTCAAGAAGTAAGGAAAGGGAAACCAGGAGAACGAGTTGCTTCAAGAACAGGGCTTGAATGGGTGCTTCACGGATCAGACACCGGGGCTGCAAGAGTAGTACACTTCATGAACACGTGTCTACATGTCAGCACACCAGATGAGGAGATGCATCAAGCCATCAAGGACCACTTTTCAATCGAGGCGCTTGGTGTGTAGCAGAGACCACACAAAGAGCACTCGCCATCCTAGAGAAAAACTGCAGAAGACTTGAAGATGAACGATTCGAAGCTGGACTCTTATGGAAAAATGAAGATGAACAGATGCCTGAGAGACTCATCTGCAAAGAACCGGTTGTTCAATATTGAAAAGAAGATGGATAAAGACCCTCAGCTGAAGGCAGAATATATCAAGCAGATCCAGCATCTTATCGACAGCAAGTATGCAGAAGAAGCACCTATAACACAAAAGGACTCCAAGAAGAAATGGTACCTCCCTCACTTCTCCGTAGTACATCCACTGAAGAAAAAGATAAGGATCGTCTTCGACGCTGCAGCCAAGTCAAAGGGAAGAAGCCTCAACGATGCTCTACTGCCAGGACCAGATCTACTACAGTCGCTCTTCGGGATACTACTAAGGTTTCGACAGGGCCCGCTAGCTGTGGCAGCCGATATCAGAGAAATGTTTCTTCAAGTTCGCATTCGACCAGAAGACAGAGATAGCCTGAGGTTTTTGTGGCGCGGGGCTCGTCACGTCGTGCCTCCAAAAGAGTACAGGATGACATCGGTTATCTTCGGCGCAACATCATCTCCGAGCACCGCAATCTATGTGAAGAATAGAAACGCAGCGGACTTCAAAGAGCAGTATCCAGAGGCAGCAAGGGCGGTCGAGCTAAACCATTTCATGGACGATTACCTGCACAGCTTCCACTCAAAAGAAGACTTTAGAAAAGTGACGACGCAGGTGGACTTCATACACAAGAAGACAGGCTTCGGACTGAGGGGATGGGCGTCAAATCAACCCGAACCGTTGCAAGACGTGAAGATCGACCCTATTGAGAAGACAGAAGTGGACCTAGGCGAGAAGGAAGAGAAGACATTAGGTCTGCGCTGGTTCACCAAAAAGGACTCCATCGGCTTCAGGGAAAACCTCCGAAATACAACAGAAGAAATAGCAAGAGGACTCAAGGTGCCTACGAAGAGGGAAGTTACCAGCGCAGTAATGTCGACCTTTGATCCGCTTGGTTTAGCATCACCAGTTCTCATCCAAGGCAAGAAGCTGCTTCAGAACATATGGCGAAGTGGCGTCGGTTGGGATGACGAAATAAAAGAAAGGGAGTACGAAGCATGGAAAACCTACCTGGAGAAGATGAAGCTACTCCAAGACTTGCAAGTTCCGAGATGCCTGGCGCCACATTGCACCGAGGGGGAGCTACACACTTTCGTTAATGCGAGCGAGCTGGCGTACGCAGCGGCAGTTTATTGGAGGACATAAGGGCAAGATGGAACCTACCACGTCAGCTTAGTGGCAGCAAAGGCGAGAGTCACTCCACTGAAGCCAGTGTCCATCCCGAGACTCGAACTACAGGCAGCCCTCCTAGGAAGCAGACTGGCTCATTCAGCTGAAGAAGAATTGGACCTAAAAGTAACAAAGAAAACATTTTGGACTGACTCCAGCATCGTACTTTCCTGGATAAAAACAGACCCGAGAACCTTCAAGACGTTCGTGGCTCATCGCTTGGCGGAGATAGAGGACCTCACCAAACCGCAAGACTGGAGATGGGTGCCTACAGCGCAGAATCCTGCAGATGACGCAACACGCGACGTGCCAGAAGACTTCAACTGCACTCACCGATGGTTCACCGGACCAAGCTTCCTGAGAAAAGAAGAAGCACATTGGCCGGCACCAAGAACTTTCAAGAAAACAACCACCGGCGAAGAAAGGTCAGCGGACGTCGCAGCAACAACACAAACATTTCATCCATCACCAGACCCGGAGAGATTCTCTTCATGGAAGAGGCATTGGCGAGCCACAGCGAGAGTACTGCAGTTCTTACAACTCTGCAGAAAAAGGGAGAAGGTCAACGTCTGCAAAAATGATCCCACCTGGAAAATGACACAAAGAAAAGGAACGAAGACTGTAGAGAAGCAACACAGATCTTCAAAAATAACAGAAAGGAAATATATACCGATGGACACCGAACTACTCGAGAAAGCTGAAACTCTTTTGCTGAAAAGAAGCCAAGACAATAGTTTCAGAGAAGACATCAAGCGCCTTCAGCAAGGGAAGCAATTAGAGGGCAGCAGTAAATTGAAAAGGCTCGACGTAGTACTAGAAGAGGGTCTCCTGCGGCTAAAGGGAAGAATCGACGCGATACAGGGTGTGACCAGGGAGTACAAACGACCCATCGTGCTTGAGAGCAAGGACAAGACAACACAACTCATCATAGAAGAATTCCACTGCCGCTTCAATCATGGAAATCACGCGACGGTGATGAATGAAATACGACAACGCTTCTGGATACTCGTCTAAGGTCAGCAATCAAGGTGGTTCAGCATCAATGTCAATGGTGCAAAACGAGGAAAGCAAGACCTCAAGAAATACCAACAGGCAACTTACCGGCGGAAAAGCTGATGCACGGATATCCTCCTTTTACGTGCACGGGCGTGGACTACTTCGGCCCGATGACAATCATCGTGGCAAGACGGCACGAAAAGAGATGGGGGGCTCTATTTACATGCCTCACAACGAGGGCTGTGCACATTGAGCTAAATCCTTCGCTCTCCACCGACAGCATGATCATGGCGCTGCGACTATTCGCCGCAAGAAGAGGGATGCCTAAGAAAATCTACAGCGACAACGGGACTAACTTCGTCGGCGCCAACAAAGAAATTAAGGAAGCGCTCGACACCTTGCAGCAAAAAGACCTCACCTCAGAAGCAGAGAAGATCGGCGTGCAATGGAAATTCATCCCTCCAGGTGCGCCAAATATGGGTGGCGCATGGGAACGTTTGGTGCGATTAGTCAAGACCGCACTAGACGCCACACTTCACGAAAGGTATCCACGAGAGGAGGTACTCCACACTCTCCTCCTAGAGGCCGAGCACATAGTCAACTCTCGACCTCTCACACACCTCTCTGAGAACCTTGAAGAAGAAGCACTAACACCAAACCACTTCCTAATCGGGCGGTCCTGCGGCGCAGCGAGAATCGGCAGCTTCGACGACAACGAACTCGTGGGCAGATCCACATGGAAGGCCACGCAGCGGCTTGCTGATCACTTCTGGCAACGTTGGCTGCCAGAATATCTACCCACTCTCTTGCCAAGGAAGATGAAGGCAAGAACCAGCACCACATACCTGCAAGTTGCGGACATCGTGCTGATCGTCCACCACAGCTTACCAAGATGCACCTGGCCACGCGGCAGAATCTCCAAAGTGTATCCTGGACCTGATGGGCGAACAAGGATCGTCGACGTCGAGACGCGCGGAGGTGTGCTGAGAAGACCCAGTTCGAGAGTAGTGCTGCTGGTGCCGGGAGTATCGCCGAGCCAGGAGGATGGTGCGACGCACGAGGGGGAGAATGTCGGCGACAAGCATACAATCAACCAGTGACCAACCAACTGTGTTTTAAGACTATTTCAATTCTTTAAATTAGTGTAGTTAGCGCCTGCGACAAGAATAATTTACCAAGTGACGAACTTTATTTTAAGACTATTATAATTTCACAATTAGTGTAATTAGCGTATTAACTCTTATTAGAATATAATTTAAATATAGTTACAAAATTGAAAGGTTAGCCTTTAATAATAATTTTGTAAGGAAGTTTTTAAGCAAGAATTTGTATTGTAAATACTTATAAAAATTTAAGTTTTGTTTAACGCTTGAAAACTGGTGTTAGATTAAAGGTTTATATGTAACATAATGTAAACAAAAAGAAATAAGTAAATCAGAAGAACAAATCAGAGAAACAATGTATAATTTGTAATGGTTATGTGAAATTTTCAATAAATAAAGGCTCCTAAGGTTTCGGCTCGAAACAAAAACAACACGCGAGACAGGGAAAACCGCGCTAACGTCCGCACAGCCGTCGAAGAGGCTACAACAATAAGGAAAAAAGGAAGCCGAAACCTAAGGAACAAGAAGCTACCTAAAAAAAAAGTATTTTAATTGCCTCCTCCCGGCTGATCATCAATCTCTCTCTCTCGGGATCCTAGTAGGGTCGTATTATACATACGCATTCAGGGGTGCGTGGGACGTGGGTCACCAGCACTAGGCAAGGAACGTACGTCATAAAGTGGGAGATTGTCCCAGGGCGACTGCGGGTACTGGACGTGTCTCTGCCGTCCGAAACAGTAATAATGCTTTGTATTTTATTAATGTCGTGTAAAATGTATGTGTTTTATTGTTTTTTGTTATGTAATTTTATGTGTTCTTTTTGGGAAAACATAATTTTTGTACGTGCCTTCATGAAAAATAAAGTTATTTTACCAAATAGAGAAATGTGATAATATGCATGCTAAATAGGAGGCTTTTTGCACACAGCCCACTTTACGGTATAGCTAGAAATTCTCTTCGGATCGATATCTCAACAACAGCAAAGTTCGACATCTCC
The DNA here is from genome assembly GCA_907164705.1 of Parnassius apollo. Classification (NCBI taxonomy): domain Eukaryota; kingdom Metazoa; phylum Arthropoda; class Insecta; order Lepidoptera; family Papilionidae; genus Parnassius; species Parnassius apollo. The sequence goes on from CAJQZP010001271.1 coordinate 547,087, forward strand.
AAAGGATCAAGTCAACGGTTAAACAACAACTATCACATTTTTCAAGATTTTCAAGAAAATTGCTGTTTTATTCGCAGGTCAGGCCTATAAGTTAGGGAAAGTGGAGTTACTATACAGTCCACATATTTGATGTCTAGACCGAGACCAAACGTAGGAACCGTAATCTCAGGCATAAACCAACTTTTTAAGATCAGGCGTGTGTTTTTCTGAAAAAGACATTATCGAAGGATACTCCCACTGCGTTGTTTCGAACCCAACGTAGTGTGGCTTAGGCAAGGGGACAGATTGACGAATTAATAACTGGAAGACTCGCCGGATTACTACAGTGACAACCAGATCACGTTCAATGGTCCTTCGGAGTGAAGGGTCATCGATTTAAAAACGCCCACGATACCGTTTAAAGAATTATATATAAAATAAATTACTTATTAGCTTAATAATTTGGGTTTTACTTCTTTAATCTAACAATAGCGCCATCTATTTACTACAAAAAAGTATGTTACTGATAAAATTTAATTAAGGAATGCCGCTACTGTCTCACCGAAATATTCAGCCCGGTGACCATTATCGGGATGATTTACTGCAATCGTAAAAGGACCAATAAAACTGTTTTAGTGGATTTTTGTGCCGATTTACCACAGATCCTCTTTGGTATATAGTGTATTATTATCTACGATGGGCACGACGGTGAAATTTTGAAGTATAACATCGTGGGGAAGAGGATGAAGCATCGGAGCATTGCAGCAGACCATCACTCAAACCATTATAAGTAATCAGAAGCCCTGTGCGCAGTCGTGGAAACTATAAGTAGGCTGCAATTTTTCCTTTTTTATAATGAGACTATAAAATAGTAATTTTTTTGTGTTTTAAAAAACATTACCAGTACCGGATTTTCTGCTGTATCGTGAGGGCAGTTTACAAACGTACATTTCACAAGGACAAACATCCAGACCCGGAATAATTACTTGTAGGCCATACAAATAATTGTTCCGTGCGGGATTAGAACCCGCGGCCTTTAGCACTTTAACTAAATTGCTAAGCTACTGCGCCACGGAGCCGTCTAATTTTTATATACCTTGACTTTAATATTTTCAGACATAAAGATTTTTTGACATACCAGGTTTATAACTCACATAAGTTTATGTAAATGAACAAGCAGTTAAGAAACGTACCATAAATATAAACAAAAAATTCACTTAAACTTAGTTTTGAGTAGTGTAATCACACTTTTTATACAGTAGTTCAATATACGGTGACTAGACGCAGGACAGGATTATAGTACTCAAGTGTATGCGCAAGCCCAAACGCATTCTCAGAGCGAGCAAGTGCAGATCCTACGGCTTTACATGTTTCCCAGACACGAGAGTGAATAATGTAGTCTATAAGTGATTCGATTTGCTAAATATATCTCGAAGCAGTGCTATGTTCCCAAATTAAAGCCCACACAAGCGAAGCAGCATGTAAAAGCTAGTATATAATAAATCATAACACACGTTATTTCAATCTACGATCTAGCTACGAGCTAGAAGCGGTTCATTAAAGTCTACTTGGTATCATAATTTACAGAATTCAACATTGAGATAAATAACGTCTATTGAAAAAATGGAGAAATTCCATTCTCTCCACTGTTATTAATGGACTTCATCGAATGGCCAATTCAGCAATGTAAGATTTGAAATGGCTTACATTATTCACATCGTCACCTTGTTATAATGTTACAATCCTCCATATTGAATGAATGGCTCACCAGTGATCTTACTAAGCGCAAAATCCGAGCTTACAAGTCATAAAGTGTACTCATATGTGTTTCTAGTTCACGCCCTTTACACGTCGGAACTTTGTTTTATATATAATTATGATTTATGTAATAATTATAATCTCAGTCATACGTGTAAACAAATGTAGTTACACGTATAACTGATAAAGCTGATTTAATGATATCATTAAGTAATACTTAAAGATATAATGTATACACATTCAAAAAAGAAAAGGACGACGCACCGGAAGTATATATACATATATATGTATAATTAAATCACTTTGGACCTTCCGTAGCTCTTTATCATATAAAGTATTATATCGACACACTGGTAGGGTATGTCGATATAATATGGCGGTCTCCGACTAGATGGAGTGACGAGCTGGTAATACATGCAGGAAGTTGATGGATGTAGGTGGCTCAGGTTAGTGCAGTCTCCTATATCGTCCTGTGGCATTCCATTGGGGAAGCCTATGTTCATTAGGGGACTTGTGAAGGGCTGAATGATGAAGGTGATCGACACACTTGTAATTTTTCAATAATAAGATCTCTTTAAATGCCTACAATCTCATATTTCATGAAAACATCTATAACTTCTTATGTTTTTAAGTGCAATTTTTATCATTTAAAACCTAAACCAATACTAGGCCAAAATCTGAATTTGCAAATTATCAATATTCATCAAACAAAAGACAATTTTATTGGTTCAGTTAGTTTCCAACGCAGTACTTAAAACTACCCGTAGCCATAAGTTATTGATATTTATTTCTTATAATTTAAATAAAAATAATAAAACAATAAAGAGTAAAGGCAAGGAAAAACGTTAAGGATCGCGTTTATTGGATTATAATAACTGAATAAAAAAATTTCGGTTAAGGGTGCGAAATTGTGTAATAAGAGAAGAGTGTGGTATACAAGATGATGTCACGAGGATTAAGAAAGGAATGCTCTAGTGGTTTGGTCATGTAGAAAGAATGAATGAGGAAAGAGTGAAAAAGCAAATTTATGTTGCAGAAGTGAACTGAAGAGTCGGTAAGCGGCGCCCTAGGCGAAATTTTGTCGACCAAATTGAAAAGGAGCCAAATTAAGAGTACCCTTAACCGTCGATCATGTATGCGTAGGTATATTAATATGGAAGAGACGAGAAAGGTGTGTCAGGTTCGTGCCAAATGGAAGTCTGTAGTCTCTGCTTACCCCTCTGGGTGATAGGCGTGAGTGCTTATGTTTATGAAAAAAGAATGTATTTTGTTCAGTATACTAACCAAGATTTTTTTATCTGCGTATTCTTACATTGTGGTGTGATTCTGAGCTATACTTAAAATTTGTAATTTCCAGCTCCTCAGGAAGTTATTAATAATTTAAAATCAACTACTAAATTCGACCTAGACAGACATACAAAATCCGAGTTAGTAAAAACGTGGTAAAAAAGAATAAAACTTTATTCAAACATTTATGATATTCCATCACAAATATAAACGTGAATTTTTAAGTTCTGTATACACAACTTTCGGGAACGTCGGCTTCAACATTAAAACTGTTGAGATCTGAATGGAAGCCACATAGTATTTCCAAGCACGTTATATATTCCTACGGATCCTGTGTTCTAGGCAACTCAATTATCAGCGAAGCCGACAATCCTGAACTCGTTTGTACCGATCTTAGACCTTTTTTCACATTTGTTTTCTTGGTGGGATAACAGTTCTATCAATAATAAACCATTACGGTTTTATATGTCGTCAATGTAGCTGTCGATAGCCATACAATATGTACCTTAGCCTTTCAACCCTCAAACTCTTAGCTCGTCCTTAAATGAATAACATTTATTGTAAATTTTTATACAATTATGTTGTACATAAAAATATCTTAACAAATAAATTCTTATATTTATAATGTATTTGTATAATAATATTATACGATATTATGGTACTTTGTATATAATATCGTATAATATGGTAGAGCTATGCTCCACCAATATTATGGTTGCAGCACGTATGAGTTAGCTCGACCGGGGAAGGACACCGCTCTCAGAGAATCATCATCATCATCATTATAGCCCTTCATAAGTCCACCGTTGAACATAGACCTCCCCCAAGGAATGTCACAAAGCACGGTCCTGAGCCACATGCAGCCATCGACTTCCTGCATGCCTTTTCAGTTCGTCACTCCATCTAGTGTGGAGCCGCCCTACACTACACCTACCGGTACGAGGCTGCCACTCGAGAACCTTTCTTCCCCATCGGTTATCGGTGCTTCGAGCTATATGGCCGGTCCATTGCCGGATTACTAATACGTTGGGCTATGTCGGTCACTCTGCTTCTACTGCGGATATCCTCATTTCTGAGTTTATCGCGCAGAGAAATCCCGAGCATAGCCCTCTCCATAGCTCGCTGAGCGCCCTTGAGCATCCTCATATGGCCAGCAGTGAAGGACCACGTCACAGATTCGTAAGTCATCACTGGCGACACGCACTGGTTGTACAATCTAGTTTTCAGGTTTTAGGTATACCTCAAAACCTGAAAACTCTCACAGAATACCAGCGTGAAATATTAGCTTAATGCTGCAGTGTTTTGTGCTCACAACTATACTACTAATATAACTGCAGATGGATCTACCACGTGCATCGTCGTATAACAACATATTCAAAAACATAAAAAACATAACTACTTACAGAAAACAGTTAATACAATTTTACTAGGTGGTTACTTTCATTTTCAGTCCGAGAGACTATCTGGGCAGGTATCACCTACTTACATTTCACCGTCACGTAGCAGTGTGTGCATAGCTGTGTTCCACTAGGAGTCCGTCTGGGTAGGTATCACCTACTTACATTTAACCGTCACGTAGCAGTGTGTGCATAGCTGTGTTCCACTAGGAGTTCATCTGTGCAGGTATCACCTACTTACATTTCGCCGTCACGTAGCAGTGTGTGCATAGCTGTGTTCCATTAGGAGTCCATCTGGGCAGGTAAAACCTACTTACATTTCACCGTCACGTAGCAGTATGTGCATAGCTGTGTTCCACTAGGAGTTTATCTGGGCAGGTATCACCTACTTACATTTCACCGTCACGTAGCAGTGAGTGCACATCTGTGTTCCACTAGGATTCCATCTGGGCAGGTATCGTCTACTTACATTTCACCATCACGTAGCAGTGCGTACACAGCTGTGTTCCACTAGGAGTCCATCTGAGCAGGTATTAATTACTTACATTTCACCGTTACGTAGCTGTGTGTGCACAGCAGTGTTCCACTAGGAGTTCATCTGGGCAGGTATAACCTACTTACATTTCACCGTCACATAGCAGTGTGTGCACAGCAGTGCTCCATTAGGAGTCCATCTGGGCAAGTATCACCTACTTACATTTCGCCGTCACGTAGCAGTGTGTGCATAGCTATGTTCCATTAGGAGTCCATCTGGGCAGGTAAAACCTACTTTCATTTCGCCGTCACGTAGCAGTGTGTGCACATCTGTGTTCCACTAGGATTCCATCTGGGTAGGTATCGTCTACTTACATTTCACCATCACGTAGCAGTGCGTACACAGCTGTGTTCCACTAGGAGTCCATCTGGGCAGGTATTAATTACTTACATTTCACCGTCACGTAGCAGTGTGTGCATAGCTGTGTTCCACTAGGAGTTTATCTGGGCAGGTATCACCTACTTACATTTCACCGTCAAGTGGCAGTGTGTCCACCGCTGTGTTCCACTAGGAGTGCATCTGGGCAGGTATCACCTACTTACATTTCACCGTCACGTAGCAGTGTGTGCACAGCTGTGTTCCACTAGGAGTCCATCTGGGCAGGTATCACCTACTTATATTTCACCGTCACGTAGCAGTGTGTCCATAGCTGTGTTTCACTAGGAGTCCTCCTGGGCAGGTATCACCTACTTACATTTCACCGTCACGTAGCAGTGTGTGCACAGCTGTGTTCCACTAGGAGTCCATCTGGGCAGGTATCACCCACTTACATTTCACCGTCACGTAGCAGTGTGTGCATAGCTGTGTTTCACTAGGAGTCCTCCTGGGCAGGTATCACCTACTTACATTTCACCGTCACGTAGCAGTGTGTGCACAGCTGTGTTCCACTAGGAGTCCATCTGGGCAGGTATCACCTACTTACCTTTCACAGTCACGTAGCAGTGTATGCACAGCTGTGTATCGTCTACTTACATTTCACCGTCACGTAGCTGTGCGTACACAGCTGTGTTCCACTAGGAATCCATCCGGGCAGGTATCACCTACTTACATTTCACCGTCACGTAGCAGTGTGTGCATAGCTGTGTTCCACTAGGCCTTCATCTGGGTAGGTAACACCTACTTACATTTCACTGTCACGTAGCAGTGTGTGCACAGCAGTGTTCCACTAGGAGTTCATCCGGGCAGGTATATCCTACTTACATTTTACCGTCACGTAGCAGTGTGTGCACAGCAGAGTTCCATTAGGAGTCCATCTGGGCAGATATCACCTACTTTCATTTCGCCGTCACGTAGCAGTGTGTACACAGCTGTGTTCCATTAGGAGTCCATCTGGGCAGGTATCACCTACTTCCATTTCACCGTCACGTAGCAGTGTGTGCACAGCAGTGTTCCATTAGGAGTCCATCTGGGCAGTTATCACCAACTTACATTTCACCGTCACGTAGCAATGTGTGCACATCTGTGTTCCACTAGGAGTCCATCTGGGCAGGTATCACCTACCTACATTTCACCGTCACGTAGCAGTGCGTACACAGCTGTGTTCCATTAGGAGTCCATCTGGGTAGGCATCACCTACTTCCATTTCACCGTCACGTAGCGGTGTGTGCACGGCAGTGTTCCATTAGGAGTCCATCTGGGCAGGTATCACCTACTTCCATTTCACCGTCACGTAGCGGTGTGTGCACAGCAGTGTTCCATTAGGAGTCCATCTGGGCAGTTATCACCTACTTACATTTCACCGTCACGTAGCAGTGTGTGCACATCTGTGTTCCACTAGGAGTCCATCTGGGCAGGTATCACCTACTTACATTTCACCGTCACGTAGCAGTGCGTACACAGCTGTGTTCCATTAGGAGTCCATCTGGGCAGGTATCACCTACTTCCATTTCACCGTCACGTAGCAGTGTGTGCATGGCAGTGTCCCATTAGGAGTCCATCTCGGCAGGTATCCTGCTGTTTTTTATTTTACAGTATCCTTTACTTCTCATGAATTTTGATCTTTTGTTATTCAGCTAGTTTTTTTTTATTAGTGTTTTTATATGTATCTTTTTGACAATAGTTACGTATTTTCAGTATTCTGTGTTACCTATGCTTATATATTACATTGATATATTTACTCTTAATCTACTTATGTCTACATGACTATTTATAATTTTAATTGTTGCAATACTAAATCTATTTTATCTAATTATCATTTTTTTTAATTGTTTTTATGTTATTTTTAACTGGTAGATCACACTTATTCTAACATTTATTTAGTTTTATTTTCCTTATTGATTTTTCCTACACTACTTATTGCAAATTTAAGAAAGTGAGTTCGGCTGTCATTGTAGTTAAATGCTCTGTTTAGAGTGTCTTCTTTTAGTACAAAGCCCATACGCAGTTCACATTCCAGTCTTGCTAATTGAAATTTAGGACATTCTAAAAGAATATGTTCAATTGTTTGTGGAGTCTGATTATCACAGCTGCAGTAGAGACTTTCCGCCAATTTAAATCTAAATAAGTTGGCTTTAAAACCACCGTGTCCTGTCAATATTTGTGATATTTGATTATTTACATTAATTTTAATAATTGTTTTGAATGCTTCTGTAACATCCGGAAAGAACCTTCTTATCACGGCTCCAGTTTCCGCCTTGCTATATCTTTCTTGCCATGTGTTAATGGTGATTTCCCTGAGTTGGCGCTTTGCGTAGGACAGCGGTAAGCATAAGCAATCATAGACCGGAGCTTGGTTGGATGTTTCAGCTGCTAACTTTGCTAGTTCATATGCTCTTTCGTTTCCCAAGATGCCACAGTGAGCCTTAATCCAATACAACTTTACATTCCCCTGGTTGATTCGAATTTCATTAATTTTGGCCAGTATTTCTGCTGCTATGGGATGAACGGTGTTTGGATTTGCAAGGCATTCTAGGGCCGATCGAGAGTCACTGAGTATGTTCGCTTTGTTAAAATCACGTTTAGTTTTTATAATCGTTAGTGCTTTAAGGATGGCAACAAGTTCTGCCTGATAGACGCTGCAGTGGTTGCCTAATTTCAACTTGGTTTTGCGAACCTCTTTTCCTTCCTTCCAGCAGCTTACTGTAGCCCCAACCTTACCCGAAATCTTGGTACCGTCTGTATATATTATAGGCCAGTCGTTTTGTATCATGCTAACGTCTTCTTGGGTGCATATAAGGTCATATGATTCCTTGACGCGTTCTGCTGGATGTGGTAGTGTAAAAGGACTAATAGGTTTTGCTAACATTCTGCCAGGGAGATGAGTGAGAGTTTTTCCTCTTTTTTATTAAGTACAATTCTTTTTGCTCTTGTGCTCTTAAATCTAAAGGTATAATTCTTGCTAAAGTTGCGCTGGAAATCAATGAGGATGTACGGTGTGCTTTACAAATCATAATGCTGAACATTCCAGTTATTTTGTCAAGTTTTTTGCGTATTTGTACTTTATTTGCCTCTTTACCCCAGGATGCGGCTGCATATAGCATTGTTGGTTCTACGACAGCGAGGTAAATTGTTCTCAAAATTTCTGAGTTTAATCCCCATTGAGCTCTCGCTGTTCTGGAGACTTTTTTTATATAATGCTATTGCTCTGTTGGTGGTGTCATTTACATGTTTGACGAAGTTCAGTCTCCTATCCACAATTAGTCCAAGAATTTTTAAGTCTTCAGTAAATGTTACTTTGGTGTTATTTAGTTTTAGGTTTGGTTTATCATACTTTTTCTTTTTAGTGATAAGGATGCCTTGGGTTTTTTGTGCAGCAAAATTCATCTTTCTTGATTTTTCCCAGTTTGAGATAAGTTCTAGAGCCATGTTAACTTTCTCCTCTATTTGTTTTGCATCTTTGCCTGAACCTATTACAATGATGTCGTCAGCATACGCTTGCACATACACGTTCCATTTTTCTGTTTCCTGGAGCAAGGAATCTAGAAGAACATTCCACATTAGGGGTCCACAGATAGAGCCGTGTATGCAGCCTTTACTTGTATTTTTGCTGACCTCTGTGTTGGCATATCTAAGTGTTATGGACCTTTCTGAGAGATAACTCGTAATCAACCTTATAATTGCTGGATCAGCATCCTTCTTTTGTAGTTCTGTGATCACGGCTGGCTACCACGTATTGTCAAAAGCCCCTTCAATGTCCAGCGAAACAATAACTACTATTTCTTTGTTTCTTACACAGTCGTTTACTGTCTCCAGGGCATCATATAATGCATAATGATTTCTTATATTTACGCGAACACTACACATTGAAATAATACTAGTTTTTACGGAATTAATCGCGTATATTTTAACTTTTTAAATACCCGACGTTTCAAACGCTTTACAGCACTCATGGTCACGGGCAGGACAGAGATGTTCACGTCCATATGTCATAGTTAACCGCGGTTACCATAGATTTAAAATTTTAATTATTTTAATTTTTAATGACATATGGACGTTGAACATCTCAGTCCTGCCCGTGACCATGAGTGCTGTAAAGCGTTTGAAACGTCGGGTATTTAAAAAGTTAAAATATACGCGATAAATTCCGTAAAAACTAGTATTATTTCAATCATATAATGCATCTTCTGTACCCCTCTGTGGGACGAAACCATATTGCCGACCGCTAAATTTATTATCGTGGCCAAGCTGTCATGTGAGTCTGGTTACAAATTGCTTTTCCAGTACCTTCCCCAATAAAGGTAATAGGCCTATTGGACGGTATGCTTTTGCGAGAGTATAGTCCTCCTTATTTGGTTTCGGAATAACGCGAATGATTGCGTTTTTCCATATCTGTGGAAAATATCCTAAAGATAGACACTTATTAAATATTTTAAGGAGAATTCCTGGTTCAGCTAAATAGGATTTAAAGAAAATATCAGCGGTCAGTCCATCTCTTCCTGGTGATTTTTTGGGGCTCATGTTCTTGAAAACAGTTTCAACTTCAGTGGCGGTATATGGTATAGTGTGAGTGTATACTGTACTGTTGTTAAGGTCTTCTCTGATGCTTAATGCATTTTCCCTTATTTTTATGTGGTCTCTATCATCAGTGGAGTTGTCGTCTATAGGATAGAATGTGTCTGCCAAAAGCTTGGCAGATTGCTCTGGGGATAAGGTGTTATTTCTCGTGGATGATTTTAGTAACGTGTCATTCTTTGCTGCTGAATTTTTACGAATTATCCTGTATATGCTCTGCCACATGTTTTCCTTGTCTTGTCTGGAGCAGAACTGTTTCCAGCTTGAGGTCGTTGCTTCCATCATGAGGTGTTTATAATCAGTTTTAGCTTGTATGTAGTCTTCAATTACATACAGTTTCCGTCTTTCGTTAGCATATTTTATTTTTCTCCTTTTCTTTATTACCTCCCTCTTTTTTTTTCCTGTAGTTCCTTATTCCACCATTGCGTCTTTTTTGGTATTTTTCGCGCTAATAAGGGTAAAGTATCTTCACAAGATTTATGAATACATGTGATATATGTGTTGTTGCACTGTTCTAATACTTTTGGGGTACTTATGGAATCGATAGAATAGAATAGAATAGAATAGAATAGAATATCGTTTATTTCTTAGTATATGGTAATCGATGAAGTCATGTGTGATCTTAGAATTGTTTAGTTCTCCTCTCAGTCGTATTGTGAACGTTACCCAGTCTGCCTTGCTTGTGTTATAAATACGCGTTGAGATCCTTTGATGTGTCATTATATTTAATTTTTTGATATTTATCTCGAAAGTGATCGCACGGTGATCTGAGAGTGTAACTAAGTTATGGTTCACTTTCCAGTTGGTTATTTTATGCAGTAGAGCTGGCGTGCATGTGGTAACATCAATGATGCTGGAGTATTCTCGAGCCCTTCTCCATTTATGAAAAGTTGGTGTTTGTCCTTCATTTAATATTTGTAGGTCTAGTTGTGCTAAGATCTCAGCTATAACTGCTCCCCGCTTATCCTCCACATTGCATCCCCACCAGGGACTTTTGGCATTAAAATCCCCTCCAAGAATAACGTGCTCGGTGTCGAGATTTTCTATGAATCTTGTAATTTTGCAGAGATCTTCTTCAATATCGGCACCTTCCTCGAGATATACATTAATTATACCTATGCAAAATTCATTTATACTAAGTTTACATACAACTAAATTCTCTGTTATCATGTTTTGGTTGACACAATACTGTATGTTTGGATTAATAACAATGACAGCCGACTTGACTGGTTTTTCTCTGTTACCAGTGTCTTTTTGTATAACTATGCTTACAAGTTACATGAGCCTTAGCTCCAACATATGGCTCTTGGACCATTAAAATTGAGAAACCCTGCTACACAGCAGCTTGTATACTTTCTTGTAGTGCACCTTGTCCTCTACCGAGGACAAGGTGCACTACAAGAAAGTATTTTACATTTTACTACAAGAAAGTACTTTATTTGAGCAATTTTGATTCTCTCTGGAATGCTGTCTTTTGTCTGTTCTCTGTTGTTCTTAGCAATAGGAGTCCATCTGGGCAGGTATCACCTACTTACATTTCACCGTCACGTAGCAGTGTGTGCACAGCAGTGTTCCATTAGGAGTCCATCTGGGCAGGTATCACCTACTTACATTTCGCCGTCACGTAGCAGTGTGTGCACAGCTGTGTTCCATTAGGAGTCCATCTGGGCAGGTATCACCTACTTCCATTTCACCGTCACGTAGCAGTGTGTGCACAGCAGTGTTCTATTAGGAGTCCATCTGGGCAGGTATCACCTACTTCCATTTCACCGTCACGTAGCAGTGTGTGCACAGCAGTGTTCCATTAGGTGTCCATCTGGGCAGGTATCACCTACATACATTTCACCGTCACGTAGCAGTGTGTGCACAGCAGTGTTCCACTAGGTGTCCATCTGGGCAGGTATCACCTACTTACATTTCACCTTCACGTAGCAGTGCGTGTACAGCTGTGCTCCACTCGTACATGAACGTCATTATAATGTATGAAGACATTGAGAGTTTCAAATTCGACATCCGACGTGATGTAAAATAAATATGGGATTTATATTGTTTCCTGCCAAGTATTAAATGTTGCAGAGGTAATGGGATTTTTCATCACTTTCAAACATGCTTGTAAGAAAGCAAAAGCTGGATGCTGTAAACTCCCACGACATTAATAACAGTAGTTACACAAATACGAGATTATATAAACAGAGATCATGTCTCTAATATAGAGATTCAACAGCTGGGAAAATACTTTTTTCTTTGAGTGGCAATGAATCTGATGTTGATGAGAGAAATTCTCATTTTTTTTCAGTCATCTCAGAACTGGAAACGTGAGTTAAATGTTTGTAATTTGGAATTACATTTATTTTTAATTTATTTAACAGACATACATGCACACTACTTGGCGACGTTAGGCTTTACTCCCTGTGTATATAGAAGATTATAGTTTCTCGGGAGTTCTGCTGCACTTGACTTTTCTACGTGGTAAAGCTAAACTGCAGCTATTTTGTACGAATGGATCGACTTGACTGGGGTAACCCCACACTCTCAACGAATTACAGCGTAGAACGACCATACGAAATAAAGCAGAATTAAACTGTTGAGTGTAAAGACCCTTTCTTCTTGAAAAGAGACATTCCATCTAAGTCGAATCATCTTAATCGAAGTCAAAGGTAACAAACGAGCACACAGTCCACCTGATGGTCAGCGGATGCAGTACTCGTAGCCCCATAGACATTTACATTTATCCGAAATTAAGAATCAAAATATATAACACGTAAGTATAAGATGTAAGTATAAAACTTTTCATATATGTAAGATCTTGGCGATACATAAGCGTATTTTTTGATAAAAAATATAGTTTTTGTCAATATAATAAACATAACTATACGGCACAATATAAACAACTCTCTTGTTAAAATAGAATTACAGTTGAAATACAAATAACACAATAAATTATTTACTGTATTTCTGCAACAATTGAGCGACAAAGTTTGATGATGGTAATGAAAAAGCAATTACGTCTTCTCCTTTAATCGTACTCAGAGCTTTTCATTCAATTTAATTTAATTGAAGTGTAAACCTACGTTGCCCTTAAAATTTGCTTTAAAAAAGCTCTTCTGTTGCTTTATATTGCGGATACAATGATTTAAATAATTTATTAACAATATTGTTTCATATTCTATTATTAGTATTAGTTTATAGTACCCGGATGACCGAGCTCTGCTCGGTTTTTTTTTTGAAATTACATTTATAAATTACATACTGATGAAACATAAATAATATTTTTGATCTTATTGACAGAATAGAAAAAACTGAACTGGTTATTTGAATAAAAAATCATGAGTGCAATTAGTTTTATTAAAATTTTCGTATTTTTAAAAAATAATAAAAAGAGTACTTAAAATAATAGATTTTCTAACAAAAGAAAGGAACTTGAAATACAAGGAAATAATCCGAACCAGAGACAGGAAGCGAACCACGGAACTCAGATATCACGCCCGACCGACATCCCACATGAGCTATTACGATCGTTATTGATCTGTCAAAATTTACCTTCTTATATTGTAACAGTTTTTAAGCTATTGCATAGCTTCTATCGCGAGCCTTGAACGCGGGGACCGAATCCAGAAATTCCGTAACGAAAAAAACCTCACGCCCCCCACTCCGACGGGCACGGAAGTGTGGCGTTGAAAGCCGTGCATCGTCTAACGTCGTTTCAGTTCGGCAGACTTCGGCACTCGGCAGAGTTCGGCACGGTGTTTGTGTGCGTGCGACTAGACGGTTGCGTGTACACTAGCTGCTAACTCAATGATAAAAATTCCTGAACAACCTACATGTATTGTAAGATATTAAAAATATTTTAAACAATATTAACTTCTCATTTATTCAATAAGAGAAAAAAAATTGTTTTCTTATCGGTCACCACGCTCAAAAAGTGTAACTTGATTTAAGGGCCTATATGACCTCAAATGGCTTAGCAAGATCCTCTGTTATGCCGAAACTACTGCATCATTGTTTTTGAAATAAATATATGGTGAAGTTGAAGATTAATGTTAAGTACTATGTTAGACGAAAACACGATTCCATAAAATTTTCTCGATAGAAAAAAAATCCAAAGTTACCTCCAAACCGAATTATAAACCGCTGGCATTCAAAAAACACCTAAAATTAGATCATGAAACTTTGCATACTAACTGAACTAACTATAAAGCAGGGCTTATCTTATTTACTTTTTTTATTTATCATTACTTTCACCGTAAAAAGAAATTACCTAAACTATCGTCGTTTTAAACCGCCCGACACCGTCATTCACTCTAGCTCCGGCTTTTGAAGGGAAGGGTTGTGTCGCTTGTGCTCAGAACATAATTACGCAACAGGACGACGTAAAATTAAAATAGACACTTAGGTTTATAGTGTTGGCGCAATGGGAAATAAGCGTAATAAAAATAAGAAGCGTATGATAAACTTAGTGAAGTAAGCATCTACCGACCTATCTACTTACAGTATTAGTGATTACAAATTTAGCATAATATGACAGGTTTGGTGCATTGGCTAAGCGATTGGTTGTTGCGCTGCTAGTCGCAGGTGTTTCTGCATGTGAAAATTTGTGGTGGTAATCGCACCGTCTACGACTCAGGAGAAATCGAAATCGAGTGTGGTGCAACTTTATGAAAAAAAAAAGATAAAGTTACCTAAATAGGTTTGTTTTTGTTTTGTCAATATTCAACAAAATTAGTAGTAATTGTTTTTTAATAACGTTGCCCCACTCCAGGATTTCTCCTGAATGGGAGACGGTGCGATTACAAACACAAATTTTCACAACTATCTGTAGGCCAATAAAATTTTTGTTCCGTATGGGAATCGAACCCCCGACCCGTAGTGCAGAAGCCAAGCACTTAGTAATAAAAAAATATAAATGTGTTCGGTAAGTACCTACCTATAATATCTAACTATAAAGAAATAAAACTAAAATACTACACTACCGGTACGTCGTAGTGCACTTGCTTAGCAATGAGTTGCTGAGCTGGAGTCCGTGGGTTCGAATCCCGCACGGAACAATTATTTGTATGACCTACAAATAATTGTTCCGGATCTGGATGTTTGTCTTTGTGCAATTTATATTTGTAAACTGCCTCAATGATACAAGAGAAAATCCTAGTGTGGGGGTAACGTTTTTAAAAAAAATAACTACTATAGTGCTAGCTACTACATAAGTACATAAAAATTATGGACCTATTGAGTACTGACGTACCTTGATAGTTTAGCTTTAGCTAAATTGTGAGTACGTGAGTATTTTCTACCTACCTAAACATGTAACAGATATGTTTTATAGTACACGTGGCTACATAATTACCAAACTACACTCTCCAGTATAAGCTGATCTCAAATTGTAAACGCATTACGTACAATGAGAGGTCATCTTTTAATGGTAATATCCTCTTATAGTGGAAGGATCTGCCCATTGTTGGTTTAGTACTAAGCTTGAGTTTTATAGTTTTCGCCGTATATGTATGTAATGTGACAGCCGTTTACGTATGTAATTATGTTGGTAGCAGGTCTTTGCAAGTACCTACATATACATACCTATATAAGAAATTTTGCAAACCGATTCTAAGCCACTGCATAAATTCTACTGCTACAAAAAACTAGTCAAGCGCGAATCACCATTGTACCACGGTAATTTTATCTATAACAGCATTGTCTCGGCCATATCTTTCAAACAAATGCCTACAGCCGCGCGGTAAACATGCGATAGGGCTGCCTGCCTCCGGAATTTTAATTAGATTTGCCTACTTTGTGTTTCCATTTAGTTTTATGGTTGTAAATATACTTTTTTTATATAAACAAATAAAATAGTTACTTTGTGAATTAAATAGGAAGTGTTAAATAAAAATGTGTGCCGTTTTTTGATTGGTAGATTTAATTAAAAAACCATTTAATACAAATCCTTGTAAATTGCGACCGAAAAATATTTGCGCCTCGACTGAGACGTATGAAATGCTTTATTCATAAATTTTTAACTATAAAAAAATCCGCATTCTAATATAAAGCTTATTTAAAAATTGTTTTGGTAAACATGGACAAGGTGGAGAAAAGGAATATATTTTACTTGGTTATAGATACCTGCAGCTACTTTACAATTTGTATGTTTGGTTTTAAATGAAGTTCAGATTCCTCCATTTTTTATATATTCCACAAAATCATCACTGCGGCACAGTCACGACTACCTGCATGCCGAGCGCATGCCAAGATCCGTTTGTATGAAGTTGGAATACTGTATAGATAAAATTACCGTGATTGTACTGAAGTTCTGTAGGCATTGGCTTGGTGTAGCGTTGCCAGGCGTCCAGATAAAGCCGGACACAGTCACGCTTTTTGTTTGAGTCTCTGGTCAAATTCGACGGTGTCCGGCCTGTCCAGCTTTTGTCAGGCTTTTTATATTTGACCATTTTTTTACATGTTTTAAGTACTTAAATACATACTATTGCAATTATTGAAATTAATATTGTAATAAATATTGAATGATTAATAATAAAGAACACCGATTCTTACTGCTCACTGATCAGCTCACTGATACTTACACTGAGTAAATGATAAAGGCATTGATTTACTTTAAAAATATATTATCGTGTTATACTAAGACTAAATAATTAAGAGTGTCCGGCCTTTTTATCAAAATATCCGGCTAAGCTGGATGGTCTGTCCGGCTTTTCGGTTTAAAGACCGGGCAACCCTAGCTTGGTAGTATGTTTACGCTTTGCATTTTACAATCTTATAAACTTACAATATAGTATTCGCCTCGTATTACATACTACTTTATATATATACATATATATATATATATATATATATATATATATATATATATATATATATATATATATATATATATATAGTGTTATGTTATAAACTTACAATATAGTTTTTTTAGTTGTAAGAATATGCCGTTAGTAATTACAATGAAATTAACAAGTTACGCGTAATATTACATTATGACTGAAAACTTTATTACCTACTTAGTGCTCGTCGGATAGAGCGTGACCGCGTGACCTCGTGATCTCGAGCTACGCATAGTATGCGACCGAGTTCGCAGTGTGCGAACGAGTGTCGCAGGAAAGTGGAGACGAAATTAGAATTTGAGATGATAGGCCGTTAAATATCAAAGACTTAACTGCATAAATAAAATAAATAAATAATTATAATTGCATAAGTTGATAAAAAATGCTATGCAATAGCTTTACCGCGGCAGTCACCGAGTGCCACACGTATTTTTTTATTTCCTGAAAACACGGACAAAAGGACATTTTCTAAGAATAAATCCTAGCTAGATCGATTTATTGCCCCCCGAAAAACTACATATATATATATATATATATATATATATATATATATATATATATATATATATATATATATAAAAATAAATATAATATATATATATACAAGAATTGCTCGTTTAAAGGTAAAATATCCTATCTCTCCAGTTAGACCAAAGTGTACACGGTGCGTAAATTTGTTAAATGCAGTCACAAACAACGTGACACGTAATTTATATATATTAAGATGTAACTATCGTATTTATTATTTTTATCTACTGATTTATTTTATTTTTATTTATTGTTTTATTTTATATAATTTTCGCATCATTTTGTATATTATTTATTCATTAGTAGTAGTAATGTATGCACTAAGTTTGCCATTTAAATATAATTTCCTTTATGGGTCTACTGGAAGATATTTCAGCAAATTATGGAATAACTAGAACCTTTGTACAAACTTACGATAAGACTGCTTCTGTATCCTGATGTGTGTACATAAATAAATTAAAAACATTGTTAGACCTCTTTATTTGGATTTGTTTTTTTTATCGAACCCAAATTTATTAAAAGTAATTATTAGAATCAGGTGTTACTTTGCGGAAATCCATTATATTATCAATGTTAACATTGAATTAGCTGAGATCCACGTAATAAAATAGTTTGAGGTGATATAAACATAGCGTATAGCACGTGACCATGTACATAAGGTGCAGATTCTTGCACGTTTATACAATTCTTCATATATTTTTAATGAATCAAAAATATCCGAAATCGAATTTTTCAAACTATTATAAATTCATAATTCCAAAAATACTAACTTTATGTAAAAAATACATAGAACATTTTTTTACTCCTTTCTCAACAAAGGGTATAAAAATTGTACCATTTGGAAACAACAATTTCTTGCAATTGAAAAAAAAATCTGTTTAAGCAATATGACACTGAGTTAACCCATGGCAACATACATTTATATCATCAGTGCAACAATTTGAAGAGAATCGCATAAAAAGAATGAAGTGGTATAGTTTTCGGTATTCGTGCGTCGATTCCTCCTGGACTAGTTATGTATCAAGAGAATCTATTACACCTTTTGCTTCAATAGATGTCATAAGGTAAAACGAAATACTGTTCCCCGTTAGACGATGAATACTCACCGAACCCAGACGAGTTGCGAGGAGTCTGCGAGTCAATTATAGCAATCGTGGACGCAGTGAAATTAAAGCATGTTATAAAAACAATACAAAAATTATAAGTAATTAGAGAGCTTTTAAAGAAGTAAAACCAAGTAAAAATAATCTGATATTCGCCAGGTAAAGCAATAACTTCTAAAATAGAGGCTTTGATTTTTAGATAAACTACTAGTTTACTAGAACCGACTTTTTTATAGACTAAGAGTGAGAAACGAGCACCTAGTCCACCTGATGGTAAGTGGATGATGTGGCTCATAGACATCTATATTTATCCTCGATTAAGAATCAAAACGCAGATGCGTTGTCACCCCTGAGGACTAACATAGAATGCCTGGTTTGCAGTAAAAAAGGATCTCCGGATCTCTACTCTCATAATAAGAAACACAGCAGTATTAAGCTGCTATTTTACGCTGGTATGCTGTGATAACGTGGTCCTTCCTCGGTCAAGCCGACCCATTCGTGCTACAACCATAATATAGCTGCAGCGTGGCTCTACCACGCATTTTACTTCTACGTATTGACTTCAGACGCTACAAAATTATGTAGAACTGTGTTGATTCTTTTTGAATGTTGAGGTCGTGTTTCACTTTTTCCTAATCCTTTGAACAACTCGAACGTCGCGAAAGTAATTAAGACTCACTTTCAATATAACAAATTTGGGAACAATTTTTTTTCAAGTACAGTAATAAACTGTGAGCAAAATAATCAACAAAACAGGATAATTTAAAGTGAAACCACAATGACTGGGTTCCATTGACACATAGGCGGCATAGAGCTTACATTTTATAGATGTTAAAAATAATGTATTGGACCATTTACTCGTAAATCGAACGCAAAAATCTGTTATTACATTCACACCATTATTAATTTAAGTATCTTATTTCACACATTAACTTAATGATTGCAAAAGGATTCCACTCTTTTACGCGGTAGAGCTTTAACCCATGATAGATATAGATATCTATGTACGGTATCTATTGCTCAATCAGTCGAGTGTGTGCTCGTAAATCTTATTCGATAATAAATAATATAACAATTACAGCTCACTGAAGACTCTGATAAGATGACTTTTCATTATATTATAGAGCAAAATAAAAATTACGTATGTGGCGGCATGTACCTCCGGTCTGAGTAGGGGCTGATGTGGCGGCGCTGTCGTCACGCCACAAGCGAAACACACCGAAGCCTAAATCACGCTATCAACATTCCGAATCATAAACAGTATATATAGAACTTCTCCGAACTATCACACGGAGTGTTGGCCGCTCCCGGGGCAGAACACCTTGCCCGGCGGGAGATCTCCCCTTTTCCTTCTTCGGCCACACGTAAAAGTGACAGTATATATTTATTGCGATCGAAAGATGTATTGTTTTTCTTTTCATTTGAGATATTAATTGCTTGTGAAACTTGAGTAGTCTGAAAACTATAACGTTCAATTCAAGGATAATTGATTACAAACGTTTAAACAAGGGGTCGGTTTAATTGGAAACGGATTATCATTACAAAACAAATACAATAAATGAGATGATCCAGCTATGGCTAATGTGGTAGTTTAATTTTAGATACAAAAAGAGATGAACTGATGAGAACGCGTTAGCTGTGATACATTTAGTACATGCTTACAATAGTGGATGATTAAATATGATTAATTATACTAATATTCAATGTAAGTATAGACATAGAGGTATTACAATTATTTTTATATGTAAGTTTTGTCTAAAAAGAATCGTCTTTTCATTTACGCTTTCCTCTTACAGTAGCTGCAGCAGCTGTGCAGCACATACATTCAATTAAATTAAATAAAACTTATTTTCACGTTAATTCAACCAATGTCAAACTCATAATTGTCGCTTTTTTATAGCATTGGGTGAAAAACTAACACACAGTCCACTTGATGGTAAGTGGATGCTGTGGCCTATAGACATCGACATTTATCCTCAACTAAGGATCAAAATGCTAATGCGTTGTTATCTCTATGAAATAAGATGGAAGGCCTCGATTCTAATAGAAAAGGTTTCCGGTTCTCTACATTCACTTTAAGAAACACAACAGCATTACACTGCTATTTTACGCTGGTATTCTGTGATAGCGTGGTCCTGCCCCGGTCGAGCCGACCCATTCGTGCTAAATATATTGCAGCGTGGCTCTACTACGTAGAAAAATGCCACCTGGACGAATTATGTCATTTTTTGACGTTCTCACTGACAATTTCTCAGAGTAAGTACAAGCATATATATATTATTACTCTACGGCCAATGTCATACACTTAATAGTCTGTTTTGAAATAGTCGTACAGAGTAAAGATTATCGCCAAAGAGTTATAAAACGTTGGACACAAATTATAATTGATAGATTGTCTGTGTAAGTTGTGATTTCAAATGTTGTTTTTTTTTCAGTAACGCGTGGAGTTTATGTCAAGGAAAAAAGGCGTTTATTTTATGTCATATTTTTGGCGTTACGCCATGCTGAGGCTTACCGACTGATTTTTGCTACAAACATAGTTAGAGTCTGCTTGACTGAGGAAGGACCACGCTCTCAAAGAATACCGGTGAAAAACAGCAGCTCAATTTTTGCTGTGTTTCGTTTAGTAAGTTTAGATCCGATTATAGAGGCATTTTACTGAAAAGGAGGCATTCAAGGACAAAGATTCTTCAGAGGTGACAACGCATCAGCATTTTGTTTCTTAATCGAGGATAGATGTAGATGTCTATGGCCGACAACTTCCACTTACCATCAGGTGGACTGTGTGTTCGTTTTACATCTATAAAAAATGTTCTGAAAATGATGTGTTCTTATATTAATGTGCAGTTGAAAGTAAAACACAGCTTTCTTAATACATATATTTACCTAAAAATTAACGAATAACGGTCGAGTTTCCACAGAGCGACCACTACTTTAAATAAATTACTAACACTGCCCAGTTATATCGCTGTTACTAGACATCCATTAAACTTTAACGATATAAAATATAAATAAAATTAACAGCATGCGTTCATGGCTACAATCCTTCTTATTTAGTTCATGGAAAAAAAATTGACCCAGTTTTAAGGAGTAAACGAGGATTTAAAAAATTATAATTTATTCAGTTTTCATAGGTATAAACAGTCCGAGCTGTAACTATCTCTCTCGGTTGCGTGGCTCAGCCGTTTGTGCACACCGCGACAGCAATAGATCGTAAAAACCATATTCTTGAAATTGCTTGCAGATCGGATATCTTCTTAATAACATTTTATATTTTTATTAAGTCACTAAATATTTTTATCATTTCCATTACCGTTCGTAAAAAAGTTTATCGCTGAACATCGGCCTCCCCTATAGACTATGAGTCAGTCAGTTAGACAGTGGATATGAGGCATCTATGGGAAGTACTTAACGTAGTTAACTCGCTTGTGAAGCGGGTCGGCAACCGCAGTTAATTTTAAACGTTGTTTTTAAATACGTTAAAATAGAAAATCTTCGTGCAAGGGCACAACGATTTTCTCATGTTCCGTAGAGGTAGCTTACAACAAACATCTAAGAAAAATAATTTTGGGCCATACTAATAATTTTTCCGTACGGGATTCGAACTATCGGCCCCCAATGCCGCAACTGAATGGTAAGCCACTGCGCTACGGGCCGTCAATTTTTAGTTATTTATATTCATCTGAAGTTAGGTAGATGCTGCTGGTTTACTTTCCTCTTGTCGCCTTACGACACACGCGGGTGATGTCGGTAGTGCATATCCATACACCGCCACTACACGATTTAAATATTTTTATTTACACCATTATTAATATTGAGGCATTGACGACACGTTAACCAACCGCACACGGTCCATCTGATGGTACGTGGATGCTGTGACCCATAGACATCTGCATTTATCCTCGATAAAGAATGAAAATGCAGATGCGTTGTCACCCCTAAGATAGAATGCCTCGTTTCCAGTAAAAATGGTCTCCGATTCTCTACACTAATCATACGAAACACGAACATCATCAAGCTGCTATTTTACGCTGGTATTCTTCGAGAGCGTATGACACCCTGGTCGAGCCGTCTCATTCGTGCTACATCTGTAATATATCTGCAGCATGATTCTACAACGTTAAAACGCTTGCCCCAAAATGCTTGTGTAAGACAAAAATCATGACGCAATTTGAAATCGTCAATGTCCAGCACTGCTTCTTTCCTTCAAAAACTCTTATTATTTTTTTCCAACTACAATAAAAACAAAAATAACATTTATCATATAGAATACTCGTAATGAAATGTGAAAACTTTTTGTAATAGATATCTATTCATTCCGTTGGCACAAAACAACTACAGAAGCTGTAATATTTGTCAAGCCACATCATATTTGTAGCGGAAGCCAATTTTTAGCGCATATACATTTAATAAGAAGTTGGCAAATATTCTTTTCTGTGTTATTTAAGGAATCACGATGGCATTGTTTGTATGATGTTATTGTACGAAAACTGGGAATATAGGGGCAACTTCACGTATTTATTATTTACTTATTTACTATAAGTCATGGTAGTTCAGGCACGCTAATGTTCACTTTATAATCGTTATGCATTTATGTATTTAAATATCGACATAATTTTGTGTGATTGTTTTTATTTATCTATTTTATTTTATTATTACTCTGTTTTCTTGTATTTTATTATTACTGTGTTTGCTACACCTAAGTCAAATTTCCATCACTCCATGGATTCACTGGTAGAGAATGTCTCATGAAATAAGGGGACCCTTTGTATTGTTTTGTAATAAGGAATGAAATAAAGGATAAAAAAATTAAGGAAAAACATATACTCAAATTATACACAGCACAGAACGAGTTCCGGGTGGAATAAGTGGCGCACATTAACAGGAGTCCTCTGCGATCCAAAAATGGCGATAAGAACCAAAGGCAAGGTCTATAAAACAGCTGTGAGGCCTGTTTTACTCTATGGTAGAGAAACGTGGGCTTCGACGAAAATCCATGAGCGAAAACTTCATGCCAATGAAATGCGCATGTTACGTTGGTCGGGTGGAGTCACTCTCAAAGATAAAGTGCGTAACGAACACGTAAGGGAGAGTTTCAAATAACGCCTATCACTGATAAGATTACAGAGTCCAGGCTAAGGTGGTACGGACATGTTATGCGTAGACCCGATGACCATATCGTGAAAAAGTGCCTTTCCAAGAAGAGGGAGAGGTAGACCGCAAACTACCTGGTTGACAAATATCCGGAAGGACATGCTAAAGCTCGGCCTTACAGAAGATGATGCTTACCAAAGAATTGAATGGCGCCGAAGGATAAGAAAGCCGACCCCGCGTAACGGGAAGAGGCGAGGGCAAAGAAGAAGATATAACTTACTCCTTTTTATATCTGCTAAAACAAACCATGATTATGATAATCATAAAAACGTCCCGCAATCTGATTTCGGTCACTGCGGCCAGTCCCAACTGGGGACTAGATATCTGCGCAAGACACGATTACAGCGCCCGAGTGCATGCGCAAGTACATGCACAATCTCTATCCTTTTACTCTTATAGTCCGATTTGACGGCTATCCAATAAAAGCGAATAGCGATCAGGCGTAGGATCAAGAGATTTACGTGCTTTCCGAGATCACGGAGTTGAATCACAAACAAACTACAACAAATTCCTGAATCCGGGTTACTATTGAGAATTTCTCGACATAAGGGGGTGAAACATCGCCTACTTTCCGACTTCAGGCTGCTGCAGAGAATTTCTTGACCGGGATTTGAACCTGGGTAGTCATGCTTAGCAATCGCATTTACCACTAGATCAAACAGGTAGTCAAATACTATTTTTCACAAGGATTACATATAAATACCGAAATAAAACTCTAGATAAATGCGAATACAACTGTACCACAGTTGTTTCACAATGTTTATCCAACGGCTTTGTGTACTTTTCGAGGGTTAAACAATTAGACCACTGAACTCAATGGACTCGCCCCGAATGATTATTCCCCTCTGGGCATGTATTGGATTTAAAAAGCTTGTGCGTTTATAAAAACTGTCAACGGAATCGGTTTTATCATTACAAGAATCATTTCTGTCGTTGTAAGTGCTCTTTAAAATTGCCGATTTGTGCGGTTAACGTGTGCAAAAAGAAGTCTAATACTTCAAATTTACAAAAAGATGGAGTTACATTTCATTTTTTACTGTACTGTATGTTGTTTTTCAATTATAATCATTTAAAATAATATCATAAACAATAACCGGGAGTTATACCTATTATATAATCGAGTACATAATATTTAATAAAAATCGTAGTGATAATCGAAATGTGAGAAGCGGACTTCCCACTAGATTAGTTATATATTTTTTTAGTCAACCCTTAGCTGTTCCACATTAGGTTTAAAAATTTTTTATAGCAAAGGGGTGAAACGAAAATAACGTAAATGTTAGCGTGGATTACGTATGTAGTCCAATTTAAGTTTAATTTAAAATAAGAAGAAAGCTTTAAAACATTAATAAAAACTTATTTTTATTTCATTATAAATATGAAACAGGTTAACATTTAGTCAATGGTTCATTTTTATTCAAATTATACTATTTAAAAAAATTACATATTAATATATGAAAATATCACATTACTTTCAAAGTTAGATCATAAATCAGTTTACATATTTTTTCCTAATCATTTAGTTTAAGAAGTATCTAATTTGAGATTATTTTACAGTGGTTTACTATTGTAATCCACGCGACCACTGTAGGGTTAAGTGTTTAATTGAAAATGGTGTCATATTGATGTGTGATGTGACTGTGATGTGCGGATCGATATCGGTAATATTATCATTCTTATTCATTGAACAAACATTAAACTTTATCAAGAAATACTCAACTAAAGAAGATTACCTATTATTGTAATAAAAGTGTGAATGAATAATTTTTGTCCTTAGATTAAATAAATTCAACAAATAAATTTAAACCATAGATATGTCTTTACTGAAATCTTATACTTAAAATATATTTACGTACTTAACTTTGGGTAAAATTCCGCTTAAAGCTACAACTGCTTGGAGCAAACGGAGCAACAAGACCAAGGCGGCCCCTGCCACGCTGTCCGTGAATTTCTGCAATATCAGGGAACTCCACTCTAACCTAAACGCCGTCCACTACCATCTCGAGACGGCGAGGCGCTGCTCTTTCTGACCGAGACGCAGGTGTCCTCTCCGGCTGATGTCTCGTATCTCTCCTACCCGGGGTACAAACTGGAACACTCCTTTGTGCCTCGGGCTGGAGTTTGCGTTTATGTCACAGAGGACATCTGTTCTCGACGCCTCGGCAGTCTTGAAGGTTCGGACCTGTCCACCTGCTACGCGTAGAGAGCGACGACCATCCACGCGTCTACGGGTGCCCCTATAGGTCCCATAGCGGTAATGCCGAAACAGACCGACTCTTCGAATACGTCCAAATGGCTACAGATTCGTATCTACAGCAGCTCGGCTCCGCAGAGATCGTGATCCTCGGCGACTTTAACGCCCATCACGCCGAATGGCTTGGTTCACGTTTAACCGATTATGTGGGGAGATCTGTTTATGATTTTGCCAAGGCATATGGTCTGACACAACCGGTTACTTCGCCTACGTGAATTCCCGATGTGGAAGATCATGCACCTTCCCTTTTGGACCTTCTACTGACCTCTCACCTGGACGGATATCAGATTTCTGTCGACGCCCCTTTAGGCTCCTCGGACCATTGTCTTGTCCAGAGTGTGGTGCCACACACGCTGAAATCGCAGTTGCATTCTGCAGGCTGCCGCCGTGTTTGGCACTAATGGTCCTTCGATTGGGATGGGATTCGGTCTTTCTTTGCATCCTACCCTTGGGGGGTTTGCTTCTCGCCGGACGATCCCAACGTTGTTGCAGATTCTGCCGCTGATGTGGTATTTCTCTTGAAGGCAAATCTCAGACATGTTCGCTACTGTAAAACAGTATCATGCTATAAGCAAGAGTGCTACCAAGCCGGGGCTGACGCATCAACGTACCGGGATGTAAACACCAGCGCTCTAAAAAAGAAGTATAATTCCGCCTCCAGGTCCTTCAAAAGAGTCATTGTCAAGGCAAAGTCAGAGTACATAGGCAGAATTGACGAGAAACTAGTTCGCCTTCCTTCTGGAACCCGTGCATTCTGGTCTCTCGCGAAGGCTGTTCAGGGGAATTTTTGTCAGCCATGTCTTCCATTTCTGCACAGGGAGGACGACTAACTGGCCCATACCGCAAAGGAGAAAGCCGATCTGCTAGGCTCTTTCTTTGCGTCCAACTCGACTCTCAATGACGGAAGGAGTACGCCGCCGACCATCCCACGGTATGAGTGCTCCATGCCGGACGTGCAATTCACACAGCGCTCGGTTCGCAAAGCACTCATCTCCCTGGACATCCAAAAGTCGAGTGGGTCTGACGGAATCCCCCCAATTGTGCTGAGGACGTGTGTTCCAGGGTTGGCACCGGTTTTAACGCGTCTTTTCCGGTACTCTTACTTCCTTAGCGTAGAACCAAAATCATGGAAGACAGCTTTCGTCCACCCGACCCCAAAAAAGGCGACCGCTCAGACCCGTCCAACTACCGGCCTATCGCCATCACCTCCTTGTTCTCCAAAACAATGGAGTCTATTGTTAACTGCCAGCTCATGAGGTACCTTGAGGATCACCAGCTGATTAGTGATCGCCAATACGGTTTTCAGCGTGGTCGATTAGCTGGTTTTCTTCTGGTCTACCTAACTCACAGACGGGCGCAGGCAGTAGAGTCCAGGGGGGAGGCATTGGCCGTTAGCTTGGACATTGCGAAAGCGTTCGATCGGGTTTGGCACAAAGCGCTTCTTTCGAAGCTCCCTTCCTATGGGCTTCCCGAGAAATTTTGCAATTGGATCACCAGCTTTCTTGCAGATCGGAGCATCAAGGTCGTTGTAGACGGTGCAAGCTCCGATTACAAGCCTATTAATGCTGGTGTTCCACAACGATGTCGAGTGTGCTGCGTGATATCGCCATTGCTGTTTCTTCTGCATATCAATGATATGTTGCAAACCCGTAACATTCATTGCTATGCAGATGACAGCACTGGTGATGCTCTTTACACCGGCCAAGGCAATATTTCTCGGGAAAACGTCTCCGAGTGCCGGGACAAACTTGTGTCTGAAGTCGAGTCTTTGATGAACAGAGCCTTGGATTGGAGGTGACTAAATCTAGCCCAGTTTAACCCCCAGAAGACACAAGTTTGCGCGTTAACCGCTAAAAAGAACCCCTTTGTCGTATCTCCTCAGTTACAAGGCACTCCCCTTGTTGCCTCAGCCGGTATCGGAATAATCGGCGGCCAAATTGGCCTCTAAAAAGCTTGGCGTGCTCAGCAGAGCGGGACAGTATTTCATACCGGCATACCGCCTGCAACTTTACAAGGCGCAAGTTCGGCCGCACATGGAATACTGTTCCCATCTCTGAAGAATGTTTCATCGAAAATCATGAAATTGAAGAGATGCTGCATCTCCTTGAATTTTCTTTCGCATATACCATGGGGAGTGCTGTGAGAAATTGTTCGGATTAATCCCAGCCGCCAAATTTCGTGAACGCACTACGCGGCAAACGTCCCGATACCATCCACACCATCTGGAGGCTTGGCGGTCCACCACTGTATGTTTCAAATCCCGATTTACCCATTTTTCCACCTATAAGGGACCTTAAATAAAAGAGATTACTCCTTTCTAAAGGTCCGGCAACGCACCTGCAATTCCCCTGGTGTTGGGGTTGATCATGGGTGGCGGTACTTAACATCAGGTGAGCCGCATGCTCGTTTGCCCCCTCTTCTATAAAAAAAACTTGTAGTCTAAATGATGTCCGCGACTTCGTCCACGTGGATTAAGGGAAATAAAAAAGTTCCTATTAACTTTTTAATTTTCCGGGACAAATGTAGCTTGTGTTAATTCATCGTACCGAAATATGTGCAGTCGTTGTGGCGTGAAAGAGCAACCAACATCTTGAATCTGTTTGAATGCAATTAGGCATAGGTATTTATACACTGGATTAAGCATTAGAATAAGCCTAATTTCTAAAAACTATAGTAGAGAAACAATTTCGCATTTATACTTTATTCTAATATATGAGATATGAGAATCATAATTGATTTACTTTTACAGATTTCCAAAAGACCCTCTTTTAAAAATGAGGTGGGCACAATTGTGCAATCGAAAAAGGGGTTGGGTTGGGTACCTAGCCGCACAAGTACTATCTATACGATGCACTTTTAACCATCGTAAACGTCGTAAATTAATATTGTAATGTAATGTGATTACCAACATTACTATTAAAAGATGCTGTAATTAATATTCATGTTATGTACTTGAAAGTTTGGGATTGCGCAATTTTCTCAACAGGATATTATTTTCCTTTCAGAGAGGTAGAGTCTGTAGAGAGCTATAAATTTTAGGAACCAGGCTCCTCTAGTTCTACTCCATCATTAATCGCGCACGCAAGCAATAATTGTCTCTTTAAAAGTTCGCTTTCTTCAATTCCTATCTTTTCTAGGACCTGTTTGTTTTATTCATTTATCAGAGATGTCTCTGTCAGCGAATCCAGTACTTCTTGCAAACTTGTAACTTTTTATTTAAATACCGTTTAAAATAGACGATGTTACTAATATCCGCCTAAGATAAATATTTTTTTAATTTTTATTTCTAATTTTATTCCTTTATATTTATTATACTAATCAATAGGTTGAGATACTTTATTTTTGTTTAACAAAAGCATTTTATTGTAATAATATAAATCGATAGTCGATTTTAAAATTATTTTTTGTGATGGTTGCCTGTTATTTAAAACATAAGTTCCTCTACATTTTGTTTTTGATACTTAGAACCTTTTTATTTCTGGTATTTATGTTTAACCATGGCTAATTACAGCTCTTTAGAATACCAATAGTCAATGTACTAAGCCGCGGACAAGCCGACAGACTGTTGAACTTGGCAAAACTACAAGCGTGAACTGTAACACAACAAGGAGTTGTGTTACTATGGAACCCTTGTTCGAGTTCATTTTGCTAATGCTTGTGAGTTTTTCTCTTTTAACTAGGGAAACTATGGTAGCATCGCAATTAATTTGTCCGCCTTACACTCGTAACTTACTATGTAGTGTTTCCTCCCCCGCACCAAAAGTGACAGACTTGTTTGTTCGTAGCAATAGACGCATTGCTCGTCTGGTGGGTTGAATTGTCTAAGGTGAAACACCACCAACTTCGTGACTCCAAAATGCTACTAAACATTCCTTGATATAAAAACACAATAACTAAATTTCAATAAAAACAACTATACATATTATATTATAACTATTTAAGAGGAGTATTACAAAAAAACGCGAAATTACAAGGTTTCCTCGTTGAAATTGTATTATGTTTCCACTCGTCGCTAGAAATAACAATTTCTTGGTAGAAATAGTTCGTTTTCTCTACTAAAATAACATCAGAGCAAATTTTAGATGTTATTTATTTATTTAGTAATAATCATTCTCCCAGCCAAAACTCTGAGAGACATGATTTGGGATCTCTAATATGTAGATTCTATTAAATATCGATCATCAAAATAAATATTTTTTCTTCACAAATATGATAAAATACATTTTTGTTATAATTTACCTATCACGTAAGGAAAAAATCGACATAATTGAATTAAGGACCGAAAAAGCTTCGATACAAGCCCCAATATCTTCGAAGTTCTACATCATTTTGACAAATTTATACCAAAATAATCATCAACATTTACTAACTATACTGTGATTTTAACTTTTTAAATCGTTACTATTATTATTTAATTAAATAAATAAAAGCACAATATATTTCACTGCGCCGACAATGTAAATTCAATACTGTAGATAACACAACTTACGACAGAGATAGATGCGCTACTCACATTTCAGTTTTAGAAATGGTGTACACTGCACGCTAGATGACGCTGTATTCTTTATTAAAACAGGCTACCTGCGATAGGTATCGCTTGATTAGATTAGGCGTATTTTATGCAATGGCTATCCAAATTATTTACAAAATGTGTTATTTTATTATCAATGTTTATGTCATTTATGGATATAAAGTAAAGTAACACAAAAAGCACCACTTCACCGAACACATGATGAATCACCAGTTCAACTTCCATTTAACAATTCCATTGATGCCGGCGGGGATCGAACCAGGGTTATTCGCGTACTGCGGAATTTACAGTAATAACTATCCAATTAAGCTGCTACGGCTCTTTTCAGTAAGATAAAAATTTCTAATTGTTGGATATCTCCAATAATAATCCCAAATCTTCAAATGAAAATTTGTAGATAACACTAAAACTAATAAAACTTGGCCTATTTTACCTAAGATTTTTTTATATTAATATCAAAGGCGAAGAAGACGACGAAGATGAACCTTTTATTACGATATTCACGGGAGAAGAATGAAAAGTCGCAAAATATTTTCGTTTTCTGAGTTGTTTTATCTTTAACATTTTTTATTTGTGGTTCTTCAACTAAAAAAAAAAAAATATATATATATTATACTTATGAACTAAATACCCAGCAACATAAATTTTGATTAAATTATAATTAAATTTGATAGAACTGTGAACGAATTGTATTAAAAATTGCTATGAATTGTCAATGTGAGAATTCACAATTTTTTTTTGTTTTTTGGGTTCTGGATCATTCGGTAAAAACCTTTTACCTAACCCTTATACCTGATGAATGCCATCTTTACAACGCTTAGGAAAACTGTCCTACAAGTTTATGTACCCCTCTCACTAGAGGGCAGAACTTTCAATGCATATTTTATTTTCGTAAATTTGTAAACATCCGCTCGAGTGGTTGTCGAGGCTAGGCCTGTGTCAGTTGATTTGTCGCGCTCAGTCTCTTTTCGATAATATGGTAGTGTGTCCATTGCCGTTATAGGCGCTGCTATTATGGCCTGTGTTCTAAAATAACACTCAACTACGATCGCAGTTTTTGATCGTTGGAAGTATTTACTTTCGTGAAGTATATTTCAGTTACGAGTAGTATAAAGTTCGCACATTATTATTGTACCAGATAGTTAACTCATTACAGTAATTTTGATTGTATCTGAGCTTTCTCACCAGTCGGAATAGGAAAAATAAATACAGGTATCAGTGTGTAACTAAACGTAAAAAAAGAAATATCCTATCTCTGGAGAAATAATAACGGAGAATAAAAATGTCTGCATGCTTGCCATATGGAATGGCCCAAATTATGCAGTAAAAGTACTAAAAATCTACAAAAACGACAAATTTTGGATATTGAATATGTTACCCAAGTGAATTTATTGACTAGAGATAAGCTCGGTCAATGCCGTTGTGGCAAATATTTTTATAATATAAAAATAAGGTAATTGTAAAATGTAAGTACCGATTAAATAAGTTATTTTATTTATAAAAACAGGTTGCAACCGTACTGCTTATTTATTTATACAACTGTGCTACCGTTAGTAGATATAATCGATTATTAACCAACATTGGTTAACAAACGATTACTGTGAAACATTTAAAATATTTAGTGTACTTATTTCAATACAAAGGTTCATAAATAACGAAAAATTGGATATCAAATATGTTACCAAGTGAATTTATTGACTAACATAAAAATGACACATCAAAAATTTTCCATTCACTGAACTCCATCCTAAGAAAAATTTTGAAGCAACAGTAGCCTAATGGCAGGGCGCGGATCGAGAACTCAAAAGGTCGTGGGTTCGAATCCGCCATTTGACTAATGTCGTGAACCACTCCTAACACAAGCATTTTCAAGCTTACCAGGAGTTGTTAAAAGGAATATTAGTAATGTTAATTAATAAGATTACTAATATTTTTTATAAAAAAAAAATTGTACAATGGAAGATCGAGATCATTTAGTCGCTATAACACATAGTGCGAGAGAGTCTATGAAATAAAGTATCGCTTGTGCAGGTCATCGCCCACTCGGAGCGTTAAATTCCTAAATTTGGCTAACGCCGAAATGTAAGAGGGCTATTAATAAAAAATAAGCACTCGAATCGGTACGCAATTAACAAAGATAA
Organism: Parnassius apollo; assembly: GCA_907164705.1. Taxonomy (NCBI): domain Eukaryota; kingdom Metazoa; phylum Arthropoda; class Insecta; order Lepidoptera; family Papilionidae; genus Parnassius; species Parnassius apollo. Next base: position 579,531 of record CAJQZP010001271.1, read on the forward strand.
TAGGTAACTCATTTACAAAACATACAGTTTAATTGTAAACCTCTTTCTTTATGAAGTCTGCTAAAAAGATGTAAAAGTTCACATAAACACCGAGATAAAACTATAACAAATGCGAGTACAACCGTATCACAGTTATTACGCAATGTTTACCCTTTAGCACAGCTTTATATAACTTAAATACGATAGCTGTTCTCTCAAAACATATTTTTATTGCGACGTAAAAACAAAGTGGAACATTTATTTTAACAATGATCATATTTCCGGTATATCTTTATTATCTGCATGGATTAGAGGGTGTTATATTCAATTAAAAAGAATGTGTGTGCTTTCATTTTATGTAAACGACCCTGCATAACAGGGCACTGATAAACTATCATTAAATTATCATGGGGGATGCTTTAGCATGTTTTTTATTTCATCCGAGAATCATATTATTGTTTATTCGTTTGTTTATAGTCTTAAAGAAAATCACACATAATGTTAGCTTTACGGTCTGAACTGAACTATTACAGATAAAATAATAGTACTGGAGTCTTTTAAAACTCCGGATAAGCTTATGTAATAAAAGGAGTAAGTAAGAATCAAAATGCTGATGCGTTTTGAATCCTGAGAACTAAGATGGAATGCCTCGTATTCAATAAAAAGGGCTTCCAGTTCTCTACACTCACGATACGAAACGCAACAGCTGCTATTGTATGCTGCTATTGTGTGCTGGTATTCTGTAGGAGCGTGGAGTAATGTAGCTGCTGCAGCGTGACTCCACATGCAGGTTTCAAATCGAATTGTCAGTACTTAGCCCTTAGACGACTAGTCACAATTCACACAGTAGCACTATGATTTCTCGTCATCACGAAAGCTTATCAAAAGTAAACTAATAACATAACCCCAATCCTCCAAAAATACCAACTGGATGCGTGAAGCTAAAGACAGAGCTAGTAGTAGTAATATTAGTGACTAACAGCGAACTCCTATACGCCGATGATGATGATGGAATGAGTTATAGCGCATACCAAATGGTATTTTTCTCTGATTTTTCATTCCAAATTCTACAAGTTATTAATTTAATGCACGTATATGTTGCAGCTAACTACCTTAATTAGCCGTTTGATTAACAGTCTAGCTTTTTTAATAAACAGCGCCATTCAACTAGCGGTCTGAGTGATATTCAGCCGATGCATCTTATACAATGTTGCATCTATCTTGTAATATTACATGGGCCACCCTTAAGACGCATATATTTATATAGTATACCACATAGTAAATAGGGATTTTTTTTAAATTAAACGCATCGGCTGTGTCATACAGGCCGCTAATTAAACCTAAAATGGCAGGCTGTTAACTGAACGGCTAATTAAGATTGTTGGATTGTTTTGTAGAATATTAGTGACGTACGAGCACACTGTCTACCTGATGGTAAGTGGATGCTGTGGACAATAAACTTATGTAATTCTATCCTCGATTAAGAATCAAAATGTAGATGCCCTGCCTTGTTTCCAGTAAAAAGGGTCTCCGGTTCTCTACAATCATCATACGAAACACAGCAACATTTGCCAGCAGCATTTAACTGCTATTTTACGCTGGTATTCTGTGACAGCGTTGTCATTTCCCGGTCGAGCCGACCTATTCGTAACACAACCCCACAAATATAGCTGCAGTATGGCTGTAGAACGCATAACGTGGCTGCGATGCGTGTACGTACTAATGTATGTAACGATTTCTTATATTTACGTGAACATTACAGATGAAATACAACTAGTTATACGGAATTTCTACCCACCTTAGCCTTCGGTTTTTTAATTAGGTAGGTGGGTAATCCGGGTTAATTATGACATCGGAACATAGTCACCTCAATACCCCGGATCGTTCAGGGATTAAAAATAATTAAAATTAAACACGATAAAATCCCTATAATAGTTTTATTAGATAATAATCTATGTTTTTATAATATAATTATTAAAAATCATTTTAGATTATCATGTTTTTGAGGTTTAGATAGTTTTAATACAGCTGGGTCTATAAGCAAGATTCTACTACGTGCGTGAGATGTCGCAAGCTCGCATCCGCCGAGAATGGCGCAAGGGACGACGATCTATCAAACGTGACAATTGAATTAAGGAAGGATCGTAGATCGATCAAGACAATGTATGCTGAGAGTAGTGTCAAAGATAAACCGTACTAGCATAGACCCGTTTAAATTTATTTACTTTAGTAATGGTGAAAAACGAGCTTGGTCTAAGTGCTGGGAAGCAGTAATTTAAAAACAATTATTTAGAAAAACCCGGAGGTTTAATAAAAACTGACGTTACAATAGATTTGCTATGCAAAAAGAAAAACATAGTGATCAGGTACGTTAGAACGAGAAAGATAAGCTAGACTAATCATGTACAAGCTTTTTCTCTCGTGGTTTTATCCGCCAGCCAATATGTTTTCTTTTATAGAATAGGGTGACAAACGAGCACACAGTCAACCTGATGCCAAGTGATTGATGTGGCCCATAAACATCTACGTCTATCCTCGATTATGAATTAAAATTCAGATGCGTGGTCACCCGTGAGGACTAAGATGGAATGCCTGCTTTCCAGTAAAAAGGGTCTCCAGTTCTGTAGAGAACCGTGAGAAGTCTGCACTCACCATACGAAACACAGCAGCATTAAGCTACTATTTAACGCTGTTATTCTGTGAGAGCGTGGTCCTTCCCCGGTCGCGACGACCCATTCATGCTACAACTATACTACTAATTTAACTGCAACATGGCTCTACAACGTATTAAACATCTTGGCAAATTAATACAATTTTAAATGTAAACACATTTATTAGCTCTGTCTCCGAGATAAATTTACTTTTAATTGATATATTGGTAGAATTGTTAATAAAGCAGGTTCAGTGAGATATTTTCATATCAATTAAATTTGTCAGACAATCAGTTAATCGAGAAATCAATTGATTTACAACAGAAATTATTAAGAGTGTTGGTACTTAAAAAATATGTGATGTAAAAAAATAAATGACTACTAAACGTTTTATACAAGAATAAATAATTACTGAGACATTTTAAATAGTTACCGTTACAGGCTATTAAAGTCCACTGTTGAACATAGCCCCCCCCCCCAGATTGCCTCATAGGGGGGTATTTATTGGAAACCACAATATTTTTTTTAATTTTAAGTCGTTATTAGAAAGACGCTGCCGCCCAGCCATTGTTTCGTCTGTCGCCTCATACGACACCCACGGGATGACGTGGGATAGTGGATACTTACACCGACACTACGCGGTACTTAATTAACAGTATTTCTAATTATATTTTAAGTTCCTAACGTTAAGCATAGGACGCTTTATTTCTAGGTGGCGGCATGCTGTAGCTAAATTATGGTTGAACACGTAAATTTCTAATGAATACGAGACATTCCGTCGTATTCCTCCAAGGTGACAACGCATCTTCGTTATAGTTCTTGATGGGGGATATTGTAGATGTTTATAGGTCACAACATCCAGTTACCATCAGCCGTGGACTGTGAGCTCGTTTCTCATTACTTACTCTATAGAAATATAATATGTTGATTTAGAGCAAAAAAGATAAACAAGTTAATAATAAACTGTATATTTACCCTGAAAAAGTATGTAGTTTGGAGTGACACACATTATGCCACCTACATGAAAAAACATAACAACGTTTGCCTAACTAGCTAGTACAAAATAAGTGCTATAGACTATGCACTAAAATAAAGTGAAGTGTAGTCTGAATACAAAAACAAAATTCTCAAAGTTTCTAAAGTTTTTTGACAAATATTAACCTCATGTAAAGATTAGAACTCAAGGTGACGTCGTTCAAACTATATTTTTATCGCCGGAAACGAGCTAAGCGGACGAAATAAAAACTTTTCTATAATAAAACAGAAACAAAGTCAACAAAACTATAGACGTAAGGTTAGAAAAAACTAAAATTACACTGTGGTCAGATAATGTACGTGGAAAATATTTATTATTTTCGTATAATAGTACAAGCTTCTAGATTATTAATAACGTTCTATTGTTGTGAAAAAGAGTATTTTTTTTTGAAAAAGAGTTTATTTTAAAACTTAGAATACTTTTAACGAAGAATCATACCCGCTTTCCATATATTTAAACACCTGGTAGTGGAAGTTTATGTATAGTTATAAGTTATAGTAGAAAAACTACCTGTTAGTGAATAAAATAATGTACATTAGTTATTTTTACGATGAAAACGCTACGAAGCTAAAAAAATAATAATGTTTCTTTTTAGGTTAGGATTTGTCGTTACCAAATAGGTAATAAATAAATGTGCTCGAACTTATTAACGTTCCAAGTTACGATAGATATACGCCTAACTTAGGTCTAAAACGTCTTTTTTATTTTGTGAATTCCTTGAAATCTACTGCCCTTAAGTTACTGCTTACTCTCAATGATTGTCACTATAAATTGAATGTCGAGCAATATCTGCTGATTCCCCAGCACACATAAGGACTTACTAACTACATTTTTAGTAAAAAAAACGATAGATAGTTTCTGTAACTCTAAAAATTTTAACTTGTTTCTTGTATCGTAAAAATTATCACTTATCAACCACACACTTTTCAGTGGCCTATGGTACATACGTACATAAAACACTATGTTAAAGTGGAATGGTTTATTAATTATCAACGAAGGACTGCCACCGATGCCAATTGCAGAATTCATTTCTTCTTGCTTTCGAATATCAAAAATATCAAACATTGACATATTGAATGACTAATTTATTTAATTATTATATTATTTTTATTATTCTGTATTGTACAAAGACTAATAAAGAAAAAATTACTGATTAAATGAAACATAAAATAATCCATAAAACTCAGAAACGGAGTTGAATAAAGTAAAGTAGTAGTGTGTAAAATGGAACGTCCTAGAAAAAATGTATTTGAAATATTAAAAAAAAATCCTGCATTTCTTTTAACATTGTGATGAGTGTAATTAATTTATAATTCAATTAGCTGAATTTTACCATTTATTTTATTTATATACATAGTCAGGGGAAAATTTGTTTAATGATTCGCATTTGAATCTTATTGTTCATCAAGGATACTTTAAAATATGACTAATTATGAAATATGAGTAGGTACTATTATATAGACGAGTATTAGTATTTGTTGCTCCCCGCCCATTGATTAATAGAAATACAAATATAGAAACAAAATTAATTTAACTTATTTCGTGTAAAAGGGCAATTTCATAGGTAAAAACTGAATAAATGCAAAAGTGTATTTGTTGGACTGTCCCTCTTTTGTACAACAGTGGGGCAGCGGATTAACATAATTATTTACAAAAGGTAGCTTATGGTATAGTGAAATGGGATATCCGGAACGTACTTCTGCAATTACGTATTTGTGTGCCTTAGGTCTTGAAACAACATATTGGCTATGATTTTTCAAAATGATATCGTTTCCCGATTTCTAGTCGCGGGCTAAGCAATTGATATATAAATAAAATACTTATCACGTTTATATTAAGTATTGTATTTATATAGTTTTATACGTCGTAGAGCCACGCTGCATCTATATTATGGTTGTAGCACGAATGTAACGTCTTGACCGGGGAAGAACCACGCTCTCACGGAATACCAGCATAAAATAGCAGCTTAATACTGCTGTGGAGAGAGTTCGTATGGAGAGTTTAGAGATCCGGAGACCCTTTTTTACTGGAGACGAGGCACTCCACCTTAGTCCTCAGGGGTGACAATAGGGATGACAATCTGCGTTTTGATTCTTAATCAAGGATAAATGTAGATGTCTATGGGCCACAGTATCCACTTACCATCAAGTAGACTGTGTGCTCATTTTTCACCCTAATTCTATAAAAATATTACAAACCGATAACCTAAAGTTGATAACGTAAAGATTTACTGATTTGAATTTATATTTAGAAATTAACGCCAGAGGGCTATTGGCAAAATAATGGATGTTATAAGGCGATAATAACTGTAGTTGAAACGTTTTACTGTAGGGATTCTTATTAAAAAGACAACAATACAAGAAATACTGGCTGAAGAGTGCTATCTTTAGAATAATTCCATTGGATTTATCCGATTTTTCTGTCTCCATATTTTGCTTCATAAACGATATTTTGTAAGGGTATTATAATAATGTGTCCATTGTTATTCTTAGCACGAAAAAGAGCTTTATTTCATTTAAACATTTTGTGAATAAGTGCGCGTTTACATATATGTAGTACCATATTATATTATAAAAGTATAATATAGTATATATACATATTTGTGTATACGATTTCTTTTATAATATATATGGGTCATGTAGTGCGAAGTACACAAGAAAAGTAGAGCAAGATTTTTACTAACCCGTACCTTAGAGATGGTAAAACGATCATTTAACTCATCTAACGGAGACGAAATACCTAGGCATTCTCATTGACCAAAGGATAAATTGGAAGGAACATCTATGTGTACTGGCGAACAGAGTAAGAAAGTTAATTTATATATTTAAGGACTTACGTAGAGCTGCAACGTTTAAATTAATTATACAAGTCTACAAAGTTTTATGTGAGAGTATAATTACTTAAAAATATTTTATAAATATCTGAATTAAGACTGATTGATAAAATATCGAATGAATTCTGACTCTCTAAAACAGATCTAAAAACGTTTCTCGTAACGTTTGAAAGTCTATGAAGATGAATATTATTTTTACAAGTAAGTAGATCTAAGTAGTTCTAAGTAGATTTTAACATTTAAAAAAAATCTTTGAAGTAGACTATAGAATGTTACAAACTCAAGGTACCGTCATCGTGTCATCCAAACGGTTTCATTATAGAATTTATTCGCTATTTAGCAACCCTCAGAAGTAGATTATTTTCTTCAAATTATAAACACCTTATTTATTAAAACGTATTAAGAAAACATTTAAAAATAAACTAAATGCCTTGTCTTAAGTCCGTAACTCCGGTGCAGTATGCTGCGCCGGCTCGTTGCGTAAGCTCAAAGTTGCGCCACGGCGCATCGTCAAAACAAACCTTTGTGGCCAGTAAGTAAAATAAATGTAGAAAAGAAAGATTACCTATCGCTTTTACTTGTTTTACAACTAATGGAACTGTACTCTATAGAAATAAATTTGGTACAATATCACAGAAAGTGTTCAGGACTCCCCTCTGTATACGGCGAGCAACTCAAAACCTTCACACCTTTCGAATTTCTCGCTTCGGCACTTGTTCTGTGTCTTCAAAATTTGTTGGCGCACCAACACATTTTAAAGAAGTGAGTTAACACATTCGGGGAAATGAACTGTGAACTTCGTTTGCCTCCTCTTATATGAAAAATATATATTTTTGACGGAAAATTATAAATCCTCAAAACAATTCATATTAATCAATACCGTTGACAGTAAAACGTATTCGACATAACAAATCCGTGTGTTTACGAGCATTGTTAAGAGCAACGTTATAACAGATAACAAAATAAACTTTCAACGGAATATTTATATCGTTAAAAGGATTAGATAAAATTTATGGTCTACGAAGCAAATGTTATGTGATGTGAAATAACGATAATATATCAAATTTTTCCGACAAATTAAAAAAAAACCAGACGTTCAGGCAATGCGCATTCTTTTTTTTTCAAATTTTTGTAAAGGTGTCAACGTTTCACACGAAAGTAGTGTGTGTCACAGTAGAGACATGCTGCGGCTATATTTTGGTTGTAGCACGAATGGGTCGGCTTGATCGGGGAAGAACACCACGTTCTCACAGAATACCAGTGTAAAACGGCAGCTTAACGCTGCTGTGTTTTGAACGGTGAGTGTGAAGAACCGTTGACCCCAATACTACCTTAGTCCTCAGAGGTGACCACACATGTGCATATTTATTCGTAATCGTTAGAAGTCGGAGCGGCCAAAAAAAAATAATGAATTAATACTAAGTAATAACCAATTCAGAGCATTACTACTAATTAGTACTAGGTGATTGATTACCTTACTACAGAGAGGACTACCATTATATACATAAAACTTCCGTAAGTGTATTTGTCAACAAACTTCTCCTAAATGGCTGGATAGATTTTCACGAAAGATGTGTGTGTTTGACTGGGTCAATGAACTGTTTACATTTACAATTGATAGGTGATGATTTCTGGATCACCCGTGCGAATCCAGGGTGGATTGCTAGTAATCAATTTATTTCTTTAAACTCTGTTCACAAAAAGTACGATAATTTGCGTTGACAGGCATTATCAAGTAAACAGTGTAGTTAGCGGCTTCCGAAACGTTACACTTCATAGCATGTCTACGAGTAATCCTATATCAATAGTTTATCCAGGACAATTCGTGTTCAACATGTTGTTGAGTTACTTGCAAATTAATATTAGAGGCTTAGTCATGACAATTTGGGACAATAGGTTGTTATTATATTACGGCTGTTTCCGGAATGTACAACTAAGTATAGATTGTATTGTGTATAAAATAAAAAATATGCATGATCTATCTTTGAAAAAGTTAGTAAAGATTATTATACTCCTAAAGAATACATGATTGATAACAACCCCTGAAGAAATTAGGTGATCACTATTAGGCTGTTTCTTAATGTTTTCATACATAATCATTTTATAACACATTATATTGTTAATTAACGTTTAAACAACCCGCTATGTTTCTTGCTGGTTTTTCCCAGGCCAGAGCTTTTTACTCAAACCAGTGGTAAAGCTTAAATATAGGGAGAAAACAGAAGAATACATTGACATTGGAATATAGGTCGCCTGAGTATTCTTAGTGATCGCATGTAATAACAATAAGAAGTTTTTATCTTGTACATAACACGTGGTGGCGCCAGACTGCAGCTATATTATGCTTACAGCACGAATGGATCAAGAAAACTGTGCGCTCGTTTGTATTCTATATAATATAAAAATTAAAAATACAAAAATAGCAAGATTATAAAAATTCTTTTCCGCCGTCACTTTGATAAAATGTTCTTTTGTTTGTGAAAAATTATTGCAATTCTTTTTGGCTTTTATGACAGCAATAACAGTAATAAGACTGTTGTATTCGGTAGGATAAACAAGTGAAACACGTTGAGAATGTGCTTAGGAAATGTACGGAGCAAAGGAAACATTAAAAAGCCGTTGAAAAAGTTTTATGTGACATAATAGCATCATAATTCATCTACTTTAAAGTGTATATTACCTAAATGTTTCTGGGAAAGGTAACACAAAACCATTTGTTCCATGCACAGGTTTTAAAGTAATTTTAACAGTGTTGTCAACGCCTCATCGGAAGCCGGAATACGTATGAGGAAGGTGCGGGGAAAGTACTGTGACCGTCTTTGAGCAAGCACCAGCCATATGTCTAGACATGTGTCAATGGTTCATTTCGAGTGACCCAATCGTTCAAGTATTGATTTATCATACGGTTTGAATTTGATCTCTGAAATCCGCTTAGTTCAGTCGGTTTTCGATCATTATTACTATAGTCTTTGGTTGGTTGCGACTCACCAGCGCAGATTAATCGGTTTTAACAGAACTTAACAAAAATTTAATTTACCATCTAAATAGGTATTCATTGCATAGTGTTATGAAATTTACTATGTGTAAATGATTAATATTTACTAATAAATAAATGAAGTGCTTTTGCATCTCATACACATGAACTACGAAAAATAAAATTGTCGTTTAGAGTTGTAAGTTGTTTCCATGTTTATCTCAAACTTAAACTTTACTTACTGGGTGTACATGTTAGTTGAAGCGATTATCACAACAGTATTTTGAGTAATATAAATAGGCACCCGACAAGGTAGTGGAAGGAAAGCCGATTTTCAGATGTGGCCTTTTGTAGACTGTAACATATGGTTACGTAATGATTTCTTATATTTACGCGAACACTACACATTTATTAAAACTACTTTTACGGATTTTATCGCGTTTATTTTACTATTATTTTTATTCCCGACGTTTTAATCAATATGGTTACGTGTCCGATTTCGCTTTTTTATGGAATTTGTTAAACAACTCCTGAAAGTTCAAATCTAAAAAGTATCTACCTATATAAAAACTTAAAACAGGATTGAACTCACTTGATATTACTGTTTTACGCCCAAAATCTATTTCGTACATATGCCTTGTTTTACCCACATTTCGGGTGCAGTTTTCTCTTGATATGAGACTCCAAATTATAACTTATTTAACACAGAAATAAAAATCTAAATCGGTTCATATTTGACGAAGTTATCTCGTAATACACAAACAAAAAAAACATACAGTCGATATAAGAAATCATTATCATAACACACACTCGAATTGAGAATCTCCTTCTTTTTTGAAGTCGGTAAAAATATAAGTAAGTATTAAAGTAAAAAGATCTTAAGGGGGTGTAAGTAAAAGGTAAAAGGCCATTTAAACAACGCTATGTACTTCTGTGCCCCGCATACAGTTAATATAAACATTCATTAATAAGAGTTTAAATACATTATCTGTGTTCAATAATATCTAATCTATTATACTGCACCCATAGATAATTAATTTATACTTCCGATTCAATTGAAATATATAAATACTGTACGTTCGTTACGAAGAGTTTAAAAATAGCCTGTTAAGCAAGAATTGCACCCTGCTGTAATTGTATCAGAAATATACTTGTAAAGTTCTAAGAAGCTTTATTTCATCTACCTTGTTCTATTCTGAACATTTTCTCTTGAACGTAGTCGTGTTATTTGAAGGTGATTAATTGTGTTATGGATAAGGTTTTGCTCGCTAATGCAGCGAATTGGAGAGGCGTCATTGTTATCTGATGTAGATTCAGCGCGTCATCCGCGCCCGCTGCGCCGTAGCCTTTTGACGTCTTTGATGTAATTATCACAGCGTGAGCCAGAATGAAGCTGAATAAGTATAAATTTAAATTAATTGACTTTTGAAATATTCTGCTATTTATGTTGTGAGCAAAGAGTATTATAATCATACGTTTTAGTGGTAAGCATGTAAGCTAACATGTATTTTAACATATCACTATACCACTGTATGACGTTATGATTTAATGTCCGTGTTGATTTTATTTAATGATTAATGACATATTTTTTAAATTTCTTGACGTTAATAACAGCGTATTTGTTAGTAGTGGATAAGAATACCCACTACCCCGTATCTTCCCGCGGGAGTCGTAAGAGGCAATAGAGGGAGACAGAAGATGGTCAGCAGAATCTTCCTGATAACAGTAATTGTACAACAAAAAACCGCGGTTGCCGACCTGCTGGCCAACGTGGCTACTATGCCAATAAACTCCAACGATGAAAGTTCAGAAGAGACGGCGCCCAGTCCCCGGCGACCCCGCTATTCCTGTCTATAGTGGCAACCATGGTAACGGCGGGGCAGGAGGTGCTAAGAATTTCCAGTGGTAATTCGGTTACCATCTAAGACGACCTGGCAACATATAACGCACGCACTTCAAGGACTGACGAAAAGATCTTGGAGCTAGAAGAAGAGAGAACGACAAGTTGCACTGGGATATATAGGATTATCTAAGGTCTGAAGAGAGGGGAAGGACATGGCTATCCTCGAAGTAGAAAACTTGTTCTATCACCGGGAGTGCGAACATCTGTCTCAAGGAGGTGTCGGATATATCGTCCACAAATCTCCCGTTTACAATGTTGTAAAGATTGTGAGTGTGTCGTCGAGAGTTGCGTGCCTTATACTTAGAATCGCCAAACGGTATTTGCTGAAGGTTATTAGTATGCAGGCTTATGCACTAACCTCGGCAGATCCTGATGAGGAAGTGGAAGAAATGTATAACGATATCTCTAGAACCATACATTTTTCCAAAACCCACTACACGGTGTTAATGTGACTTTGGCCAACGAACGCCAAGGGGTCAGCAGCTGGATTACTTCATGGAAAAAGCGGGACTTTTAATGATGAACTCTTTCTTCCAGAAGCGGCCCAACAAAAAAGTAAATTAGGTAACCCTTAATCTAGGCAGTTTGTGGTGATACTTAATAACTATTGCAATGTTAAACCTCTAAAACCTACATCCAGCACAATAAATGAACTATTGTATGCTATTATCAATGGAATCTACTGTTATTTCGCGGAAATTTATTTTATTGAATACTGGACACTCGCCCCGGATTTGCCTGGACAAGACCAATTAATGTAGCGTTATTTAGGTTTAAAATAATCGAAAACTATTTATTTCATAAGTTTTTAGTTTCTTGGGATAAAATAAGCCAAGCTAAGTTCCATTACCATCGGTTTAACCGTTCCCAAGATTAGCTCGAACAGACAGACAGAAAGTCAAACGAAATAAAAAATATGGTTATTTAATATGTCTTTATAGCGTGTGAATATCTCCTGAGCCTAATAGAAGCTTCTTTCTTCAATATTACACAAAGGAACTTCAATACTTCATATTTGTTCAGGTACCTGACACAGAATTTCTTGCAAACTTATTAAAAGCACCATGGGTGCTGCAAGTGCTCTAAACGTCGGGTATATAAAAAAGTTAATAAACGCGATAAAATTCGTTAAAACTAGTTTTATTTAAATTAATAAAATAACCCATCCACTACATAGTTTAAGTATGTAATCTTAAAGAAATAAAGCATTTATTTATTTATTTCCGCGTAAAAATAAAATATTAATTCATATCTTGTTTGATGAGCAAGAGTTAGTGGTGAAAACAGTCAGGCGGGCATTAATAACTCTTTATTAAATAAGAGTGGCAAACGGGGACACAGTCCACCTGCTGGTAATATACTGTAGCCCATAGACATCTACATTTATCCTCAATTAAGAATCAATACGCTCTTGCGTTGTTGCCCCTGAGGACTAAGATGGATTGCTTCGTATTCAGTAAAAAGGGTCTGCGGTTCTCTACTGTACTAAATGCACACAAATACATAACAGCAACATTGAGCTGCTACTTTACGCTGCTATTCTGTGAGAGCGTGGTCCTTCCCCGGTTAAGCCAACTTGTTCGTGCTACACACTTAATATAAATGCAGCGTGACTTTACCACGTAAAAAGGTGATTGTGGGAAGGGGAAAGATGCTCTTCAAACTAAGTAAGGATCAAAATTTTATTCCGATAAGATAATTAATTTCTACATCGCAAACTGAAAAAATATGTCCGATCGTGCACGAATACTCTCTTCGTGACTTGATTAGTTACAGGAAATTATTTTTGGTATCTAACTACCCAAAACAATTTCGACTATTCAATTTCGCACGACGAGTACCTAATCGATTTTGTAGGGACTCGAATGATAAAATTAAGGTCATGTTGAAATACTTGTTTGTTTACAATACGCGCTAAAGAAATTCAAACTTACTTAGTCTATGCCATAAAAAGTTACTCTGTGCCTCCTTCCACTCGCCCCGCACTGCTACAAAGATTTTGTTTGTGGTGTTTGTTCTAGTGCGTAGTACCTACACATTACTTCAATAGTGTATTACAGGGAGTCTGTTCTTGTCCGTTATGGTCTAATTTGCCAATGAACTATTTGCTCTTCTTTGTTATATATATATATAACAACGAATCATTACAAACAGAACGCTTTCCAGATATGTAAAAGCTCGCAAAAGTTCCTATACATAAAGCGGATGATGATACTTTAGTTAGCAATTATAGACCGATTTCAATATTATCAAACTTTTCCAAAATATTTGAATTATTACTATGCCCCTATATTGAAAATTATGCAAGACAGTTTATTACAGAAAACACAAAAATCAACGTGCAAATATAAAATATAATTTATTTTTCTCGAGACTCGGATGTTTTCTGCAAATAATAAACCATACGACACTAAATACGAAACAAAATACTGCCGAAGCGATGAATTTGGGGCGATTTAATAACGATTTTCGACTGGCAAAATTTTCAAATTTGTCAATGACAGATTAAAAATAATTTATTATCTGGCTTTGTCTATCAAAAAGCGTAGACAGAGAAACCTATAGACAAATTGACGCCTTCTTTCGCATTCGCACACGATAAAGATAGATTTATGCAAACGTCTTGCATAGCAATGAGACAGAGCGGTGTGATTGTTTGTCCCTTTCTCCGTGCCAGTTTTTTTGTTTAGCAAACTACACTTTGCTAAACAACTTTGACAGTTCGTAGCGATCTAAGGAGTTTACAAGTAGGTTTAAGTGAGAAAAAAGTGTTTTGTGAGCTTAATATTGGTGAATCTTGTGCAGTTCAGTTCTTAGAACAATTATATAATTACAATAATTATATAGATTATTTTATACCCTAAAATTACGTTATCATCCTTTCTCACTCGAGGCCACGTTAATCATTAGTCTATTGGTTTCTCTGTCTACATCAACAAGTACGTTAGTACTCTTATTAGTTTGTGATCAACAAGCCTGTCCATAACTATGAATAGGTCATGAAACCGGCAACACAGTGAATTAATTGACATACGTGGCGGCTTTATGGACGGTCCAGCGTCAAGCCATCCCGGCTGTTGGTATTAGCCGGTTATCACAGAGTACTTTTTGTATACCTGAAACTGGTTATTTTTTTAGTATGGTTCGTTTAGTCATATTATCATTTAAATATTTTTATAGTGTTAAACTGTCGCGAAGTGTGATGTATTGAAATGACAAATAATATCAAAATTTTAGAAAACTTAAAAATCACGCATTTATCACAAGCTGTGAAGATTATAGAGAAAATAACTCTCATAGTCATAAAATGAAGATAAAATTATTTTATTTTATTCTGGGGATCCTGATCAGGATAGTGAGATAAAGTAAGATGAAGAAAAATTTTTAAAATTTTTATTTTGCCATCGGTCCGTGATACGAGTGCAAAGTCAATTGGCCGTTACATAGAAAAGTAGATATACGCAAAGCTAAGAAAGGGATGTTGGTATTGAACCAGCCCTACGTAGAAATATTAATAAACAACGTAATCAGATGTTAATGTCAAGAGCCCGTTTGTTATGCATATGGTTGGGTCGAGAGGTTTTATGGACTCATTAAGGACAATATGCGTGAGTCCGTTTTTCGAGATCGTTCATAAGAGTAATATATGTGCAGCTTCGTCGGGACAAAGTGACGCCCGAGATAACTTACCGTTGGCCTCGAGAAATTTTGGTAATAAATTATATTATATTTCCTGTTAGGTTAGCAAGGTTTAGTAAAGTACTCGATACCAAAAAGTAAAACATTAAATAGAGTTATAAGTTGTTTTGTGCAAATTAGTTTAAGTAATAAAGAATAAACATATACATTTATAATTCATATTGGTAAGTTTTAATATGAATACTTTACAAACATATATTTAAATTAGATTATGTTCCCCCTTTAAAATAGCCTTCTTTCCTTTTTCTCAATATAAGTAAGCGACAGTAGCCTAATCGCAGGGCGCAGGGTTGTTTTGACAGATTATAGAGCGCGATTAATCTATGATTATTATATATAGCTAAATCACCAAAATTGTATGGGTTACCAAAAATACACAAGCCCAATGCTCCATTACGTCCCATAGTGAGCCAAATCGATTCACCAACTTACAGATTGGCTCAACACTTAGCGAAAATACTCTCACCACTCAGGGGACATACAAGAGCACACATAAAGGATTCCTACCACTTTGTCAGCAAGATTAAAGACCTACATCTGGCAGACAATGAAACTGTGGTCAGTTTTGATGTGCAGTCATTGTTTACATGCTTACCTGTTGAAGACTGCATCTCAATTGTAACTAGAAGGCTGGAAGAAAACAACATGCCCGTAGAATATGCAGTATTACTCAGACACTGCCTTACATCTGGCTACCTATTGTGGAAGGAGGAGTTCTACAAGCAAGTAGATGGTGTGGCGATGGGCTCACCTGTATCTCCCATTGTCGCCGACATATTCATGGAAGACTTTGAGGAGAAAGCCCTGCTTAGTTCTCCCATAAATCCAAGGTTCTACAAGCGGTACGTAGACGACACTTTCACAATTCTACCTTTAGATAAAGTAACTGCATTTTTAGACCATCTTAACTCTATAAATTCTAAAATTCAGTTCACAATGGAGTTGAAGGCAAAAAATTCCTTAGCTTTTCTAGATGTGTTAGTAATTCGGAATCCTGATAACACCTTGAGCCATACTGTGTATGGAAAAAAGACCCATACAGATAGATATTTAAACGGTGATTCTCACCACCATCCTTCACAGTTAGCTTCCGTGGGTAAATCTTTGTTTCAGAGAGCACGAGGGATCTGTGACCGTAAACACCTGGCTGCAGAGCTCCACCATGTCAAGCAAGTTTTGCATGACAACAAGCTTCGAGTCCCGCGCCTACGTCACAGTGAACGGGTGAAGCCGGCCACAGTTGAGCGTGTACCTGCTGTACTGCCATATGTTAGAGGAGTCACTGACAAGATTGGGTACATCTTGAAGCGCGCTTCCATCAAAACATACTTCAAGCCGCTGAAGAAGATTGGTCAGTTTTTACCATCGGTCAAGTGTAATGTCCCTCTGCAAGATGCAGGAGTGTACAAGCTTGATTGTGAATGTAGTCTCTCCTACATAGGACAAACTAAAAGATTAATAAAAACCCGCGTTAAAGAAAATATAGCTGATGTGAAGAATCGACGCTCCGGGAAGTCTGCAGTCTGTGAACACGTACAGGATCGCCCCCGTCACTACATCAGATTTGATAGACCGCAGATCCTCGCTAAAGAACACCGATTCCTTCCAAGGATGATTCGCGAGGCTATTGAAATCAAAAAACATCCTAATTTCAATAGAGAAGATGGCTGGGCGCTACCATCTGCTTGGGATCCTATAATAAATAAAATTAAATCCCAACGCAAGCATACAACTGCAAGACTTCAAGATACCATAAGTTCATACTGCATAGATCGGAACAAAAGTTAAATTTTAATCTATGGTAACCGCGGTTAACTATGACATATGGACGTTGAACATCTCAGTCCTGCCCGTGACCAAGAGTGCTGTAAAGCGTTCGAAACGTTGGGTGTTTAAAAAGTTAAATATACGCGAATAATTCCGTAAAAGCTAGTATTATTTCAAAAGGAATACGCCAACTGTGTTAAAGAATGTCCCTCAAAAAATCTATTTCTAAACCCTTTTTACAGCATTCCATCAGTCCTCTAAAATTTATGGGCCAAACCACTTACCATCAGTGGACTGTGTCTTCACCCTATCCTATAAAAAAAAATGCATTCCATGGTAGTACCCTAGCATACCCTAAAAAGGCGACTTAAAGGAATATAAGATTTATAATTACGTAGGTAAATACGTAGACAGTTACGGCATTACGTAGTCACTTATAACGGTCTTTCACAATTTTTCATCTACACCCGTCAATTTTACCTACACGTGTCTCTAATAGATTGCTGTTCAATGGATACTCCATATCCCCTCGGGGATTATGAGCGTGAAGTGTGTGTGCGTGTGTGTGAATTAAGTAAACAGTCTAAACATGCATTATAATATAATTCCTGCGGGTTGGTTCAATGACGTCACATACCCTGGGATTTTATATCACATACAGATTTCCTCACGATGGTTATTTCAATATCCAGCAAGTGTAAAATTATTCTTAATACTACGAATGTCATCTTTAGCGGTGCTGCCTAAGGACACGGAAAAATCTTACTAACAATTCTATAAACTTTACTAATATTCACCTTAACCACTCGTGGTAAGCTTAAATTGCTTGTGTTACGAGTGGTTCACGCCAGTAGTCGAATGGCGGATTCGAACCCACGACCTTTTTTTGAGTTCGCGGTCCGCGCCCTGCGATTAGGGTACTGTCGCTTACTTATATTGTTACTTTTTGGTATCGAGTACTTTACTAAACCTTGCTAACCTAACAGGAAATATAATATAATTTATTACCAAAATTTCTCGAGGCCAACGGTAAGTTATCTCGGGCGTCACTTTGTCCCGACGAAGCTGCACATATATTACTCTTATGAACGATCTCGAAAAACGGACTCACGCATATTGTCCTTAATGAGTCCATAAAACCTCTCGACCCAACCATATGCATAACAAACGGGCTCTTGACATTAACATCTGATTACGTTGTTTATTAATATTTCTACGTAGGGCTGGTTCAATACCAACATCCCTTTCTTAGCTTTGCGTATATCTACTTTTCTATGTAACGGCCAATTGACTTTGCACTCGTATCACGGACCGATGGCAATATAAAAATTTTATAACTTCATCTTACTTTATCTCACTATCCTGATCAGGATCCCCAGAATAAAATAAAATAATTTTATCTTCATTTTATGACTATGAGAGTTATTTTCTCCATAATCTTCACAGCTCGTGATAAATGCGTGATTTTTAAATTTTCTTAAATTTTGATATTATTTGTCATTTCAATACATCACACTTCGCGACAGTTTAACACTATAAAAATATTTAAATGATAATATGACTAAACGAACCATACTAAAAAAATAACCAGTTTCAGGTATACAAAAAGTACTCTGTGATAACCGGCTAATACCAACAGCCGGGATGGCTTGACGCTGGACCGTCCATAAAGCCGCCACGTATGTCAATTAATTCACTGTGTTGCCGGTTTCATGACCTATTCATAGTTATGGACAGGCTTGTTGATCACAAACTAATAAGAGTACTAACGTACTTGTTGATGTAGACAGAGAAACCAATAGACTAATGATTAACGTGGCCTCGAGTGAGAAAGGATGATAACGTAATTTTAGGGTATAAAATAATCTATATAATTATTGTAATTATATAATTGTTCTAAGAACTGAACTGCACAAGATTCACCAATATTAACAGATTATAGAGCGCGATCATAGATTAATCGCGCTCTATAATCTGTCAAAACAAACACTGGATGATGCAACAATTAGGGTTTTATCCAAAGGCCTCAACTTTGCAATTACACCCCGCAAATTACCGTACGAAGAAATTATCTGTAGTGCCGAGGACTGTTTATTTAAAAATAATATGCGGAAAGAAGATTTGGAGGCGCTACGTCAAGACATCTCGTCTATGTTACGTCGATGTTCAGTGCCTAAACCGAATCTTCCCAAAGACGAATTTATAGCGTTAAAGAACTTACGCAATAAACACGAACTACGATTCTCCGCGCAGATAAGGGAAACGCCACGGTAGTCATGGATACGTCAGATTATAATTCTAAAATACAAGAACTTTTGTCAGATGTAAGTACTTATAAAAAAGGTTAAAAACGACCCAACAAACAGCACACTAAAAACAACTAGTGTAAATCTGGACGTAAAATGGATAATACCTACGTGCGCCAAATCACCAAAATTGTATGGGTTACCAAAAATACACAAGCCCAATGCTCCATTACGTCCCATAGTGAACCAAATCGATTCACCAACTTACAGATTGGCTCAACACTTAGCGAAAATACTCTCACCACTCAGGGGACATACAAGAGCACACATTTTCGATATAACAAGTGATTCCTACCACTTTGTCAGCAAGATTAAAGACCTACATCTGGCAGACAATGAAACTATGGTCAGTTTTGATGTGCAGTCATTGTTTACATGCTTACCTGTTGAAGACTGCATCTCAATTGTAACTAGAAGGCTGGAAGAAAACAACATGCCCGTAGAATATGCAGTATTACTCAGACACTGCCTTACATCTGGCTACCTATTGTGGAAGGAGGAGTTCTACAAGCAAGTAGATGGTGTGGCGATGGGCTCACCTGTATCTCTCATTGTCGCCGACATATTCATGGAAGACTTTGAGGAGAAAGCCCTGCTTAGTTCTCCCATAAATCCAAGGTTCTACAAGCGGTACGTAGACGACACTTTCACAATTCTACCTTTAGATAAAGTAACTGCATTTTTAGACCATCTTAACTCTATAAATTCTAAAATTCAGTTCACAATGGAGTTAGAGGCAAACAATTCCTTAGCTTATACCGTCATCCAAAAAAAAAGTTACAGCCTATATACATCCCCCTCCTGGGCACAGGCCTCCTTTCATTTCTGAGAGAGTTTTAGGGCAAGGAATAGTCCCCCGCGCTGCCCCAATGCGTGTTCGCGAACTTCACATGTCTTCGAAATATTTTTTTTTCTTATTTCTTAGACGTGTAAGTTTCCTCACAATGTTTTCCTTCACCGCCAAGCACGTGGTAAATCAGCACTTAAAATTGCAATTTACAATTTCATTGGTGCCGGCTGGGATCGAACCTGGTTTGCTTGCGTATTGTGAAATTTACAGCGAGCTCTAATCTTCTGAGCTACCACGGCTCTAGACACCGTCATCTATTTTTGTTTAATATTAAAAATATAAATGCATCACCTTTAAAAGACTAAGTACTAAGATAGAATACCTCGTGACCAGCAAAAAATTGCAGCACGGCGGACACTTTCTTGACCTTAAACCCTCTCAGAAGCGAGAAAGGGCCTGTGCCCAGCAGTGGGACGTTAAAAGGTTATAATTTTAACTTTAACAGTAAAATGAATCCCCGGTTCTGTACAAT